>JAABNX020000017.1:9427564-9466669 GCA_015163995.2 Mormyrus lacerda | reverse complement strand
CGCACACCGCGAACAGAACGCCTGTCCATCACAGGGCGCACACCGCGAACAGAACGCCTGTCCATCACAGGGCGCACACCGCGAACAGAACGCCTGTCCATCACAGGGCGCACCCACACCAGCAAATACAGCAAAATACACACTCTCACAACATGGGCAATTTAAAGACACTGTCTGACTTTGAACTGTCTGAGGAAGCCAGTGTACCTGGAGGCAACCTACACAATATGAAGAGAATAGGCAAGCTGCATACACAAAGCAAGGCCAGGATTTGGAGCCCCCCCCGAAGGTGCCAGCCACTGCATATTACCTCCTAGCGTGATTTTTTTTTCCAGTAGCCAGTAGGAAACACACAAAAATAACAAGTGACTACAGCTGCATTCTACATTTGTGCTGCACCCCTATGCTCATACTACCAATATGCCTTAAGTTACATTTCAGGACAGATGTCATGCTCCTGCCTGGTTTAGAGTGGGATGGACAATGTAATCTCCCACACAACAGTTTTACCTGGAACCTGCCTAATTATACGCAATTACCAAAAGGGGAGATTAAAATAATTCATTTCAAGGCATTTGCATTACCTTAGAAAAACACGACTAGCTCTGAGGATGTGTACACGCGTACACGCTGCACCCTTATGACACGCCTTTGTGAATCTAGGCATCACACGCCTCACTCCAACCCCACCTAATTTTCTTAAAATTTCAGGCTATTTAAAACAAACCACAGCAGTAGGGACACAGCACAGAGGAACGAATGTGATGTTTGTGACTATATATTTTTTTACTTCCATTTCTTGGCTTACAAGATGTCCCAAACACACACACAGGTGCATTTACGGCACTATTATGGCTCTTGCTGGCTGGCACAGCTTGTTTCCCCTCCCTTGCGTGGCACTGTTTTATTGATAGCATTCCGGGAACAAGACTGTCTATTCTGTAGTGTGTTTATATATTATTAACATCAAGTATGCAGGCTTCTGGTCGCCTGTAACTCTTGGTAACTTTACACTGGAATGTGCTGGTGGGGAGATGAACTGCAGCTTCCCAGAAACCAAAGCATTCTTTGCTGCGGCGTTTCCATCGTGCTGTCCGATGAGCCTGGCACACAGACACGAGGGAAAGGTGCGACCCGTTAACGAAGCGTGGCCCAGAGCTGCCGTGCAGGGTTTTATTTTTTCCGTGGGCGTCGGGGAGGACCTCTCCAGAACACCTTCCGTGACATGCACCGGCCGCTGAGAATATTACGGCTACCCTGGCTGGAGCCTCCCGCCGGCTCCGATGGCGAGACGCTGTTCAAATATTTATTGTGTCAGATTGCTCAAAATAAGTGCTATTTTCGCTGCGAGGCGCGCATTGGAAAGGCGGCGGTAGCCGGACGGACCGATGCGCTTTAACGCACAGAGGCGATAAACTCCTAAGGACTGCGGATGTGAACTTGTGCTGAGTTGGTTTTGGTAATTTTGGCACGTCGGGAGGCGTCTGCGGTGTATTCCCCGGACCTGTATTAACCATTCGCGAAGTTCATTATGCATCATCGGAAGAGCCGTCACGCGACCACATATGAGGCGCGTTTTAGAAAGATGTAAGGTAATAAGGAAACACATTAGTGCTCTTTAAACACTATGAAGAGTTTTAATAAGGGGGTGGGGGCCCTGCCCAGCGTCACGCCGCACCTTGTATCTTAGGAGCTGTCAGACACGATCGCTTTCTCTGTTTAATTGCCTTCGTTTAAATATGCATGCCGAAGCTCTGTTTGTGCGTTTTATGCGCATATAAATGGTCGCGTGCATGTTAATCGCGAGCTGTAAAAATCGCCCGGCTAAATGTAAGTGTGCTTGAGTTACCGCAAGTGCGGGGGGGGGGTGGGGGGCGGGTGAGATCCTGTCGAAGTCGCGGTCCTACCTGGTCGCACGGATTCTCCCAGGTGAATCTGTGAAGGCATGAGTGGAGCAGATCGTCTTCAGACAGCACGTAGCCTTCCATCTTCCGCGGCGTCGGCTTTTTTTTCTTTTACTGTTTTCTCGTATTCTTCTTCCTCCTCTTCTTCCCTCAGCGAGTGTGAGCCGCGCTCCGTCGCGAGGCGCGTTTAACTCGGAGACGCCGTGTCGCCGCTCTGCCCTGTCACGTGGGCACCTTCTTTCCCAAACCGGGATGCCCTCATTGGAGCGGAGCGGCGTCGCGCGCACCGGGCCGGCTGCGCGTGTGAGAGCCCGCGCCGGTGCGCTCGCTCCCCTAACGCGCCGAAAGACCATGCAGCCTATCGGTTAATACCACGCGCGCGTACCTCAACAGGTCCTTTTTCAAAAGGAGATCCCATAATTCGAGTTTAATTACCCCCGAGTGGAGTTACCTATAGGCATAGGTGTAATTTAGCAGAAAATTAACTACAGTCTTATGCGAGATCCCGTGGCGTATGCTGCAAACTGTAAAAATTTTGGTATATGGAAGTTTTGCTGCATGGAAAACTACACACGTGGCCAAAATTGTGGAAACGCTTTCAGTTTTTAGAGATTCCAAAACTTTATTCAGCTGTTGCTGCAGTTACTTGTAAACATTCTTTGATGGTTTATGAACATAACCACATGTGTTTCCACAATTTTGGCCGCTAATGTAGCAGTTTTATTCTGCAGTATGATTTTTTTTTTTCAACATACAGGTCATAACTTCTATTTGCCAAGTAAATCTCATCCTGGTATGCCTTTTTACAGGACAGGGAAATTGCAATAAAGAACATATATGAGCCAAGTTATACTGGTTGAATTGATTATTTAAACGTGGTAACCACAATAAAACAAAGAAGAAATAACACAGAAGTCTGACACCACATATAAGTCATATGAGGAGCTAAGGTAAATTTTGAGAGTGATCCACAAAACAGTGTGTGGATGTCAGTTCAGAAGCAAAGGTGCCCCCCTCACGTGTGGCAGTAGATGGTCTTTCTGTTTGTGTACAGCAATGGGATAGATCAGCATTGGGCTTGGCTGGCACCCACTACTAAAAACTCACAGTGTTCATAGCTCAGGACACTTGAAAACATGGTGTCCCCTGTGCCCCCTTTCACAAGCCCTCGTCATGGTATCAAAGCAGCCTTACCCGCCCATTGGGCTAGCCTCCGATTGGCCACCGTCAATTACCTTTCCCTACCTCACTTATTCACATACATGGGGGCAGTGTGTGGCTCTGTGCCCAGAAGGTTTTCAGTTCAAGCCCCAGCCTCAACAGAATAGTTGCATCTCTGTTGGGCCCTTAGCCCCCACTGGATAAATGCCTGATAAATGCAATGTGGGAAGTGTGAAGGGAAGCATTCCGATTTACCTGTGCATATGTCAAATAAGGCATAATTTCTTTCCATTTCATATACATGCATGCTTATACCCAGACAGATTAAAACAAACACGACTCCACATGCATGGCTGTTTATCCATGATTTCGCAAGCTGTTGATTGTCACATTTATGAGGTCACGTCAGAGAGGCAATTAGTGTTTCGGATGGTGAAATTTGTCATGCAGGGTGGGGCGGGGGGGGGCAATCGGTGGGCCAGATTTTTTTTTTCCAAATGCAATCATAATGCAAGATGA
The DNA here is from genome assembly GCA_015163995.2 of Mormyrus lacerda. Lineage (NCBI taxonomy): Eukaryota > Metazoa > Chordata > Actinopteri > Osteoglossiformes > Mormyridae > Mormyrus > Mormyrus lacerda. The sequence continues at coordinate 9,463,085 of JAABNX020000017.1, read as the reverse complement.
CAGGTAATAAAAAGGCATGGCTTGAAAATATACAGTTAACTTTTGGAAATTAACAAAGCCCTCCCCCTTTGCTCTGTGACTTGCTGTTGGCTGGTCCATGGACTGGGGACTGGGAACCCTTGGTTTAGACCACCCCAACGTGTCGCTTGCTCTTATCCTGAAGACAGGCTGCAATCTGGATTCTCCCCCCCCCCCCCCCCCTTGCTGGGATCCTGTGCAGGAAAAGTGACTGCTCTCGCATCTATACCCTGCAGCTCAAGATAACTTTAAGCTTCAGTGAAGTTTTACCCACAATCCCATGGGGCTATATTTCCTGAGTGCAGGTGTTAGTTTACAAATTGTGGTGCTATTTTCCCTGTCATCCCTTTGTTCAGAGACAAAAGGCGTCGGCGGCGACTTTGAATCGTTAGCTTTCCAAGGACGATGGTAACCCCCTTCCGTAATCTCCAGCACTGGGACACAAACAATATTTTTCATGTAATTTTTCATGCATGTTTTGATTTGTATGTTTATTTATTTCACCTTGATCTGACTTACGTGCCATGTGCCAGATGTAACCTTTTGGATTTTGGTTGAGTGGCTTAATATTGAACAGGCTGAAATAAATTGTTAAGATTCACTTCATTGGCTGAAGTAATGGGAAGAAGAAACTGACATTCTACAGCACAGAGGAAAAAAATGTACAAGGGTGTTGGGTACTGCAAAGCAATGGTTTGAGGAAACCTTTGGTGTTTACTGTAAGTTCTGGATACTAATGATACGCTACTGTTCCCTATTATACGCATGTTTCACATTAAATATTGTGGAAAAAAACAGACACGCAGAATGCTACTTCCAAAAGCAGTAGCCGGTGAAGGCTAATAAATTATTGAATGCCGAAAATTTGCACAATGTAACGTGCTAAGCGTGGGGCAGATGCATCAATCGTGTAAGAAATGCGGAATAAATGGCAAATGACATATCAGCTGTCTGCTGGCTCACCTCCCCCTTTACTGGAGTCTCTGTAGGCCCAGCCAAGTAATGGAACAAACATAGGAAAGAGAGGTCCTTAAGCAGAAATGCCCGGCCTCATTTTAAATGGACATCCTGGCCTGGGGACAGGAATGTAAATAAATAAATAATGAAAGAGATAAATATTTGGATGTACATCCTGGTCCCCCCTCCTTTATCTCTCCGGTTCTATCTTCTGAAGGCTATCACCTGCTGTAAATTGAATTAAGATTAAGTCTGGGGGGGGTGGGGGGAGAAGCAGCCTGTGAGAGTGGTAAGGAAAGCTCACGGAACCCTTGTATCCCACCCGTCGCGGAGGAGCACACAGAAGCACGCAGGTGCACGCAGGAGCACGGAAAAGCACGCAGGAGCGGCGGTAAACTGGGTTACGGGAGTCATGGGTGCTCAGAACGGATAACGGAGGGGAGCCAAAATAACAATCAAGAGCTGTTTGGGGTAGAATGAAAAGTATTTTAAAAATTAAAAATTAGTGAAACAAAATGAATGACAAGGACAGGGTTAGGTTTCCAGGGGAGGAGCAAGTATGGGACACATAGCCTTATACCTGGGGTGAGTCAACTACAACCACGGTCACATGACTCTTTCCCGAGACAGTCACTCATCACTCTTCTCACACAGCCATTTAATACCTGTCTGTCTTTAGACAGCCTTCACGCACTCTGCTATCCCATGTCAACTGTTGTTTGTTTACATCTCACGATTGCCAAAAACATTGGCCTGCAACCCATCCATCTTCTGACAACTTATCGTGGACATGATCATGACTGGAGTCGGTCCCAGGCAGCAAAAGACATAAGGCTGCAGCACAATGTGGACCAGATTTGAGTCCATCGCACATACACACAACTATACACTGCAGGCAATTTAGAGATGCAGATTAAACTAACTGCATGTCTTTAGATTGCAGGAAGAAACTGGAGCATGCACCACTGGGAGATTAAACCCCACAAACACAGAGTAGAGGTGAGATTCAAACCTGCAGCCATGGAAATGTGAGACCATCATGCTACCCTGGATTATAATTCTAGCGGCAAATAATGTGTTATAATTACTTCAGGGGGGCGTTTGGTGAAGGAAAACAGCAAAGTATAAGACAGAAAGTCTTCACCAGCATTCTACCCTGAGGAACCAGGCAACAGCAGTGCAACGGCTGGCTGATATGCTGTGAGGTCTGTTCAGAGCAAATTGACAAGGTGAATTGGTGGATGGATCAAAGTTTGGATTAAATAAGATCACTGTGTTATTCTTCTATATATTTAATTTGAAAATTATGCATTTTGCAGATGATCCATTTCACTACATTAAGATAGTCGATAGCGAGAAGACCCCAGACAGTAAATTGTATGCATTTAGCACGATTGTTTCGAAGTTCACAATGGCTGACGAATGGCTCTGTCAAAATCCCAGCCCGCCGCTGATTGAGACGGAGATAGGCTTGTCCTCGCCGCCAAACGATCGCGTTGATCTTTCATTTGAACAGCGCATGGCGTACGTCAGTCTAACAGAGCCATGCAGGGGTGGCTGAAATGTGGCGAGCGACGCTGCAGGATGTACGCCGCTCCCCACGAGCCCGGCGTGTCAGCCTTTAACCTGGAGCGCGTGCCGAAAGCTCACAGCGAACTACAGGCTCTGTCAGTGAATGCCATGATTGAATCGTTCCATTGCTCTGTCACCAGAGGGACTATTACTTCAAATTAGCATACAAATTCAAACCAGGAGAGATGGATTTGTCATATCCCGGCTGCCATCTTTTTCGAAGATTGGGAACGCTCGTGCTGGGTGATGGAGATAGCACACCTGGCTCTACTGGGGGTGGGGGGCAGGCAGGTGTACACGTGTGTATTTTTGGTACATTGCACTTTAGACTGGGTTCCAGTGTCTCTTGCTGACCTTTCGGCTCACGGCCGAGGTCATTACGCACCTAACTGTCTATCAGCCATCTGACATCATTCTTTCTAAACCTGGTTCGTTAACCAGACCAGTTCTGAAATATGTCAGAATATAGTCTCCCGCCCGCCCCCCCCCCCAGGTTTCATAAGAGAGCCCAGTACCTCCCAGGCCCTGAAACTACTACCCCAGACAGCCAGGGTGGCCCCCCCTCTGTGGCGTTATCGCTCCGCTGCACCTTCCACACGTTTGCCCGTCCAGACCTCAAATCACCATGCATTCCACGCACATAAAGAGAAATTTACAGAAACCGGGGTGCAGTAGCTTATGATATAATGTATATTTCACGTATAAATTTTCAGAGTGAAAGAGGCAGCTTTAAAATGCATATTAAAAAACATCCAATGGAGGACGAAATGACTCGGGACCTGGGGGAACTGTAATCATAGCCTCCATAAACATAAAAAGGGCCCACAGTAACCCTACAGACTCCTTGTCTTCTGAGCACAATGGTGGGGGTGAATTTGGTGTAGAATAACATCACTAATGGTGGTAGCTTAGGGTTTTTGCCTTTAGTCATCTGCCAAGAAGCCCAATCGCTCTTTTCATTAATACACTTTGCCAATGTGTGCCTTTTAGCTGCAGGAAATCGCCAGCTACACCCAGGAAATGTTTACATTCAGAATGAATCCCTGCCCTTCTCCGACCAGAAAAACCTAACAGCTCCTCCGCTGCATTCTTCACAGGAAACGGGTTAACATTTCGACCGCGATTTCAGAGTTTCCCTCCACGTCCACATCTATGAAGCCGTCAACTTAAAACCTCGACGCAGCGTAAGCCGCCGGACGGTCGGAGAATATTAAAATAAACACGCTAATCTTCCCAGGGTCTTTGTGTTGCGTGAGCACACCTGTGATATTCCACTCAAACAGCCTAAGCAGCCCGAACACATCTATCTGGTTCGGGGTGGGGAAGGGCAGCGAACATTGCTTCAAATACTCCTCCAGTTGTGATGAGCTGCCTTTAAACTTCATTTGTGCGTTGGGTTTCTGTACGGGGGTGAGTACTTAAGGTCTCTTTTGAAGTCCTTTTGTTTTTTTCCCCTAACATGCCGCTACGCACATCACACCACGTCTTAAGGCTGACGCACACGGAGGAAAAGGGATGTTGGGTAGTTGTTCACGCCTGGCGGATTATAGACAGAGCCGAGCGTCAGAGCCTCAGCAAAGCACCCGTACTAGACGTCATGTCCACTTTGGGAACGGCGTTCCCGCTTTCCCAGACCACCCCCCTTCCAACGTGAGTGAGGGGGTTTTAGCCCCTAGGCGAGGGAAGCTGATTTGGAGAAGGGCCACCTGTCCCCATTGTGTCGCCAAGGGTGGAAAACCTCCGAAGATGCTGTCAGGAAACGCAAAACAAACAACCGAGATGCGCTAAGCCGCCACGAACAGGCTGCTTTGCATCAAAAACCCCGAGCTTTTTTTCCCCTCCCGTTCTCTTTTTGCATAATCCACCAAGGGAAGTAAACAGTGGAGTTCATACAGCCGTCAAGGGGGCTTACTTTGAATAATGCTCTGATTTTGTGGGGTTCCCATGCATGGGAGAGAAAACGTGCTTGGGTTACAGGGTGGAGCAGCTGGTCTCGCAACATCTCTCATGTCCTGACTCTGTTATGGGTGACATCTTTCCTTCAGATCCACCCCAGAACTACTACTCCACTGCAGGAAGACAAACTGCACACCTTCTGTCCCCTTACACTCGATTATTTTTATATGACATTCCCACCCAAAATAAGACATCTGGCCCATCCTACTTACAATTTCAAACTCGCAAAACACACAGGTGATAAGTCCCTGTAAATATGAAAACATAAAATACGCCAGATTGCATTTTTTTGCTGGCACGCACTTTGTTACTGCCTCACCCCCCGAAGTGCTAAATGGATAATGAAGCTATTTTGGACAAACACTGACTCATGTCGCTCTCTCCTGTTGTGTTCCTCCATTTTTACTACATCGATTTCCAGTTTTGAGGAGGAAAGACTCCAGCATGTTTTAATATCAAAAATCCACGAGTAACAAAGCAGGCTGGGTGGGGATTGAAGCTCATCGCAGGGCCTGTCTTTCAGTGCAGACAAACAAATGGCAAGGCTTCCATCTTGACCATTCATGAATTTATTCAAACCGCAGTGGAGACAGACAGGAACAGACTGCGTCCCATCTAGGATGGTTCTGCTCTGAAGGAAGCCCGATGAGGCGTTCCAGTTACCCATGCCAGCATGTCATTATGTAGGATTTGAATGTGGAATATTAAAGCTTCTGAAAGTAACACCCGCTGCACCCCCCCCTCCCGACTCCCCAGCTCACCCACCCAAAAAAAAAAAAAAAAAGAATAATAACTGAAACTTGACAAAACACTGTTGGGGATCTATGCAAATGTCACACTGTTTGGTTTCTGGCTGAGAAGGCGACAGCAGCCTTTGACAGAGCAGTTTGCTCTAACATCTAGAAATTCATGTAGCTCACTTTCCCACTTAATGTATCAATGGCTCCGGTCTTAACTGAACAAGATAATGATGAACAGCAAATTAGACGGCACAATTTCATCAAGAAGCTGGCTAATCGTGGATAAACCACCTGGCTCTATGTCAGTTTCCATATACTGTATGCGGGTAAAACACTAAGCGGGGATCCCCAGAGTCATTACCCTTTTAAAGCCATATTCTCTGTGCATGAGCAAAATCCCCCTATAGGCTAACTTTGGTCATTTCACCTTCAAGTGCATCTCAGCTGTCATCGTATGTGTACAGACTCTCAGCCCTGGTCTATGTCCTTTGTGTCCGTGGTGACAATACTGAGCATAGGGCATCACCTCCCATTTTGAGACAGTCCACAGCAGACGTCAGTTCTGTATAGGCACCTGCACCTGGTTGTAAGGGGGTTAGAGTTGTTCAACCAATGGGACACCTTTAGCCACTTCTTTTGTGGAAGCACATCTCTGAACTTTTATTTGCCTGGACCTGCAGACTTTTAGAACAGATACCTAAGAGCCGAACACCAAGGTGAATGCCAAATGTGAAACATTGAAATGACAGCCAGCTATTCACATTTGATCATTGAAGCACAAAGAAAACTATTATCATCCTTTCCTGTGAGATGACATCTGTCCAGTTTGCTAAGCAATGCATTCTTAGTGACATATTCTGAACTTTAAAAAGAAGTGGTGGCCATGAAAGTGAAGATATTAAAATCTTCATTTGGCAATTTCTGTTAAAGAAAAACATCTCAATAACGCATACAGTACCTATAATTATTATGAATACATTTTTGTATTAAATAATCTGTGATTATTTGTTCTCAGCTTTAAAACAATAAACAAAAGTTACCAGTATAAATGTATATGGCTTTTGTTGGCAGGCATCTCATAACAGACTCTCTTTTCACACATACAGGTATTTCAACACACATTTTATATAACATCTGAAGGAGAACATCGAGTCCTTAGTATATCTGGTTTAGCTTAAATTGTGCAAATTCATTCAAACGACAGCTAATCTAGGAATTCATTCTAATTAGGAATTCAGCAGCAAATAACCAGCATAAACCATTGTTCTTTCTTGCCTTAAATTTATCACATGTACTTTAGATCAACATTTATCTGTGTGCATTCAGTGAAACCTATAGGTGGAAATACTCAATCTGTGGGGGGATTTCATGCGAGGAATTCACTAAAAAACGAATGAGATTGGAACCGAACCCACAAGTGCTACATATAGATCATGTGTAAGAGACAGAGACATGACCACTGCACATTTTTGAAGACTTGGTGAAATTCTGTGTGGCTTCTACGTTTGACCGTTGTTGGTAGTGTCATAGGCTGCAGACCACCACCCTTTATCATGCCACAAAAACAGCCCCACATATAAAGGAGGAGGACCCTAACCCTCCCCAAAAGACGGATGTGTGCCGGGTTCACAGCAGCTCAAAACCTACATTCCCATGCCGAGCCTCCAGGAGGCGCCATTAATGATCCCACACGGCTCAAGCGTTGCCAAAAATAACCAAAACGAGGAGGATCTATATTACTTCAGTAAGTTGTCACACAGCCTTACAAATCATACGTCAAGGAAACTAAGAAGTAGTGGAGCCAAGTATGTCTGCCAGCCATTAATGTCCCTGAGTCTCTCTGCCCGAGACAAAAATTATTCACACAGCAAACATAATAAGTCCTGTAGATAAACAATCCCCCAATAGTCTATCAAGACCATTAACTGGAAATGCTCTCAATGCCACATAAAAGGCAACAGCTCCGTCACACAGAGATTTGTTTGGTCCCACTGACGTACACGTACCTTTCCTCCGGTCCATGAAAGGGCCTCCATCGATCTCCTCCCCAGCGTTTATATTTAACAACAGCTCTCTCAGATCACCTCTCAGATTTGCACTTATGTCTGCTAAAAATAAACCCGCTTTAACTGATTGGTGGCATTTGCAGTTTTCCAGTAAATGCCCAAGTACTTCAAGCATCTGGTTCCACAGGTAATGGCAAATCACTGCAGGCCAGACGACAGAGCAAATACACATTTAAAAAAAAAAAAAAATTGGATTTCCACCCAAAGTAACAGAAGCGAAGACGGCTTGAATGCTTTTCTAAAAGCCTCGAAAAGTTTATTAATCTCATTATTCACAGTGGTAATGTATGTTTGTCCACATAGCACAACCCAATTGTTACATCTGAGATGCTATTCAGACGCATGAACATTTTATTCTACAGATAATTCTCCAATCACAACTCCCCCCCCCACAGAACTTAAACACAGCTCACATGTCAAACCGTCAAAGCCTTGTATTAAGTCTTTATTAAAGTCAAAGCTGAACTGAATAAACAAGGACTTTCTGAGCAAGTACATTTCTTTAAGGAGTTCACAATTTTATAAAAGGAATGTCAACATCCACAAGAGTGATCATGCATAACATGGTCAATAGCTGCACTCCTGCTGAAAGCCCTGACCAGATATAGCCTAATGTCTTCCAAAAACCCATTCTATGAATGCCATTGATGACAGTTTTTGCAATGTGCTTTCAAGCAAAAAAAAAAAAAAAAACAAACGTTATAAAAAATAATTAAATCTGAAGAGTAAAGAAAAAACAACATCAAAAAAAAAAAAAAAATCCCTAAGAGAGACCGTTTCACAGAAGCATGGCAAACGATTTTATTACTGATCCACGTTGGTGGGGGCCTCCACTTGTGCCCCCCCCCTCAGTACTGGGTGTACTCCTTAGTCTGGAGCTTGGCCACGATGCGCTCCAGCTGCCTCTTCGCTTCGCACTGCGGGAAATTGCTCATCTCATAGTACTGGGGGGCGATTTTAACCAGCCTGAAAAGACCGGGGGATAGGCGGTTTGACGCACAGCAGAGAAACACCGACCTAATGATCTCCACATTTACATTTAAGTTACTGGGCTGACGCTGTTATAGAAAATGAATTATAACCCATTTGTGGGAATCCGGCTTAAAGTACCTCTGACTACAGCCAAGCCCCCCACCCCCCGTCATTATGAATCCTGCTGCTGAAGAGCCAAGCCACCAGCAGACCTTTAGAGATACATCTAAATGTACGGTATACGGCCCACTTCAGCATCCACTGAGCTGCTAAGTGCATAAATGTGCTATATTAAGCTTGAATATAAAATGTCTACACATATAATACAAACAAAGGGAGGGTGAACATGTGAGCACAGAGGCGTCTAGTGCTCCGGCGATGGCAGACGGCAGCGGCTCACCACTCGGGCTTGATGTCTGTACACGTGCGGATGTAGTTCTTGGTGGTGAGCACAAACTCGTTGTACAGGACCCACTCCGGCTTGTGGTCCAGGACGGTAGAGGGGTGCAGCTGCACCACCTGGTTGTCCTTCACGGTCAGGTAATGCCCCGTCCGCTCCAGGTGAGCCACCTGCTCACGCCGCGGGAAAACACAAAAAAAGATGAATACGCACGTAAACGAAAGTGCAGACACTCAACACGGAACCCATCCATCCCCCATTATTTTTCTGTGCATTTTAAAACTGGTAGGAGTCTAGTATTCCTGAGGACAGACTGACACCATCCGGGGGTTTCAACTCAAAAGGTACTCGGGTCACGTGCACAAAGAGGGGCGGTCCCATGCAGAGGGGTGGACCAATCAGCATCCACATTGCACCAGGCTGCAAAAGAACAAACCAGCAGCATCCTAGGGCTTCGCTCTGTTAATCCTGGACTTCTAATATATGCAGATGATGGGTGCCATGATTATCAAGACAAAATCGGTCTCAACAAACAATTTAAAACAGAAAATAACTACAGCATAAGTAGGGAATTTGTCTTTCAGGAAAAAAAGGTTAATGTTGACAAATACTTAAATATTAAGAGAGTAATTTGACTTATCAGGTCAGCCCTTCCCGTCACCCAGAAACGCGCTCTCACTGCGCCATTTATATTTCCAGACAATGCATAAATTTGCCATTTCTCATTAATGACATTTGAATTTTATTTTATTTTATTTAGTTCTGTTTTATGTTAAAAAAGAAAATCGATTTGCAGAAAACAATGTAATTTCATTTGTTTCGAAATAATGTACTGTTGTTTAAGCTGCTACATCGAAATATAAAATTTAAAAAAAAAATTGCCATTTCCTCGCTCCTCATATAACGGCGAGTACATACATAAAAATCCAGTCCATTACGATATGAAACTCTCTCTTTTTATTTGAAATAAAATAAAGCTTCAGTCAGTTCAGAAATGTTTTTGTTTGTATTCCCCAACAGTCCTGGAGATTTGCCGTTATTCGCTGTAAAAGTCACAGAGGCAGTGAAATTTGCATGGCCCTCACTGGCCTGGGGGGGGGGGGGGGGGGCACTGCTTGTGCTGACCTGCATGAAGAAGCCGGTGACCAGGGCCCTCCGGATATTGATGTAGTAGTCGCGGCTGGTGAACTCGGTGCTCCGGCGCGGCAGGTTGAAGCGGTCCATGATGCGGGAGAGCTGCTGGCGTACGCTGTCTGCCGACATTAGCGACCGGTAGTTCACAAAGTTGTCATAGCACCACTGCACCGACTCGTGATCTGCAGAACAGTGCGAAGGCGTCATGCTCGTGTGTGTGAGTGGGGATTGGGGGGGGCATTATGTAGGTCACATCTTTGGGACAGTGGGGACCCATAACTTCATTACAGGGCTGTCAATCTCATTCTGGCAAGCCGCCTGCATCCAAGGCTGCTCGAGCCTCCTCGTTTGGCTGGTTCTCACTTTTCTTCCCTCAAACAATGACAAAGTACATTTGAAGACTGCCGCTCTTTCACCATGCATAACTGGAAAAACTGTACTTTAACCGTGGATTTTAGCAGAAACTACTTCAAAAACCTTAGTCCGAATGGAATGGTGTGAGTTTTTCTTTCCGGTGGCTGAAATGCAAATCCTGCCATCAACCCACAAATTTTCCCTGAAAGTTGGAAGACCTGCTTGCAGGGCTGGATGTACATTAACGTCATACCCAGGACAAAGCAATTGCAGGTTACGGGCCTTGCTCAGGGGCCCAATGGAGTAGAACCACTCCTGGCATTCACGAGATTGGAACCAGCAACCTTCCGATAGCTGGCACAGATCCCTTGCCACTCTGCCTGTGATAAACAGCTCAGCTAGAATTGAGAACTGCAGATTTTAAAACGAGACCGCACGATTGGCAGCCCCCCCACATATACATGTCTCATCAGGCATACATACTCTGTTTGAAAGCATGGTAGACGTTCAGCAGCGTCAGGTGGTCGCCGTCTATGTGAGCGAAACGCATCTTGGACTCGTCGGCTGCCTTCTTAGCCTCCGTGGGACGAACGAAACACTGCGGGACTAAACAAGGTTGGTATGGGCCCAACACAGACGCCCATAGGGATGAGTCAAGCATTCACAGACACAGGAACAAGGCCTAGAAGCTACATCAGTTCACAGAGCTCTAGGGCAGTGTGGCACGAGAGAGGGGGTCTTTCTCATGGACATTCCAGCTGAAGAAGCAGCAGCCTATTGGCTTAGCAGGTCAGCACGTCCACAGCAAAAGGCTACATAGCTGCAGGACGTCAGAGGGGAGAAAAACAAATCACATGACATACAGACAGATTGAGTAGCGTTTAAGTCATTTATTGGCCACATGAAACTAGAGAGTCTTGGGTGGAGTTAAGACTGACTTATAGTTTGGCACCAGATTGACATCATAGGTACAGCATAGCCACGTTCCCCACGCTGTAGCCTGATGCGCGTATCCCCAAAAATGCAACTACATTATCACGGCGATGTAGACCGCAACAACCGATTGGTCCGCTTGGTTCCACTTCCTGCTAAGCAAATATTTTGTCATCGCTTTTTCCCAGCTGGGGAAAGATTAGAGTGGGACAAGTCTGCGTTTAGCTCATTGCTAGCCTGCTGTATTTGCCACGGTTGTAGCTGTTCACGGTAGGGCTGCACAATATTAGAAAATTTTACATATTGCGATTAGATTTTTTTTTGCGATAAATATTGTGATATTAATAAAGCAAACAATCTATGATTGGTTTAAACAGCAAGTACGAAAATGATTATAATTGGCTCAGAGAGCACATGCAGCTCTCACACAAAAGCAGTAGAAGTAAACTTTAAACTGATTTATAAATGTATACAAGATAATCTTGAAAAGGAACTAACGTTAAAACTGAAAAGCTTGCCAAGTTGTTTCCTATAACAGAGTAAAAATAAATTAGTAACTCAGTGAACTGCAGAGCGACACAGACATGCCACAGCACACATATAAATGCTCACCACAACAGCGTAGGTCACTTGTGTAGGCTACGATGTAAACTGTGCATAGGCTCAAGGCACAAGTATAAATCACCCTTTACGGTAACGCGGCATACTGTGGTATTTTGAAACCTTGGCGACAAAATCTGTTCAGTGAAATATATCGCACAGCACCCACCATGGCCGGCAAATTTCATAAAATCTCAGAATAGCACTACTTTTGAAAATTCCGGCAAAATAACGCGCTATAATGTCTGGACAGCATGACGGTATGAAAACTTAGATATTGGCCAAGCCCAGCTGGGTGGAAGTAAAGTTTCTGATCATCAGAAGGAAAATAGTCATTACCACAAGAAAGGATGTAAATTCACAAAAGACAATACGGAACTTGCTTGTTAAGAGGAAGGAAACCTAGGGGAAATATAAAGGTGGTCTAAGCATATCCTCAGTTGAAGAAGAATTATTCTACTAGTAAAAACAGGCAAATTCTGCATAAACTTTGATTTTAACAGGCAGAGTCTCGCCTTTCTATTCCTGGGAAAAAGAAGACAAAATAAAGACGGCACTACGCAATATTCAGAGAGTGAACGTCACGAAGGACGTATATTACGGTATATTTGACGGACGATGTGGACGGGCCGTTCTGATGCTGCGCTGAGGTTCATCGAGCGAGGTGCGATGATGGAAAGTGGTGACGCACATCTGTCCGGTCGCCCTACCCCCCGTTCTCTTTCTCCAGAGGTGCTCTAACCACCACCTTTTTGACCGCATGGAGAACATGCTGACTCAGTGGTTACCGAATGAGACCCGGGCTGTTCTGGAGATGCAGCGTCCTTGCGCAGTGCTGCTGACATCGCAATGAACTCAGCAGAAAAATGCGACTCCCCGACATGCCGAATACTAATCTGTGCTGCATACTAACTGCTAGTTAAATCCCCTCATCCCATTCAAAAGGCATCCGTTTTCATCTCAACCCACAGTGCTCATTGTGTGTCATAGTCTGCCTCTACAAACTCGTTTTTTTTTTTGTGAAGATGTGAGTTTTTCCTGCTAATTCCGTGGGGCATTAGCAATCGTGTGTGGAACTGACAGAGGTTCCTTCGCCAGAACAGTCTTTGTGTGAATGTCAGGGTGTCGGACACTGTTTTGTATACAACTGGGCCGTGCAACTCGTCCACCATGACACTGGGGTGTCGGTAGGTGGTCTAGCTGTGGAGTGTGGCCTGTGCTACAGCAGCAGTGGGGATGTTGTCCTCCTAGGCATTACCTGATAGCATGGCGGTGATGGAGAGGATCTCATTGGAGCAGTTGAACTCGCAGCTGGCGATCACCATCTTGGCCAGCTGGGGGTCCAGAGGAAACTCAGCCATCATGGAGCCCAGCTCCGTGAGGTCGCCGTCGTCGTTCAGGGCGGCCAGGTAGTTCAGCAGCTCCAGGGCCCGCATGAGTGTCTCGGGAGCTGCGGCAAGAGGAATTCTGCTTTGATACGTCCAGGATGCTACATTCCTCATTCAACGCCAAAGTGTCACTAACGCAATTACGAATGTGCTTTTAAGCTCTTCGCTAAAAACAATGTAACCCCTGCATAAAATGCAATTACTGACCTTCAGCTGCAGACAGCCCGAGTTCAATCAAGAGCCACACGTTCGCCCCAAAATTACAAGGCTCCACGCTTAGCTCCCGGCCAAGTGCGCCAAGCACCCACCCCAAGTCGCCGGCCTATGAAATTTCCCCCACTAAAAACACTGAACACCACATTCCACCTCGAATGAGATATTGATTCAGAGTGCTAGCTAAGCGACTAAGGGCTACATTAGCTTGCCTCAGTCAAGGCCTTCTGCTAAATCCAGCTCATGAGTAATATGAACTTAACTACCAGAAAATATAACCTCACACACACACGCAACACATCACTGAAGGCACAGTTCAAGAATTTAACAAAGTTCTTACTTTAATCACACCTGAGTGGCTTCCTGAACGAGGGTTTTACAGAAATCGATTAAAACTCAGGGCTATATGCCACTAAAAGTTCATGACATACAGGCTTTGAAAACATAACGCTGAAAATGTCACAGAGACTCTTATGACCAAAGCCTTCTTGAATCAGTCTTGTCCACATCCTGTAATTTGCTCATCTAGAATCTAAGCAACTGCCGTACGGCTTATTAAGTGGGGAAAGAGGCAGACCAACACAGAAATAAAAGTCAGCCCTTCCAAGCGTGTGGATAGCAAAGGTTAGTAGCTTGGTTACTGAACAAATTAAGTCCCCTATTCAATTTAGCGAAGCTAAATGCAATCAGGACTAAAAGTCAATGGCATTCATGACTGCCGATTCTCGTAATGATACTGTAATCTCTGGCCTCAAGAGAGGTGACCCAAACCACCACCCTACCCTTGGCGAGCCAAAGTGAAGCCCCCTGTGCCATCACAGATTAACTCCTCTGGTCTCAGTTAGTTTTGATCAAAATGGGAGAAAATGTGAGAAAACGCCACCACCCAACCCAACCCCTCCCCATAATGCTAACCTCCAACAAAGTAACAATCTTCCCCCGTCCCTCAAGCAGGCTCTCACCTGCAGAGACCACAAACTTCACTAAGTCCATCGCATGGAAATGCTGCTTGGGACCGTAAAAAGCAGGGAAGGTTTAATTGAAGTGCGGAATTAAAAACTGTACAAGGTGGCAGGTCCTGCGATGGGAGATGGGGGGGGGGGGGTTGAAGCTCAGTGAGCCAGATCACCAGCCCCCCCCCAAGAGAACAACCTCCCTGACAGCCCAAAGCGATGGAGCAAGCAAAGGCTGACTGTGGAGAAGAGAAGCTCCTTTCTGCTAGGAATTAAACCACAGGCTCATGAAGGTCTAAGGCTGAGTGGGCTGGACCATCCAGACATGCACGAGGCACAAAGGATTTCATTTCAATTAGGGAAGCGCTGCATCTCAAACAGAAGCAGCCGAGGCCTGACTGGCCATCTTACTCCCCTCTCACCTGGTGGGTCCATAAAGTCAAAGTGCACCAGGTCGTCAATGCCCAGTTTCTTCAGCTGCAGCACGACGGAACCTAGGTTAGACCTCAGAATCTCAGGGTATGTGTTGTCCTGTCACAACACGGAAAGGAAAGAAAATTGATACAAATGAGTCAGGCCCCAATTATCTTTTCATATACGCTCATATGTCATGAGAACAGAACCTCCAGACTGCAGCATCTGAAGGGCCATTTAACTTGTTTTAAAATTCACTTTGGCACTCTGCTTGACATAAAAGAATTACCCTGTTATAGTGAAGACTTGGCTCTCACATGTACATTTGTCAGACTATCTTTTTCATTGCCACCGGCTAATACAAGTGGTGGGGATGGATGCCGTGGTGTGTGGCATCAGACTGCAAAAATTACACTACGGCATTCATCTGTGCAGACATGAAGCAAATTTGCAAATACGTGTGATGAGCACCAGTAGTTCTAATTCTGCATCTTAACGTCTTAAACTCAGTCTGCTCTTGCTCCTCCCTTAAGCACTTTATGTGAACTCCCATGATGTCAGCCGTTGTAGTTTGTCCAAGGCCAGGGGAATCAATTCCTTTTTCATCTAGAATCAAAGCCGAGTCTTGGGTCTTACGTAAGGCTGTGACTGATTAAAGAGGGAGTCTACCCATGGTCACAGTCTACCCATGGTCACAGTCTACTATTTATCAGTCTACTACCAGATTTATTTCACATGGCAACATCTACTTTAACAAGTAAGAAAGTGGAAAGGTAGGCAGCACCAAGTCTAGGTAAACTTTGAATGTGAAAAAGCTACTTAACTACAGTCATTCACATTCACAAAGCCTTACCCTTGATTAGAAACAGCTCAAATGTCACAGGTCATTAAAATTGTGAACCAACCAACCACAGATGTAGAATAAAAAAATTAAAAGTGGAGTGAGTGACATTTTGAGGCATTTGCTCTGAGCATCAGCAGTATAATTCGGTCTTTTGTCCTTGTGTCATTCACTTCCCAGTCTTGTAGGATTTGCCCATAACTCATAGGCATCATCTCAGTCTTGTAGGTCTCACCCCTAACTGCCCATCATTCTGGGTTTGCAGACCGCCTCCCTAACTTACTCCCAACCTGCACTTACAGAACCTGCCCCAAACTCTGTGGCGTAGGCCTAGTTCCTAACCGTCCTGCATCTCAGCGGCGTAGGCCTAGTCCCTAACTACCCTGCATCTCAGTGGTGTAGGCCTAGTCCCTAACAGTCCTGCATTTCAGTGGTGTAGGCCTAGTCCCAAACCGTCCTGCATCACAGTGTTGTAGGTCCTGTCCCAAACCGTCCTGCATCACAATGTTGTAGGTCCTGTTCCTAACCGTCTTGCATCTCAGTGGTGTAGGCCTAGTCCTTAACTATCCTGCATCTCAGTGGTGTAGGCCTTGTTCCTAACCGTCCTGCATCTCAGTGGTGTAGGCCTAGTCCTTAACTACCCTGCATCTCAGTGGTGTAGGCCTAGTCCCTAACAGCCCTGCATCACAGTGTTGTAGGTCTTGTCCCTAACCGTACTGCATCACAGTGTTGTAGGTCTTGTCCCTAACCGTACTGCATCACAGTGTTGTAGGTCTTGTCCCTAACCGTACTGCATCACAGTGTTGTAGGTCTTGTCCCTAACCGTCCTGCATCTCAGTGGTGTAGGCCTAGTCCCTCATCTCAGTGGTGTAGGCCTAGTCCCTAACCGTCCTGCATTTCAGTGGTGTAGGCCTTGTCCCTAATCGTCCTGCATTTCAGTGGTGTAGGCCTAGTCCCTAACCACCCTGCATCTCAGTGGTGTAGGCCTAGTCCCTAACCACCCTGCATCTCAGTGGTGTAGGCTTTGTTTGTAAGGCACCCACATAAACTCGATTCGTAAACTGGGCCCCATGACCACAGTTTTGTAGGCCTTATTCCTGACTCACCTGCATCTCTGTCTTGTAGGCCTTCTCAGTATATAGACGGAAGCACTTCCCTGGCCGTGTTCTGCCGGCTCGGCCCGCCCTCTGCTGCGCTGAGGCCTTGCTGATTGCCGTCACCAGCAGTGATTCCACTCTAATGCGTGGGTTATACACCTGGCCAAGGTAGGAAGCGGGGGCTGTGTTATGTCGAGCAACAGATCGCAGCAGGAATATGTATACAAACTGAATTCAATTTGAGCTGAAGAGTCTTAACTCTCCTTCGCACATTCATCATTTCAATTCAACCAGGCACCTGAAATATACACGTCTGAATTCCCCCCAAGAGCTCCCAAATGTCAGAAGGATAAATAGAAGAGTGTTTCTATCCCGTGTCGCCTCCTATGTATGAGTGCTCATCTGGAGATTTTACAGCCGACGGGAGCGGATCATTGGAGAAGATTATGCAGTGGGAAGAGGAGGCGTCTAACCTTTTGCTTGGCAAATCCAGGATCAATTACGAAGACCACACCGTCGATCGTCAGGGATGTCTCGGCGATGTTCGTCGACACCACAACCTGCAGGAACACAGCCAGCTGCCTTCAGTGCCATGTCAGAGCAGACAGAGAAGGGCTGCAAGCCTCCAGAACGAGGCGGTTTTTCAGCTGCTCTCTCGCATTCAAAGTGATTCACTTGAGACCTATGATGGCAAACACTGCAACTTGGTCATTAATGCAAAAGGAACAGCCAGCCATTTAAGCCGAACACATGCAATCTCACAGAGGTCAGATGTCACCAAATAAGCTAAGTGTTTATTTGGCTTGATGACGTCTGCTTGGATACCTTCTTCAGCTATAAGGGGTCATGCTGGTCACCTGCTAAGAATCACTTAAATGTTTGTTCATAGAGCATTTGCCTTTGTGAAAATGCGAACGCAGCCAGTGACTGACATCACACAAGAGACTGGCCATCACAACAAAAATAATTTTAGCAAACGGAGGCTCCGGTGCCAGTACAGACGGTGCCTGGGGATTAGAAGGAACAGGCTAAGCTCCTAAGAGACCAGCTCCCACCTCCGCCACCCACACCCAGAAAGAACCTGTGACTGCCATTTCATCCACCTCACAAGACATGCCCAGGAGTGCATATACAAAAACACTGGGAGAGACGACAGCCTACATTTCAGGAGCTCAAAAATAGTTTGCAAAAGGGCAACACACAGAGACGAACAAATTAAATCCTGTAAATTCGGTGGATGTCCAAGGTGTACAGCGTAATGGAGCCCAACAAAAGAACTGCGGCAACACACAGGGCAATCGGAGAAGGAGGCTCCTCTTTGAGCTTCATTGCAGACACTTGGCTCCCCAAACTAGCTTTGTAAGTTAAACTTCTCGTGTCTTTCCTGAACCGCACTTCTGACAAAAAAAGTTCCAATAATTATTTACGTAACCCTCATTTTTTTCCCCTCAGTGCAAAAGTGATACGCCGATGATAGACTAATGTCAAAATCGGAGAGCTCCCACATTCAGAATTCATTATTTTGTCAAAACTGCAGCCATTAGAGATGAGAATGCGAGAGAGCCACAGTAAATCAAACCGTAAATTGCTCCCGAAAAACAAACCCTGTCATATTTGAGAAACAAAACAAAATATAGGATGATTCATTCCCCTGGAGGTACAAGCGTCATGTGGCAGAGTAAAGTGCAGTAGGCCGAATTAAAATCACTCAAAATGACAACGGAAGGAGTGTTCAAAACCAACTTTGAAAGGATATATAAGTTGCATTAAAATTAATTATCTTTTTTGAGAAACTGCAATTATTTGAGAAAAGTAGCCTTACCACATCATATTTTCACGAGAGTGCTACACCAGGGGAAAATGAAGGGAAGAACAAGATTAAATTTACAAGTCTAAAGTTAGCAACATTACAGCTGTATTTATTAGGAACACGTCGTAATGTACAGCTTTGAGACACAGAGGCGCCCCTGCTAATCACCTCGGAGCGGCAGCATATCAAAGCCGTGTGCCCTCTGCTCATTTTTTGTTGTTTCACCCTTCTTTCAAACGAAATGGGCCCAGACAAAAATTGTATGAAAAGGAAACATTCAGTAAGACCACTTGATGCTAAAAAGCTGCCACTAAGGGCTTAAGAAATTCCAAAATTCTTCAGCATCAGAAATACTAAAAAAAATTCTCCAGGGAAAGTCTTTGATTCCAAGCGAAAAGAAGAGGAGGAATTTTTATCTGCTGGAGCGCAAAACATAACACGCAAGTATCTTCTCTCACTCCAAGCTCCACCACTGCAGGTCAAGATCTACAAGGACCTGTGACTTGGGTTTCTTCTGAACATCTTCCATCTTCTGGATTTCTACAAAGAGCATCATTCTCCAGATCCAGCTTACACGTTGAAAATAACTTCAACAATCCCAAAAAACAGCACTAGACTAACTTTGAAAAGAAAGCACTGCTTGATATTCAAACTGGCACACCTTCATAACCGAGGACGAGATCTTCACCCTTGTATAAATTGAATTAGAAAATGCTCGATTAACCAGGTGTGGTATTTCTTCCTGTCGTTGCGGTGGTGGGAGGCCTGGATGGGCCAGAGGTGAGCGGTACACATCTTCCGCTTAGACTGACCTTCTCGATCATCTCGTTCTGCTTCATAAACCTCATTTGCCGCAAATGATACACAAGTATCTGGAGCGCTGGCATTTGAGTGACCCCATCAATTCATCAGCTTTAATGCGGGGGCCTGAGTGCATACGCGCTCGGCGGGCTGCCCCCAGACCCCCCCTCCAGACTGGGATACAGACCGCCAAGATCTCCTGGAGTTTTTGTTGCGCTGGTTGGCTGGAACCCTTCATCATGCACCCTCCCCCCCCGCGCTGCTCCGGCAAGCCCCTGGAGCCCCCCCGGGGTTCTCAAAATTCTTTCAATGACATAATTTTACAGAGCACTTCTGGTCAGGCGCTAGTGACGTATAGCCCGCATGTAAGAGGCAGGGCACCTGTGGCCCCCCGGATGGAAAACTCTGCCGCTCCCACACTCAGCTCTACATCCTGCCTTTTTAAAAGCCAATTCCGCTCCCCGGAGAGAAGCCTGCGGCGCTCGCTTATTCATGCCTCGGACCGTTCCATTTCTCAGCCCTTAAGCCCACATAACTCAGCCTTGTTATACTGACATTCCGCGGAGAAAAGCAGGAACTGGCCATAAGGGAGGGAATATGGGTCCAGGTACGATCTAAACCGCCAGAACACACACAGACGCGCACGCCTTCACCCTGAGTGACATTTACAGAATGATAAACATCACATCTCCGGCCCCATTTGTCACTAGGGCCAACCTGCTACTAAAAGAGGCGCCCCAGTGATTGACAGTCCTCAGCCTGCAAACAAAGACTCACATGGCTTCAGTGCTTGGGAAAAATGGACATTTCACCCGTCAATATTTTGGCCCTTTAATGCATTTTATTTCCCCATAGCATTCAAGAGGGAACACTTCCTTATGCAAAAATATAAACAAAATTTAAACACAAAAATAAAAAAAAAAAAAAATATATAAAAATTCTTTCTAGCGCCTCAAGCAACATCACCAGCAGGGGTAACAATCGGAAATGCCACTAGTATTATCCTTCAAAGGAAGCCTGTCCCCATTAAAAAGCCCCCATTAGAATTAAAGTGGGGAACGGCCCGGCCGAGCGTGCCAAAAATTAAGAGTGCTTAACCACACTTAGTGACCCATAGGTGTTGAGAAAATTGCTCCCTCTCAGAGCCAGCCCTCTACAGACCAGGCACCTGCAGTGAAGGGCGTCATGCCGGTGGGCAGACATGGAACGGTCATCGAAACCACGCCATGCTACACCTACGGAGAAGGGAGGAGAGCCCACACGCCAACCGTCACCAGGCAACCGAGGAACTCTTCAACCTGTGATATTAAAAATGTGTAAGATGCACCGGCAGCGAACCTATGCGAAGGTGAGTGTGTGTGTGGGGCGGGGGGGGCCACATCAATAACCTGACCCTTCTGAACCATTCACAACCCCCCCCCCAATCCCACCACTTATTTGCATCGCACGGACCTTATATACATTCTAGTTCTGACAACTTGACATCTTAACAAGGTAATTTAAGCTCATCAAAGAACAGGAGTCGCCCAGGATGACCGGAGAGGTGCGTTTGGAGCGAGGCGGAGGTGGTGAACGTGTAGCGAAACACGCGGGAGCATGTGATTGCCAGAATCCCCACTCCATATGGCAAACTAGGGCATCTCAAAAAACCAAGTGCCTCTCAAAAAAAACACCACCCCCCCCCCCCCACACACACACACACACACACACACACACACACACACACACACACAAATGCCCCTTTTTTATGTTGACATGCCTTCAAACACCTTCTGCAAAAATGGGTGAGAACGAAATAAAATAAAAATCTGTCCGAAGCTTAAGGCAATCACACGATGGAGGATTCGGCCTGTGTAAACAGCGACGGTGCAGGGAGGTCGAGCAAGGATGGGTGAAGATAGTGCTGAATGTGCTGATTATTATTAATGCCTTTCCTTTTATGGGATGGTAGCTAACACATCTAATCTCTTCCCCCTCCCTCAGTGATGTTAGGCATGGAGGAGGGAGGGAACAGGTAGTAGCTTTATTGAAATCAAGATTTGAAGAATAATCTTTCTGCACGGATGGTGACAGATCAATGGGATGGTATTGGAGAAGCATAGCAGATGAACTACTCATTAAAGAGCCATCTGACGTTGGGGGTAAATGTCTGCAAATTTATCCGTGACTATCAAAGTCAATATTCCGTCAGATCAGCGGCCAAGGGAGCCGTGGCCCCAGGAGGCACCGCGGCTGCAACCGGCTCGTTTTCAAAAATCAGCGGCGAAACAAACGCGCCAGGCTCCGGCGCTGCCGCCGCTATCTCCATAAATCGACGGCATGATGAAATCGAAGTCGGCGGGACGGCCGAAGGCAGGGGTGCCAAGGTGTGGCGCAGAACACGCAGCTGCACAGCGGCATGCATCTATAATTCATGCCGCTCCTCTGGATTCGAGATAAGCTTTCGGTCTCGGTCCTCCGGGCCACGGCGGGGACTTGGCCAGGCAGTGGCGGAGCGGGCGGACAGCAGACACCGGTGCCGCCCCAGACATCCGAGTAACGTTCCAGTTATCACTCTGCCGATTCGCACCTCCCCCCCAAGTATGGCAGGAGCATATGCTGTGAGTCAGTTCTGCACCAAAAGCCCAGGCAAAATCCCTTCATCAAACAACTCAAGAGGCTGTACCTCAGCCCCTTGTACATACCTTCCTTCCTATTGCCCCGTTAGGCTTCACCGGGGGAGGGGGCTCGAAGATCCTCTGCTGCTGCTGGGGGGGCAATGTGGAGTAGAGCGGGATGATCTTGATGTCCCCCACCTCGGGCCCCAGGTCGTCCACCTCCCGCTTGATCCGCTTGCAGGCCTCGTCGATTTCCTGAAAGATGATTCACGCAATTAGCGTGGGCGACAGGCGGGCGTCATGCCGCGCTCAGCATCGGCAGCCATCCCCGGGCACTCTCGCCGGTGGCGAAGATGAGACCCGGCGAGGCAGGGACCTGCCAGCACCCGCTGCACCTGAGCAAATTCGGAAGACTCCCCGCGGCCTCGTTGTCGACGGAAGCCTTTAATTTACTACGCAAGTGAGGGATGGCCACGTTGCCGCGTACCTGCCTGTATGACCACAGCAGGTTAGAAGTCTCCCTGACCCAATGTAACAGCAGAATGGCTTTCTGGACAGAATGATGGCACCATAACATGACAACAAGGTTCATATGATAAATAACACACATCAGGATTGGCCTTCTTGGCTCAGTCGAAAATATTAGTATCCTCAGCAAAGCAAAGGAGTCAAGATCGTATCACCCACGTATCTTTACGGCAGAATGGCCTGGAATCTGGGGCTGTATGCAGAGTAATGTCATGGAGCTGCCTGGCACGGACAGTGTAATCCTGTTACAGATTTGGTTTGTTCCTTTAATTACTTCTTGTAAACAGGATGGGAGGGAAAAAAAACCTACAAATATAAATATAGCTAAGGTACAGTGATTGATGTTGTGTGCTCCATAAGCACCCAATCTAGTTTCCTGTACCAGAGGGACAGATGGCTTGTCTAAATTTGGAACTAGAGCCAAAAACAAAGGGGGAAGGGCAGGAGGGGGGGGGGGACAAGGCATCAAGGTTGAACCCATTCATGACTAAAAGCTTTCGGCATTTTCTGTTCAACAATGTTGGCTATAAATCTCATTCTGGTGTTCACACTGGCAATAGGTAATGCTTAAATATCTATTTATAGCCTTGAGGGACCAATACCAGCAAAACATTGGTGCATATAAAGGCTTCAAGTTAATCCCAAATCCCCAAAATCTCCTCTTGAATACAAACACAGTGATTAGGAGACAACATCTGCAGCCCCAATTAACAATGAATTAACATTCCATTCTCTGCTAAGTAATGGTCAGATTTGTTGGCTCCGCTACACCAGTTTCTTATTGATCATTTCTTTATTTGGGGAATGGGTGTCAGAAAGGTTGTATATAACCCTGTCCCCGCCCCCGAAACAAAGCCAATCACTGGAGGGCAAGCAAGTATGACAACATTATCTAACTGCCAAAGCTCACCTGTAGGCCATCCAATCGATTTCATCCACATCATAATCACCAATGTGATTGGGGGGGGGGGGGGAGGGGGGGGTCACTGTTGGCAAACTGTTACCACATGTGCCCAAAATGGCAGCATGGCAGATGTCCTCCAGAGCCTTCGGAACATGCTGGGGACTCCCATGGAATCACAAGGCTGCCAACCACAGGAAGCCGGGCACCAACAAATAGCATCATAAATAGACGGGACAAAAACGGCACCTTTTCTTTCAATATACAGGATAATAAGCTTCAAATGATAAAGATACTGAGCTAGTCATCTGCGGTATGCCTGTGATTCTACTTAATTCATCACACGAGGCAAAAACATCAACATGAAGAGCAACAGTGTTATAAAGGTGGTGTACAGACAGGAATACAGAGATGGCAGTTTGCCCCTGGTGGAAAGATCCATAAATCCTTTTCCCAAAGTGATGCAGCACCTTCACAGTCTCACTTATTTACACTCTTGGATATTTTGGCAGTTGTTCAGGATCATTGCCCCATGGAAGCAAACACCACCCACCCGATAGCATGTTTAACCTCCTATAAGCACTAACCTCACTCAGTGTTAGGCCCTACAGAACTAGCACTGATGCGATGGTTGGTGTGGTGACAGCTGGTCCTGCAGCACCACCATCAGGTCGCAGAGGGGAACACAGAGCCAGTAATATGACCCGCCCCTCCCAACTTCCCATCAAGAATGTTCTATGGAGAGGAAGACCAAGGTGTAATTGTGCAAAATGGTTTGAACTGTTTCCAGATAAACATAATTTCTTAGCATAGAGGACACAATGTGTTGAGTGCAAGTTCTGTTGTCTTGAGTATTGACGACGCACACAATTTCCCCTTAGGAATGAAGTTCAACGGAGCTCAGAGCAGGGAACATTGACATTTCAGGAAACTCTCCACCAATCAGAATTGAACTCTATGCAGATGGTCTTGGTCAGCACATGTGTACAGCAATGATATTCCAACAGACCAGCAGCTACCACCTACTGTAAAGACCTAGCGCCGCACTATAAATTCCTTGCACACAGCCAGACTACACACACTCAAGCGCAAAAAGTCCACTAGACCAAAAAACCAGGGCTGCACGTGCGCAGTACGCACCCCCAACGGCAAAAAGTACATCATGCGCATTGTGCACCGGCACACGGACAAATGAATCATAAATTAGACCTCTGCATTTCAGTTCCACATCACATGCACAGCTGTGCAGTAACGATGATACACGGATGGTGAGTTATGTGAAACTTAGCTTTGATGGCGAATCCCTATCGTCACGTCACCATATCTGCCTGTATCTTTTTTTTTCCCCCACAACAAAATAGCCAACTGCAAGGAGCCAATATACAGCCAATTGTAAATCAGGCTACTTTAAGAACTTTAAGTAAGCAAATATTAAAATAAGACCATTTACATTTTCTACTCCAACCAAAGCAGAGGACTTGGGGGAAGAAAAAAAAAAAAAAAAAAACTCATGCAACTCCTTTTGACCTCTGACCTGCCTAATGACACATAGCTCATTAACAAGCTGCTAACAAACCAACTGCAGCTGACTTTCTGCTGGACACCACCCATACTCATTCTCACAAGACTGAACTGTTGACATTCCACAATCTGCCTATGCATATAAAGTGATGTCGGAGAGCCTGATTTCGTTACGCCGCCATGCATCACTAATGGGGGAAGTGAAGCGGCAAGCCCTACTTCATACTGTAACTTCACGGGGCCACAAACATGGGGGGCCCGACAGACCTGGAACACACAGACCAGCAAAAGGACCTTCATAAGTTTGCGTGTGTAGAATAACACATTTATTACCCCCCTGTCCTCCAGCTGCCCACCTCTTGGCCGGTGAGGAAGAGCAGCACGTCCCCCTCCTCCTCCTCGCACATGTGGATCTGAATGACGGTCCGGATGGCGGCCTCCAGGTAGTCTCGTTCTGGCTCGGGTGTGTAGAAGATCTCCACGGGGTGGGTACGTCCCGGGATGGTCAGCAAGGGGCAGTTGTCAAAGTACACCTGGAACTTGCCCGCGTCCAGCGTGGCGCTCATAATGATCACCTACCAAAGACAGGCATGCCAGATTCAGCATTCGTATGTTTACATCTCTGCCCATCCTTTTGATATTCATGGAGTGAAGTTCATTACGATCTAGAGCCAATGGCAGGGTTAAACCCCAGACAGGACACCTATAGATTTAATTAAAGTTTAGTTTGTTCTTTTATACAAGCAAACATAATGATCTCGCTTAAGCCATTCAATTTAGAAACTTTGCTCAAAGGAACAAAAAAAAAAGTCCTTGGTTGAACGTGACCCCACAGCTACTTTACTATTGCATTTTCATGTCCTTATTCTGCATTCACATCATGGCCACGGTTATCAAAGAAACGACTAAAAATTGTGTCTCAATTTTAACTCATCAGGTGGCAACTCATCAGCTGCTAGTATTGCTTATAATATGCATTTTCCAGGATATATAAAATATGCATAATGTCTTCCCCTTAAAGAACAATTTGCCTTTAATAGCCATAATTTTGGCTTATTTGTACCATGTGGTGCACGATGCCAAAAATCAACTGCTGGCAGTTGTGGGACCACTGATGTTTTCAAGTTACCGACTTTGTTTCAAGCCAAAGACCAGTACTTACGAGGACATCAGTGTGACGTGAACATATTACCCGATGGTGACGCTTGTGTGCGTCTCATCCTGGACCTGCGCTTCGGGGAGGGACTGATACCAACAAGCTCATTAGATAAAATGCATTAGGATTCTGAGTTGGAGCTGCTCTCAATTTTTAATCTAAATATTTCAGGCCATCGTCTCGCTATTCGCTTTACGCACTGCAAAACATCATAATTGCTCTTAATCAGGGTAAATTAAACTTTAGATTTAGAAGGGACACAGGCAAGAGATCATTTAGAATAACCTAGACCTCATTTAACAGTCTCTGAACACATGTATAACCTTTGATTTGCTCCTAACAACAAGCGGTCATTACCCATCTGCTTTATGGGAGCTGTGTCCAGCACATTCCATCTATAAAAACAGCACGCCTCCAGTCCTCCTAAACTGATGGTTTTAAACAAGCTGACGTAGTAACAATCTCTTCAGCAGCGCAGAGTGACTCACCCTATACCACCAAGCTGAGCGTGTTACTTTGTCTTTCCCCAGCGGCCACACAGATGTCACACAAAGTGACTTCATCACTGACTGACAACAAAAGAAACGGGGGTGCAAAACAGTTCTACGTGTGAGAAGTGGGGTCTCTGCGAGGGGCCATAGAAGTGCTCTGTGGGGAAAAGGAGTGGCAGCGTTCCATGAAGAATAGGGGAGAAAGGCCTGGGAATGGAGGAGGCCGGACTCTAAAAAAGGGGCAGGGCTCCACCCGGAAGGGGCGGGGTTCTACCCAGAAGGGGTGGGGCTCCACTGAGGGGGACAGGGTTCCACCAAGGAAGGGGAGGGCTCTGTAAGGACTCACTTTCAGGTCTGTCCTCTGCCGTACAACTTCCTTGAGAACGCCCATGAGAATGTCTGTGGCCAAAGTGCGCTCATGGGCCTCGTCCAGGATGATGACCCCATAGCGCTCCAAGAGAGGATCGTTCATTGCTTCCCGAAGCAACATACCGTCAGTCATGTACCTATGAGGTAGATAAACAGGACATATACACAACCGCTAGTATCACATAACATTAAGATGATATAGATTACGTAATAAGTCATTTTTTTTTAATTACTATTGTATTTTAAAATTAACCAGGCCTGTATCATAGCAATCATTTCTTTATTACACGATCAATTCAATAAATATCTGAGTATTACCATGGAGAACCCAGCATGTCATACTGCTGAAATAGCAGCACAGATGTTTCCTCCAGTTTTTAAGAATGAAGCACGAGTCATAATTATACTATACGCAAATTTCATCATCTGAACTATATTCTGAACATATTTCCAGCCGAGAGAAGCACGCAGGGCGCAAAGGAGAGGCTCCATACTTCAGCAGGGTCTTGGCGTTGCTGCAGTCCTCGAATCGGATGGAGTAGCCGACCTCCTGGCCCAGCATGACGTCCATCTCGTCGGCCACACGCTGGGCCACGCTCATGGCTGCCACCCGGCGGGGCTGCGTGCAGGCCACGCCCCGCTTTGGCCCGGGCAGCGCCCGCACCATATCCACACACCACTGGGGAATCTGTGAGGGCACAAAGGCGACTGCATTGCTCACACTAACTCAACAACGGACCGAAACCTGTTTCCAGCTGCCTGAACGACACCGTGCAACAGAAATGATCCATACTTTCTCTTGTCTCCCTCTCCCCTGAGAGGCATGGGGTAACACAGCAGCCATCCTACAGCTTCCATCTCAAAGCAAAAAGAGGAACAGAAAGGAGTCCAGACGAGGTAGAGTGTTTCCAGCTCCCTGCGGATGCAAAGTTTATTCCTGTGAAATGCTCTAAAGTAAAAAGAAAAAAGGAAAAGGCCCTGAAGCAAAACAGAAACAAAGTGGAACTGTGCAGAGGGGGCTGGATGGGTGGAGCGGTGTTGGAGATTGAGAACCGCAGTCAACATCCAGGCAACGGCAAGGGTGAAAAATTACATGCTAAAGATGGAACTAGACTTAGAAAGCTGTTCCTTCCACCATAATAGCCTTTAACATGGAAGACTGGCTGCTGGTGGCATCCCACCATTTGCACGGCATGGGAAAATACTCCCCACGTTCAACATCTCAACAAATCCATAGCATAGAGGGGGAGAAACATGGAGAAACTGAACACAGCGAATCCACCAGAAGGACCCCTTCCCTTAACAAGCATCGTACCTGCCACAGCACCACAGGAAGTCCGAGCCGAAGGTCAGAGCGCTAGAAGGGGCAGACAGCCTGCACCGCCCGATAATGCCAACCCAACCTGAAGAGGTTTACGGCATCCAGGGCAGAAGCTGGGCTTGCAAAGCAGAGGTTGGGCTGCCCAGGTAATGAGGTGCCAACATCTAGAGAAGAATTAAGGCGGAGGGGAGGCGGATGTGGCTCGCCAGCACTCAGCTCTACCCCAGGAGGACTGCTGTCCCGCTTCTCTTCAGAGCACCGTCTCGCATAGCTCCCTAAAGCACTGCATTATTTATCCGCTGATCTAGGACAACCTGTGCGACGGCCGGCTGTTTACCAAAGCAGTTTCATGAAAAGGTAGTGCCCCCCCACCCCAAGAGACGTGGGCGTGCAACATATCTGGTTAGAAGTTCACTGCCCTCACGTGTCTCCTGCACCCAGGTGCGGCAGGTGCAATTCCTGCACCAGATTCCACAGCTGGCTGTGGCCTTTGAGGCTGCCAGTACACCCCCAAGAACAGCGAGGGAGCTGAAATGCAGCTGAGGTCAGCGGAGAAGCAACAGTCTTCTGCGTAGGACTTTGAAATGTGAAAGGAGACCAGAGTAGCTGCAGGACACCCACACGAAATCACGAGAACATCTGCACTGACAAAGAGCTATAACCGTTACTCAATGCATCACCTCCACGCTGAAGCTGGTCTGACCAATTAGTTTGACCACTGGATAGCAGCCTCACCTGGGTAGTCTTCCCAGAGCCAGTCTCTCCCACCAGCACAAAGCATTGGTGGCAAGCTAGGATTTCAGTGAATCGCTCCCTGTACTCCCATACTGGCAGCAGTAGTCTCTTCTTCAAGATCTCGTAGTAGCGAGGAGTATGTGGTAGGTTGGTGAACGGGTTGATCTGCTGGTGAATGGGCAAAGACCTTGCTGGCAAGACCCCTGATCCCGCCATCGCCGGGGTAACTGGAGGGTTGCCAGGTACCCTGCTGTCCTTCTCTCGGTCTCGGTCCCGGTCTCGGTCCCTGTCCCTGTCCCTGTCCTTCGGCCGGTCGTCCCGGTCTCTGTCACGGTCACGGTCTTTGCTGTGGACAGGAATTGAACAGGATCAGAAACAGCCTGGAAGAGTTGTTCTGCAAATGTGCAAGTCTCTAGGAAGAAGGCCCTTTGAGGAATGTGCTGTCCAGTTTCAATCAGCCCATATGAACTACATCTCCCAACATACCACTAAAGATGTATTAACAAGGTATCAGGAGGAAAAAAACACCAATTTTAATTAAAACCTGAAAACTATCAATGAGTTGCTGTTCCAAAACAATGCACCTCTTGTCCAATTTAGAATAAATTGATCGCTTTTCAGAGAGAAGTGACAGAACCTTCCATGCAATCCGTTTCTGTAGCATGGAAATCCACTACCAATTTACATAACAGAATGATGCTCTAGTCTTCCTAGTACTAAATAACTAATGTTGAAGCTTGGTGCTGGAAAAAGAGAGGAATTAAAAAGAACAAAGGAATAGGCTTATCAAGGTAAACTTCAACATTTTGCAATAAACAGGTGCTTTTTAAACAAGCCTTTTGGTTAATTTAAATCAAAGAACAACATATCAAACTATGCAATTCTGATTCCTGACATATTTATACATCTACTTCCCCTATTCACAAAAATAAATCAGACAGTCCTTGAACCTCTGACATGACTATATGACAGAATAAGACAGACAAAAACTTTTGCAACAAGCCCTGTTCACTCTGATAGTTGTAGGAGGTAATGAGCTCTGACATCTCAAACTCTCAGGACTTCTAGATTTTACTAAAAACAGAAGAAAAATGTCAGCCTTTATATATTATGTTTGTATGCATGCACACATACACACGTGTGCATGTATATAAATAAACACACAATGAACACGTGACTGCCAAGCATGAAGCTGATTACACATCCAACATTTTTTGACAGACAACAGTTTTATGATTTTTCCGATAGCTGCTAAGTTATACAGACAGAAACGGTCTGGTCTCCAAACCCAACATTTTTGCAAGGGCAACTCGTTTTTTAAATGCTTCAAACAACTAAAAAAAGTTATCATTCTACAATCATCATCCAGCAAATATTTTCACATATTTAATAAATCATTATCCAGTTACATACCGTACATTTGGTTCTTTAGGTCAAGCGATTACTAATGAATGTGTATAATGAAGTTGTTGGAAGTTGAGATTAATGTTAATTACAGACTGAAAAGTCACGTGAGGCTCTTTAATCCCAATTTAGCAGCAGACCAAAAACTTGTTTCCTTTTTCATTTTCCAGAAATACGCCTCTGTGTCAACACTGTTACTTAGCTGTAGCCTATTCAATGCAACTTAAAATATGGTCATACAAAAATCTGAAAGCTCAAAGAAAATAAAACTGAATTTTGAACGACAAAGCCTTCAGTTGGAGTGTTTAATTCTGATTTTATGTAATTGTGTTAAATGACTATTTGGGTGACAAATGGCTACATAAGACTACACTACAAGTGAAATGTCTTTTCTTGGGGATACTTAAAATTCATCCTGTGACTCCTCAGCATGGATCAGGTACTGATGCTGAGACTGCAACTATAGAGGGTACAACTTCCAGAGCTAGACACTTTCACATTCATTACCATTAAAATAAAATTCTCCATCAGGTGCTGCAAGGTTAAAATCTGCAATTTGTTCTTGAAAGCTTAAGTAACCTTACTAGTTCTCTTTTGCCAATGACAAAGGGAAAGATGAACAAGTGAGAGAGATGGAGAGAAAGATACAGCACAAACGTGAAATACCAACCAATGATTTCAGTTACACACCGGGAACCTTGTCTGAAGACCAAGGAATATTCTGTCTTTTTATGATTACCGTACGCACATGGTTTAATACGACAAATGTAATACCACTTTAACGACACAGATCCAAATTTTGCGACGGATGGTCAGAAGTGTCACCTCAAGAGTTAAAAATGTATGCACGCTTTATGCAACAAGTAAATGGCGTATTAGGTTGTTACACCCACATATAATAAACATCGGGGAGCACAACAAAGAATATTTTTTATCGTCACTGCTTCAAGTTATGGGGTCATTTCAGTACAACCACAAGCTCACTGTTCTTGGTTCGAAAAGAAATTGACAACGGGACAGCCTAACAAATATATACAGCTAAAAATCCCGCTGAATTAAAGGTGTTTTGAATGAATGAAGTGCAGGATACGCCTAGCATGCTTACAGTTCAACGACGGTTTCTCTCTGGATATGTCACAGTAAATCGGATCGCCGTGGTACAGACGAAACAAAAATAAAAAACCTAGCATACACGTTAACAGGCGACCGACAAGACAGACAGCCTAGATAACTTTTTAATTATACAGAGCAACAGTACTTTTGCTGGAGCTAACGGCGCTAAAGTCATCAGGCAAAACGAGCCTGTGCGGCCGGGGCTGCCGAGGTAGGCCGCGCGAGCCGCTCCATCCACGTGCATAAAGTAGCCGCCGCGCGCCAGCCCCACGCGGCAATCAAAATAACAGCACATTTCCATGGCAACTATTTAAAGGACAAAGCGGCGCTTTCGCCGGACGGCGCGGCAGGTCGGCGTGGTTTCGAGCGCCCTGCCGGCCGGCGTGGCTCTGCCGGCTACACACGGCTAGCTCGCTAGCCCTTCGGTCTGAGAGACGGCACGATCACTATGGTCACCCGACTGCGCCTCCAAACAATAAAAACACTGCCCAACTTACCCCTCGGAGGACATCCTTTTTTTGCTAGATGAGTAATCATCACCTAAATCCAGCCGATGTCTTTTGGACATCGTGTTTAATGACACGAATATATAATATAAGAGACCGAAGAGGGCTGTGAGTTATTCCTAACAAACCCCCTTCTTCTATCATACAGGATAAGCAACAAGATGGCGACCGGAAGCACTTACCGTATCATTATTATTATTATTTCACAGAAAACGGTAGGAAAAAAACATGTACCGTTTGGATCTGGAATATACGCAAATTTGTACAGCCCAGTGTGTAAAATAATATCGTTAAAAAGGGTATCGGTTTTGGGGGGGGGGCGCGTAGTGTTATAAGTGAATGCCAGGAGAAACCGTGAGAAAGTACAAGATAGCAGGCAAAAATTAGTGTCCGCAGGTCGCACTCAGCGCCAGGGAAGCTGACCGCCCCCTTGGAATCCTCCATGTGATACATGCCTACGTTTGTATACAGTGACAAATTTATAAATGCACAAAGCCAATGTAGCCACAAAACAAAAATATTTTATGTAATTTTTAAACTTAAACATCACGCAAAATGCGCAGAATTTCTTAGTAGCTAGCCACATGTATCATAAAATACCGACATTATTTAAACTAGGCTGAGGAATATTTAATAACAGCAAGCACTGAGATATACAATACAATGCAAAATAAAATAAACAGGTCGATAAAGTTACTGAGAAATATACATGTATTAGCTAGGATGTTATGACCTGTGCCCATATTGGTTTTTAAAAAGTGGGTAGTGGCTATGTGCAACAATATTACGTGATATATTCAGATTAATAACAATACTCATTTAAATAATAACAATTAGTCCATCAGGTTTATGCACATACATTTATAGTCACTTAAATGCTTCTTTGGATATTATAACCTATTGGATTGTACAGAGAGGCATTGTCATCGACACAGGTAATTACACAATGCGGGCATCACTAACAAGCTTTGTAATGGCAGATGGTTCATTGCATGTACCTATGGATTGATGGAGATGGAAAGATGAAGTTAACATTACAACAAAGCCTTACTAATGTTCTGTATCCTGGACTAATTTAAAATACTTTTTACCCCCTTTTATTTTCACAGACAATTAAATTATAATTGTGTGTGAAGTAACTCATCCTTACAGATCTGCTGTCAAACAAGAACACCCCCTGAGAGGACAGACAAATACCAGATCATTGAGAGGAATTGGGGTCCAGTCCCCGACTAGAAAATCTTTACAAAACAAATATAAAAATTATATTACCCTTTAGAACAGTGTTACTCAACTTGGTCCTCAGGAACCCACAGAAGGTCCATGTTTTTTCTCCCCAGAGAGTGCACATTTTCGCTCCCTCCCAACTTTCTACCGGGACTGTCACCCTGGTCCCCAAGGACTAGATTGGGAAACACTGCTTTAGAAACAAAGTTCATATGTGAATTCAACCATTTTTATATATCCTTCCATCACTGTAACCACTTAATACCAACTGGGGTCATGGGGGGGACTGGAGCCTATCCTGGAAACAAGGGGTGTGGGTGGGAACCAACCCTGGGCAATTGCTGATTAAGAATCGCCAATCAACCTGCAGAAACTACTTTCTGCAACCGATACAGGATAAGCAGTGCAATGGACAGAGAAATGGATAGATGTTCAATTATACATGTATGAACGTGTGCAATATTCTAATTACATAAATACCGATTGCTTAACAAGCACAGCATTAGTCCTGTCTGTTGCTTTTTAAACTTCCTCTGTAGACACCTAAAGAAATGTTAAGAACTAAAAGTGATGGTAGTTAAACCAGTATAATTCTGCACTTTCCTTTCATTGCATCATTGTAAGTAAATTATTAAAATCAGGTCTTTGGATATGTCAGAAACAGGTGAATACTCAACGCATCTTAGTTGTTCATTTATTTGTGTCCCTGTATTCCACTGGATATTTCATAGTAGCTGTTCACCTTTAGTACTGAAATTTGCTTAATGTTACAGTGAGGTTCCTTCTTGTAATATATGATGCCAGCCGTCAAGTTATAAACCCATAATATTAACCACTACACTACTTACCACCACCAGACTCCCAATTTTTATATTTTTTAAATTTGAGCTGAGGTTTCGTAAGGATAATTTTAAAATGACATTCCACCACCAAAGAATCTAAAAGGATAAACCATGATGAGGTGTATGGTTACCCGAAAATTATCAACAACAACTTAGGGTAATGCAGACTTACCCGGAGCAGAGGCCACTAACCAAACTGCAGTTGATAATTTTCTTTTAACCACACACCTCGTAGTGGTTGAACCCAATTATACTACAGCTAACAAACAAAATATAATAATGGAAAACTAGTCAAGGTAATTGTTCAGAAGAAAATTATTTAAATGAACATTTGATAGTGTTCCAATGTGCTCTTAAAAATATAGTTCCTATAAGGACAGAGTATCTGGTCAGGCTACTCACTGTAAGTGGCACGGCTGTTAAGTGACCATAGAAACTGTCAACAGACAGTTCTGTAAACCAAGGAAAATTATGTTGATAAGAATGACTGCTTATGTATGAGTAAAAACTCAAGGTTTTTATGTTAACATGTTTTATTAAACATTAAAATGTATTATTATGAGACTGTTAGGCTGCCGGAACTACCTGTGCGGTTAAATGAGAATAATCAACACCCATGGGACACCAGACCATTAAGAAAATAGTGTTTACCACAGCTGTGGTATAAGGAAAAGGATCCTACACACCCATCCACCCATAACCGCCTGCCCTATGCAGGGTCACAGGAGGTCCAGAGCCCATCCAGGAAGCTATAGTGACAAGGTAGGGAATAACCCAGGACGGGGTGGCCAACCCATGAGAGGAAGAGGGGGGGGGAAATCGGCACAACATAAAAAACAATTCATCGCATTACAATAGGGAGTTACAATGCAGAGAGTCATTTAACATCGCTCGAGAAGATTTACAATATCTTTTGAAAGTAAAAGTACCCTCTTTAACCCAAAGCAAAGTATTAACATTTAATAAGACCATTCAATACAACATAAATCAGCATACACAATAAAAGGGAAAAAATGGAATGGGCATTAAGGTCCACAATGTATTTGGTAATTCGGCTGTATTTGGAATTGTGAAAGGTCATGGCTGATGAATATTGGAGAAGGGGACAGTGACAATGTCTAAACTTTAAATTAGGGTCCCCTATATGACCGCATAGTGTTTTTCTGTGGCGGCTCTCACTTTCTTCATCGCTGTGGAGACTGCTCTGATAAAGTTCTATTCATATCATTGGGCCCAGCTGGCGACGAGTGAATTTAGCTGGTCAGAACAAGAATGTGCAGGTTTAGTCTTAACCGGCTCCTGTAGGGCCAGAATCCTGGCCGCAATGATATCATTAAGCATGCAAGCCGGCCAGGTTGCCGGGCGTTCCAGGTCCACAGAACGATTATAGCAGGGATTTTCATCACATGTAATAAACTTACTCTGAGAATAAAGCACCGCAATGCACAAAGAGGCAACTCAAGTCTGCTCGCATGTGCGATGTGTTGCTTTTTTGAATTCCCCCCACCCTCCCCCCTGCAGTAACAAGCGAAATGGCCCTCCAAGCATCCCCCACCCCCCCGGCCTTCTCACCAAGCCCCACGGCGTCATC
>JAABNX020000017.1:9410194-9427464 GCA_015163995.2 Mormyrus lacerda | reverse complement strand
CTCCAAGCATCCCCCACCCCCCCGGCCTTCACACCAAGCCCCACGGCGTCATCTCCTGTGCCTGCTGCTTTTTCTCCCCGGCTGCTGACAGGCCTCTGTAGAGCGTCTTGTAAAAGCGCAGCTTCTGGAGGCCCTCGCGATTTATTTAAAAAAAAAAAAAAAAGTGGCGGCTCGTCAGCATTCAGCGGCCGCCCTCCCCTCCCTCCAGTGACACCAGCCATGTAAAACCACCCTCATTAACTTGCCTCTGTGTATCCCACTCTTATATCCCCATCTGAAAGCAGTCAGCGTCAAGTGAACACCAATCCCCAAGCAGAGTCTGCTCGGATGCAGTGAAACATTCCCGGTGCGGCCGTTCACTTAGCCTTAGCCGCTACACGTTAACCTCAGTGGAAAATAAACCCACAGCTTGAAATAGACCTCCTGTTCTATGCTGGCTTTAAGGGAAGTCTTTGCACTTAAAACAGCTGAAAAACAGGTTTAAAATCGTAACAATAAATAACCTCAATGTGTGCAGATATCTCTGGAAACCTGGAGACAAAAACAGATGCATATGGTCGTCTCATTCAAAGTTAACATCTACCCCTAAGCAGAAATCACGAGATCTAGAATCCGTCTCTGTTGAAATGCCTGTTTACTGCATAGACCTGATCTTTCTGGTATTTTCCGGTCACTGTGACTACCACCCATATGGAATAAATTTGTAGGATTTAAGCTTTGTGATAAATGGCATTAGACAGCCTTAATAGTTTTTTTTCCCTAAAATATGAGCACTGACTCAATAGGAAAAAGTCATTAATTTTAATTAATCTGGAGCCCCAAGACTAGGGTGTGGTATACATAGCATATGCAAGTGATGCTAATTAGCATTTTAGGAGAGTAAAAAAGAAGTCATCCATCGTATGGAGAAAAATTAATGTTCCATGGCACATATTCCCACTCGTGCCAGTCACAAGAAGTTATAATTTCAAAATTACAACAGGACAGTAAACCCCTGGTGCCTCGGGGCCCTTGTTCTGTAACATTTCCCAAAATATGACAGATTGCACTGGCAATGTGTAAATAAGTGATTGGACATGGTACAGTTCTGGCCAGGACTCACACGGTGGTGGCGGCGTTGGTGGCGGCGTTGGTGGCGGGGGACCTCAAACAGTTGCTTACGCTATTAACCTTTCAGAAAGATGGGAAGATCTGTGGCTCCCCTTCCCCTGGCAAAGGCAGCAAAAACAAATAAAATTGGACCCTTAATTAGCGGACGAAGGCAGCCAAACCACTTCCCTGCACCGGCCTCCACACACAGGTGTATAGGGAGGTTGCTGCACACCTGCTTCCTCCAGGTTCTCCCTCAGGATTTTACTAATAAATAAATAAATCCCCAGCCGCACCCCCTAATTACGCCGCCTCCCCCCTGGGGCTGTCATCCGCTCTGCTCACCCTTTGCCTGGGATGCCCTGAACCCCTCAAAAGTAATCCCACCCCGGTGGTCTCTTGGCCAGGGGTCTGCAAGTGCGAGAGACAGCTCTTCAGATCGGTTTTGGCAAGGGCTGCCCAAACGGTGACCCCCCCCCCAGTGGTATCATTTTTCCCCGTCAAGTGGAAGTTCTGAAAGCACCACATTCACACGACACCCCCCACCCCAATGCTCACCGAATATCATCTCTGAGCTTTAGAAGGAAAGTCAGGTAGAGGCTCATAAACCTCCTAGTAATGTAAAAGAAAAGGAAACAAGATGCAACAATTCATTCAACTGAATAACACACACACACAAAACAAGTGGTGAATCACCGAAATAAAGCCTACCTTCCTGACAAGTATGTACGGCAGAAAGCGAGACCGACCCGCGGCGTGAGGCGGCTTGGCGCAGCGGTGCGAGGAAGCGACGGTGACGCGGAGCCCACCACCAGCTGCCTCATCTCCCACCTGGCGGACAGGCTCGCTCTTCCCTCCCCATGGGAGCCCCCCCCCAGTCCCTGAGTGTTGCTCTATTTCATAGGGGCCCTAACAGCCCCCCAGTCTCTCTTCCGAATGAGGGGCTGCAGGGAGAGGACTACGCCAGACTCTCACGGCAGAAGCTGTCGCTCCGCTTCACTGTACAGCCGGAAGCAGAGTCCTGGCTGCGGGAGGGGAAGGTGTCGGCCAGAGCCTGCGGTGAGGATTTGGGTTCAGGCCCTTCAGCTATACCTGCGACCCCAGGAAGCTCTTCTCCTGGGGCGTGGTCTTCCACAGAGGGCAGCAAGCGCAGGCCTGTCACCGGTGTCACCACGGGAGATCCGGAGCTCGACAGAGGCCTCGCCGAGGCTTCGGCCTGCTCCTCCTCACTCCTCATCCTGACGAGCCCCGGCTCGGAAGTGCCATGCGCCTCCTGCAGCCTCACGATTTCCAGTGCTGGGCGTTCCACGTTCTCCTCGGCAGCCATCCCATCACCGTCTCTGCAGCCACTGCTCATCGACAGGTCCGGAAAAACAGGTGCGCCCACATCACCGCCACCATCTGGACCGGCCCGGGAGCCCGGCCATGCTTTTGGGTGGCTGTCGTCGGCAGCTGTGGCATGTTCCCATGGCGACGCTCCTCCACTTTCCATCCTGTCATCTGATCCGATTGGAGACAAACAAGATTAATGGTCATGGTGCAGGTTCAATGATAACAGCAACGCATCTCAAACTGCTGATTCCCGAGGAATGAATGAATAAGCAAACGAATGAACGAGCATACGAAAAAGCAAACGAGCAAACAAGAGAACGAACAAGCAAAACAAATGAACAAGCATATGAACGAGCATATGAACAAGCAAACACACACAACGCAAACGAGCAAGCATAAAACAAGCAGACAAGTGAACAACCCAATTAAAAATAAATTAAAAAGTGAGTGAGGTTACGCTAATGGTCTGAGGCCCTACAACTCAGTCATCACCTGTGTTACAGCTGTGCCAACATGACGTAGAATGATTATCAATTTAAACCCAACAAGAGTATTTTTCATTTGTGTTTACCTTGTGGTCCATGTAAATAAAAAAATAAACAAAAGCACTCAGTTGCAAAATGGCACTTACTTTAATTTTTAGCACTGTGTTAAATTGGTATAATAAAGTTCTGCGGGCTGCTAATGTATTTTAGTGCTTTTTTTCTTTAGCAGGAACCTAAAATACTCGCACTACCACGCCTCATCAAGGGGAGAACGAGCATGACACCCCTGCCTGTTGATGGAAACAGCTTAGTTCTGCCACCTCTCCAAAAATCTGCTCTAATTTCAGGGATTACTGACCCATATTTGTGAACATTCAGCCAAAAGGTTAAAGACTGAGCACAGCGTGAAAATATCCACCCCACCTCGGGGAGAAAAAAAGCCCAAATTCTGCACGGCAGAGGCCATATTTATAGGCCTTCGTCGAAAGCGTGCCCCAGGTTCTGAATGTCAACGGGCAGAATTCGCCAGCATTTTCAAAATGCCATGGCATTTGGGAGGAACGGATACTTATCCGTCAGCACCAATGAGAGCTCTGCGGCGGAGAAGCGGGGCCGAGGGGGGAGCGCACATGCCACTAATTACGGGCGCTTTCGCAACGCGCCGGGGGGCACCGTTAATGAACCCCGTGGATGGTCACACAGTCACACACACTCACCTTCAGGTGGCTGCTCTCCCGGTGTTGCCGGCGGTGACGCTTCGGCCAGCCGGGAGGGTTGGGGGTGCTGGGGGGGGCGGAAACTCGCGATCTCACTCAAGCTAATGGTGTCCCTTCCTCCTGTGCCCCGGGACAGGCAAAAATAAAATGAGAGCTTGATAGCGCCTCCCTCAGGCAAAAAGAGGCATCAACACAAGATGAGCAACATCTCCTCAACACAAACACACGTACATGCAGACGGATACGCATGGCAAACACATCAACAAGGGAGAGCAAAGACGGGTGGATATAAAGTCATATCCACTTGTCTGTTTGTGGTGGTGCAGTGGTTTGCACTGTTGTCTCACAGCAAGAAAGTCCTGGGTTCAATACCCAGTGTGCCTTTCTGTTTCTGTGTGGAGTTTGCATGTTCTCCCCATGCATGTGTGGGTTTGCTCCGGTTTCCTCCCACAGTTCAAAGACATGCAGGTTACATTAACTGGCTACTGTAAAGCGTGAATGGGAGTGTGTTTGTCTGTGTTGGCCCTACGGTGGACTGGCGACCTGCCCATCGAAGATGCTGGGATTGGCTCCAGCTTCCCTGTGACCCGAAATGGATAAAGTGGTATAGATAATGGATGGCACTTGTCTGTTTGCGTCTGAAAAACGGGGGGGGGCATCGTAAAGCACCCCACAGTGTATCATCTTATATTTCAACACTGCAGTACACAACAGCCAGGGAACAGACCCCCTAGACCGTGAGAACCAATCACCTTCTGGAAGCCCCAGGCACTGATCCATGCAGAGTCACAGGTGTGCAGCTGCTGTCACCAGACCCCACTCTCACTCCTCCCTGTCACTTTTGCCTGCCTTTTCCATCCCTTCCTTTCATCTGCTCTGCTGGCCCACTATCCTTTGGCAAACCAAGGGCTCTCACTTCACGCCAAATGCGTTTTTTCATTTCAAACATTTGTTTCTAGTGACTATGTTATCTCTTAATTCATCTATGTAATTCAAGAAAAACATAACATTTCGAAAATTGCACAATGTACGCTGATCTAAAATAAGAACACACTTGAATTTAAATCAGGGGTCTCCAATTCCAGTCCTGTTGAGCTACTGTCCAGTAGATTTTCTATCCCACCTGGCTTCTGATAAGCCACAGCTGCTCCTAGCATTTACCTGAGAACAGGTGTGGCTCATCAGAAGCCAGGAAGGATACAGTAGGAAACCTACTGGATAGTAGCTCTACAGGACCGGAGTTGGAGACTCCTCATTTAAATGCACATCTTCCTATTCAGCATTTAGCTTGTTATGATTGGCTTTTCTGGTCCAATGACAGCAATTGAGCGTGATAGCTTATGCGAAGGGGGCAAAGGTCAGAGTTCACAGGGTTGCACAGCTCTGTAGCATAGGAAGGATCTCAGGCTCCAGGTAGAAGGGGTTAAGAGAAGGGCCCCGGAGCTGCTCGAAAGGAGGGAGGAAGAGAAACTGTGC
Organism: Mormyrus lacerda; assembly: GCA_015163995.2. Taxonomy (NCBI): domain Eukaryota; kingdom Metazoa; phylum Chordata; class Actinopteri; order Osteoglossiformes; family Mormyridae; genus Mormyrus; species Mormyrus lacerda. The sequence goes on along the minus strand of JAABNX020000017.1, from coordinate 9,422,366 downwards.
TGTCTGCAGATCGCCTGCAGCCAATTAAAAGTTGCAGTAATTACGTATGCCATGCAGCCCTGCATTTCAAAACATCAACTACAGTCCGTGTTGTGCTTGTCTGAGGGGGGGGATAGAGGGGTTATGAGGGTAAGCAGGCGGGTGCTGACTCACCGCACACCATAGCGCACCGTGGGAAAGACTACCCTGACAGTGCTGGTGCATACCATCACCGCCGTAGGCATCAACACCCCCCCACCCGTGCTCCAACTGTCCACCTTCTCATACACCATTTGAAGTGGATACTTTAATGGCGCAATTCAGGTGCCTTGGTGAAGACCTCTGGGACTCGATCCAACAACCTTGTCATTAATGTGTCATGTTTTTACATTGTTGCCTTGCTAAGCTGTTTGCAGTCACTGTGGTGAAGGAGAGCAACACTTGCACAGTCCCCTCCCGTTTCGGTGCATCAAACACTTTAGGAGGGGGGTTTAACTGTCAATAATCGTGCCCCCTACTTGCCACACAGTGGCTGGTAACAATGCATCTTTTCTAATGTCTCCACCTCAATTGCCCCCGCCCCCCCAACTTGCCCATCAGCACCCACCTCTCTCCATTTCAGCATGGCCGCTCTCCTGTACTTTGACGAAACCGACTCACGATTCCATCTCGTCTACAAATTCCCTAATAACAGCACATTCCCTAAATGTGTTTGTAATGTGGGCAATCATTTTCCGTAATGGATGCTTGTCAGTTTTATGGTAGGAGAATGACAGTCTTATGACAGGCAAGCCTCACAAAGCAGGGCTGCCCGACTACAGGCTTGAAGCAAAGAGTCACAGCTCCCTCTGCTGGATAAGCTAAGGACTGCACATTTTACACTCGTGTCAAACAAGCAACACAGCTGTAAAATTCTTCTTTTTTCCTCACTGACAAAAACTCAAATAAAGCGTTTCTTTTATTTTGTCCAACGGTCTTAAGGATGACAGGAGACAGCTTGTTACAGATTTAGGTCAGAATAATTCTGTTTGCCACCTCTGATTCTCAGATACACACCCATAAAACCAGATATTACTATCTTCCTGGGAATACAAAGGAATAACATTTAGGGACATTTATTAATTCAAGCCTGTGGGAATGGTAAAGAGGACACTGCATGAGACTTCAGAACCGCACACAAATGAAATGCTGTTATAAAGATAAACCTTTTAATAAAGCCATAAATCTCTAAATATATCACCTCCCAATTTATGCCTAAAATTGTCATATCAAGTCCTGTGGAGGAGCTTCTTTCTTGAGCTCTCAGCCACCTTTATGATTGGCTGCAAGATGTGCTACACTCTGCCTTCTCTCTTCCTTAAAAAAAAAGCATTAAAATATTCCTACAGCAGCCCTTCTGAGATATTTTGGGAATGTTTTGGGAATGTTTTGGGAACATTCCCAGAGAGCTTAAGCATTTACATTTCTCTGTGACAATCTGTTCCGACTTAATCCTGCGCAATACAGTGGCTCAATTTGCAAATTACTCGGTGTCGACCGTAAACACATCAAAACACTGAGAGTCAAATCTGAAGCGAGGAGGGTAGAGACAGAGATCCGGAGATGGAGAACGGCTGGAAAGGGGACCGACAGTGTGGCCGACTCTCAGGATGCGGCCGCTGCTCTTAGAGAGCGAGAAGTAACTAGTGAGGGTGAAGGAACATGGACGCTGGACTTGACGGAGGTAGGCCACGGTCGGGGGATGCGTTAGGGTCTTAGGAAGCTGAAGGACTAGGAACTAAACTGAGAGGACCGCACACCTTTCCCTTGGCACAACTCTCAGTACATCCCCCACTCTAGGATCACTGAAAAGAAGATGACAGCAAGTCCTTTTGTAACCGAGTAACCGAAATCTGGGGGGGGGTCGGGAAGGGGGTGCTTGAGAGCTCACTACGCTGCTGAATTTAGAGCAACTGGCTTGGCAACTTAAGGTTAATTAGCGCACCGCCAGTGTCAGGAGCTGATAATTAGGAGGCCTCGACACGGGCGGTCCAGCGGCACAGATGGCGGCCCGTAATGGTTCAGTCTGGAGAAATAGGATATGCCCTCCCCATGCAACCGCGGGGTCACGTTACAAACAAGGGAGCCGTAAGCAAAAACACAACAGCCTGACATTCTGTTCCGGGCCAACAGGGGGCGACCTCATTTTGTCACCATAATGAGGTGGGAGAGCTGCAGCCAGCACCCACCTGGAAGGCTCCACAGGCCCGACAACTCCAAGGTCTTCAGCTTCTTCTCAAGCTCTGCCACACGGTTTCCCAGAATTCTGTGCAAGGACAAGAGAATGCATTCAAAAATCCTAATCCGTACTGCAATACTGGCCAAAACAAAGTACATAGGGTAAGTAGGAAGAGGAGCCTATCATTTGTTTATTACACTTACCTTTGAAGCGTAAATCATGACCATTAGAAGAAAAGTAGAAAATGTGAAAAAACACACAAAAATGCAAGACAGCACCCACTTGTTTGTCTTGCGTTGGTGTTGGATGACCAAGTTCTGCTCCTGAACAGTCTCTAACAGAGTTGTGGTCAAACACCAGAGGTCTGCTGTGGACTGGGGGGAGGAGGGGAGGCTGTAGCCACTGCTCCCGTACAGGAGGTCCTGCACTAAGGAGAAATTGGGTGGGGTGACTAATCAGTAAGCATGCAGGCTGCCATTTTACCCATAATCCAGCACAATAACACAGCTGCGATCTCTGATTGCTGCGTTAGGACAGGCTGAGGCTTTCTGCTAGAATCTCAGCTGGATCACTTTAAACATTCAGGTTAAATCTTAAATTATGAGAACTAAAAGATATAAGCTATTTATATAATAAAAAACATTGGTTTCTAGCTTAAAATTGATACCTGCAAAGGCAAAAATCTGGAATAGAGTCCATATCTGAGCTACACGGGCCGAGGTGAGTAAGGAGAGAGGTGAAGAGGCTCAGGCCCTTGTCCAGGTGCAGGCTGTCCCGATCGCAACCAGGGACAAAGGGAGCCCACAGCAGAGAGATGTGGGCGTTTATTTACACCTGGAACCCCAGATACGGTTAGCTGCTCCCCACCGCTGGGCCCTGCCCTCGAGGAGGGCATGCCAGTGGTAGCCTGTTTTGGATTCGGGGTCTGTTCTTTGGTTTCAGTACTGGGCAGCCATGGTGAGGTCTTGGGGGCCCACCTTCCCTGGTAGAGAAGATCCCTGGATGGGCGCTGCTGTCAGACTTCAGGTCTGTTCTGGTGGTTCTCCTCTGTTCCAGATTCTCCTGCTAAATTGTGATAGAACATGTAATCAAGATGTGGAGACCCCCCCCCCCCACACACACACACACACACACACACACACACACACAAACACACACACACGCCAGCTCATGATCCAGCAGCACGGGATGACAGAGCTCGGAAGTACGCCTGCCTGTGTGACTCCCTCCCTCCTGAATGAGCATTCCCAAGACAGGCTTCCCCCAGGGAAAGAGTGTGGATGCCGAGGCTGGTGGTGATGTCATCCAGAAAGCTAACCAAGCTCCCCACCACACCCCCGCCCAGGCTGTAATCAAAGGCTGTCTAAGCAAAGGAGAATCACACTTCATCCTCAACGGTCTCTGATTGCAGCGGCCGGACAGGACGGCCGCGGCCGGGGGTAGGCGACGTAGTGTACCTTCCTGTGTGGCACGCGGCCCGTCGGGGGGCGAGGGGTGCTGAAGCCTCAGGGAGTTTCTGAAAAAAAGAGAGGCCGGGCAGTGGTCAGCATGCAGAAAATGTTCCAGAACGCTACACAGATAAGACCTGCTCCTCTCAGGGTTCTACAGTGAGCGCATGCGGCCGCGTGTAGCAGTTACATGTTGCAGCTGTGTGTAGGGGTCACGTGTAGCGGCCGCGTGTAGGGGACACGTGTAGCAGCCGCGTGTAGGGGACACGTGTAGCAGCCGCGTGTAGGGGACACGTGTAGCAGCTGTGTGTAGCAGCTGTGTGTAGTGGCGTCGTGTAGCAGCTGTGTGTAGGGGACACGTGTAGCAGCTGTGTGTAGGGGACACGTGTGGCAGCTGTGTGTAGAGGACACGTGTAGCAGCTGTGTGTAGCGGTGTCGTGTAGCAGCTGTGTGTAGCGGTGTCGTGTAGCAGCTGTGTGTAGCGGTGTCGTGTAGCAGCTGTGTGTAGGGGACACGTGTAGCAGCTGTGTGTAGCGGCGTCGTGTAGCAGCTGTGTGTAGCAGTGCCCAATGAAGCAGACAGGTGCCGCCAACAATGGCCTACCGGCCCCCCCAGGGGGTGCTGACTTTCTCCGGGACCTCCGGAACCGGCCGGTGCTTGAGCCTGTAAGAGCGGGTGGGACGGATGCAGCCTGCTGGCACGTCACTGCCATCGCCATCATAGATGTCATTCACGATCATCATACCCTTAAAGTCTCTTGAGGGGGGGGCAGAGGTATTCTGTGTGGCAGGCTCTGCAGGGCTGAGCGGGGAGCTGGTGCTATTAGGGATGGGCGGGGGGGCCTCCCCCAACCCAGCCCCTGATGATGGGGGCTGTGTGATCTGCGGTTCCTCTGGTCTGGCCCCATCCTTTCTGGGAGCGAAGGGGGTAGTCCTGTTTACCCCCCGGGAGAGCAAGCAGGACGGTGCCATGGCCTGGTAGGGGGGGCGGGTCTCCAGACTGCGCAAGATGCGGCGACGGTGGCCCGTGGGAAGCACGCCCATCTCCCACAGCTGCTGGTCACCCAGGCCCCAGCAGTCGCGGAGCCGGCAGTACCCGGCGCGGGCCAGGCAAGGCCCGTACTGACCCAAGCGCAGGCTGGCGAGCCATGCCGAGATCTCCTCGCTGGGCTCCGACATGCCGACACAGCTACATCACGCCGCGCAGGGGCCTATGGACAGATCGTGCAGAGAGAGGGGAATATACAGTAACTCCTCACACTGACAAAAGGCGCCTTCACACCAAAGCTCCAGAATCTGGCTACAAGTCCCTGGGCTATTGTGTGTCGCTTTCACAGCATAGAACAGGAACTGGGACCTTTATGTTAAAAAAGCTTGTAGGTTAAACTTCATAAAGAACTACACCACAACCACCCAAAACAATGGAGGATAATTAAGTTACTTTATAAAGCAATTTCTTATTTATTTGGTGGTTATGGGGGGGGGGGTGTAATCAAAATAAGACACAGCTTTTTACTATATTTTATTCTTTGGATGAATTTTTTTATAATTCATCATTAAATCTGGCCGGCAAATTCTTACGATTTCACGAAATAAAAAATGATGTAGCATGCTAATAAGGATTGGCAGGTGTCACCGACAGCACCAGCGATATCAAACAAAACTACAGCCGCGGAAAAATTTTAGAGATCACAGTACAATTTTTTCTCTCATTTCTCAATTTATGGGTGAGCATCTGAGAATAGTGTTTTGTTTGGATTTCTTTTGCAAACCGCAACCTGATACTTCTCTGCTTCTCATTGATAAAGGGCTTCATCCTTGCTTTATGGGACATCAGTCCTGCTTCTAGGAGCCTGATGCACATCGTCTTAGCATAGCATTTCACACCTGCACTTAATGTTTCCCATTCCTTTTAAAGGTCACTTGATGCCATCCTATGATTCATGAGAACCTGTTGGATAATCCAATGGTCATCTCTGGCAATAGAAAGTCGCTTCTGTTCTTCACCTGTCCGGCTTCTGGTTGTTCCCAGTGTCTCCTGCTTCACCTTATTCTTGTGTACTGCTGCCTTAGAAATATTGAACCCTGAAGCATCCTCATGCTCAGCGTAGCCTTCTTTCAGCAGAACCAGATTTAAACTGGGATTTAAGAATGCAAATTTATATAAAAATAGAGAGTGGTCGCAATTTTTTTTCAACGGTCAAATTTTCCGATGCCAGAAAGGTAGAGACACGAGTAAAAACGTATTCATTAAATGTAACTGAAGTACAAAAATAATTTCATCTGCATTATATCTCCTTCCTCCGCATTTCTGCTTAACTTCCAAGTTAGCGCCATTGGTCAGCCAATCAGCAAGCTATCTGTAAGTGTCTCTCCAGTAATTAGTTTTCATATGGAAAGTACTGAATCTGGAGTAGGGACCAAATAAGGGTTCCTAAAAGTTCTTGGTTCTGAAAAAAAATTCTTGTGGTGTCAAAACCAATACTGGAAATGATTTGGATCACATAAGTGTCATGCTCGCCTCCTTGCCCGCTCGCCTGGCCGCCGACCGTGACAATAAGAATATATAATAAATATTAAATTTTTATTAATTTTTTGTAAATAATAAAAATAAATATTAGTATTAGACTTAATATTTGTTAGTGTAAATGCATACTGTATCTTTAATATTAGAACTCTTGGTTTGGGTACACCACTCATCTTTGTCTCAGCAATCAGCTTTACACACGTGCTCACTGTGTCTGTGACCATGGAATGTCCCATTTCTCACAGCAATTCTTAATTTTTTACAATTTTAATAATGTGTCCAAATACAGCGTTCCCAGTATCTACAGTAGTAACTTTATACGTACAGGGGGAATATTTAGATTGTGTATTTATATATATTAGAAATGACTAAGTAATAATAATATTAATAATATTAATAATAATAATAATAATGCCAATCTCCTTCCATCTTCCCATCTTATAATTTTGAAATTCAATGTTGCCAGCACAGAAGTACTGAGACACAATGGCAGGACCAGCATCCACAGGAAAATGCAAATGAACCAGCCACACGTCGGATGATCTGGTGTCTCCCGCGGTCCGCAGCGGCCGCCTCCATGCCCCGAAAAAAGAAAAAAAGAGACACCCCTAACACCCGCAGATGCTGGCAGCGAGACATAGAGGGGATAAAGTGCACGGCTGGGTGAGCAAGACACTGGACTGAGCAACCAGCATCAGCATAAGGCACCCTGGGTGTGTAAGAAAAGCATCCAGAGCTGAGGTCAACCAGCCCACAAGAAACAGGAACAGCAGACACGGTTATTCTTATTTGCGGGTATAAAAGAGGAAAATGATAAACGGAAGCTAGCACTACTCAAAAAAAGACAAAGAAATTTTTCACAGTCTGGAAAAAGTATTAACAGAAGATACTGAGAATGGTGGGACTGCGCAGTGAACAGACCACATCAAGGCTATAACGGCAGACACACCACAAGCTGCTTTTTTCTGCAAGTGTGGCCATAAATAAAGCAGGTCCACATGACCAAAACTCATGCTGACCCCAGTGTACTCTCACAGTTATTCCTCCATATCCTTGCTATCGTCGATTTCAGTTCACAACTCGAAACCTGAAGGCAGCCATGTGATCGATCTCCACTCAGTTACACCCTCTGTCACCAGCACGTGTTCAGCTGCCAGAAGGAAACATGCATCCGTAAAGTAACAAGTCAACCTGGACTCTCACACACATCCACTGTCACTCTTCTCTCTCACTCTCTCTCTCACACACACACACACGCCCTTAGACACACAACCTCATCGTCACACCAACATGTGCACGTACACACTCATACAGGCTGGTGCGTACAAACACTCACATATGCACATGCATTCTTCCAAGCACTTGCACTCACACTTGCACAAACTCTCTCATATACACATGCAGTCGCACAAACACACATACACACATGCACACACACACTCACTAGGGCTGCACGATATTGAGAAAAAAATCCCCACAGCGATATATTTTGCGATCTAATTAGTTATCTAATCTAATTAGTTCGATAGCTCTATTGCAGGGGTATTCAACTAAAATTTAAAGAGAAAATTTCTTGAAGCAAAGGTCCGGAAGATCATAATGTCTAACTATTTAGTGTGATGGATATAAATTTAAGTAGCCTATCAGTAGCATCAACAGTGCATGTAATCAGTACAGGTCTGCCTGTCAAATCAAGTTAATTTATATCGAGATGTCTGCATATATATATATGTAACAGTTCTTACCTTCTAAGTAGTCTGCTTTTGTATTTAACCGTGTAAATACACTTTGACGTAGCTTAGTTTAGGTTTATAATGGAATAATATAGATTTGCCGTAGAATTTCCTGCGCGAGACTGAAATCGTGAGTGGCATACCAAATGCTGAAAACGTACAATTTTTGTTTCACCTGACCTGATTTATATAACAAATAACATTACTTTATACAGTTGTTAAAAAGCAGAAACTTCCACGAACATGAAATCACCAATAAATTATGTCTATTTATCCAACATGTTATATAATACTGTGTTTGAAAACTTTTCAGGTGTATGATTTCAGGACATATCAGCCTCTCTGTGAAGAACATTACGGGTTTTTGGTCGCGTCGATGCTGCTATTAACACCAACGGCACATTAGCGCAGACGAAGGGCTGCATACGCCGAACTACGGTTCGCGTATAAAGCTGTTTGACGTTCATTGGCGTGCGAAGCGGCGCTTCTAAACCACTACCGAAAAGACTACAAACGCTGTGGCGGTTAAAATAGGAGCGTCCCGTCATAACTGTTTTGACTATCGGTCCGGGTCCGTATGGGACAGCTTCTGGGTCCGGACCCCGACCGCGGTCTGCCTGTTACTGACCACTGCTCTATTGGTACTGTATAATTAATCATTCTAGAAAGACTGAGCTGATTTCGCCGAAATATAATGGTAATGACTACTTAATCAGTACTAAACAGTGCATTTTGCGGATTGTTTAAGAATAAGAACGCGCTGGTATGTGACTATTGATGTAATGTTAATGTAAGGGGTTGCGGGTTCAAATCTCATGGTCAGTAAAGTGATTTCACTATTGTGACTTTGATCATACGTCATTTTCGATAAAGGTATTTGCCAAATATAATGCAGCAAAATACACCCATTCTTCTCTTGTATGTCATTCATTTCCTGCTTCAAATAATGCTCAACAGCTGTCACTAACCCCTTATCCTCTTTTGGGTCAAAATCCATAACGCTAGCTCGTCTTCAGGACAGCCATGTCCACCGTGGGAGTACAGTTCTACTCTTTCACAGTAGGCCTTATTATACTTCTCCATCCAGAACTGACTCAGTACGGTACTCATAATGCTCACAGCAGCATAGAGCTTGTGGTCCCCTCACAAATCTCCCATTTCTCTCTCATTCCATGCCTCCTTTCCACTTTCCATAAAATCTTCCACGGTCTTCTTTCTAGCCCCCCACACACAGATCCCGCTACCCTCATCCACACAGCAGCTCACAGCATCTATCTCCTCGCAGTCGCTGGCTTTTCAGACTCTGCTGACATAACCAGGCTAAATTCACCGTCTACAGAGGCTGTCCTATCAGCCAACTCCTCTGCACAACTTACTTTCAGAAAAAAAGAAAACTTCAGTGTTTTGCCAGTAACTGTTCCTGCTGGCCTTCACCTGCCTCGCTCTTCTCGCTGAAAGCAGTATGCGTCCGGCATGAAAGATAAAGGTATCCACCGTCATATCAGCTCCCAGAGCTAGCAATTCCTCCCAAACTCCCACGGGTATCATTCACAGGCTCTGACACAAACATCTCCATCTGTCTACTTTTCTACTTTCACACTCTTCCGCCAAATACATTCATCCCCTTCCTCCTGGTACAAACCCTAACCCTTACAACTGCCTTCCATTTAATCTGCTCTTTTCTCCAAGTTCTCCCCATCTACCGGGACTTTTTAACAAGCCAGTGCCACACTTTCCCCGGAAAGAAAGAAAAATACAAACCCTCAGCCCCTGAGCTGCCCCCCCCCCTTCCTAGAGCATAGACCTAAAGCGACACCAATCAAGCTCCGAAACAAAGCCTGTGAAGGCGGCGGCCCTCGTGGTTCCCAAGTTCTCCTACGGTCCTGTCTCTCTCCACATCTCCACATGCTCAGAATGTAGTCAGGAATCGCATGCACTACACGTCCACCTTTTTATCAGTAGACGCATTTTCTCTGCACCTCCACCCTTATCTGCGGGGAGCCACAGACATCAGTGCGCCTCCTAACCTGTTCACACCCAAGGCCCCATTATCTCCTTATAAGGCTTGTCCTTTGGGTCTAACGCGGAAGATTCCCCCACATCTAGATGGCTGACTGTAAAAAACTAACAAAGCCCAAGTTCCCCTTGGCTCACCCTGCTGAGAATCATTGTAAGCACCCTGTCATTTCACAACAGAGGAGCGCTTTTTGAAAAGATAAAATAAAAATGAAAATTTTAAACTATTTTGTACAGCACTTTGTAACTATGTCTGTGAAAGGTGCTTTATTAATAACCCTTACTTACCTATTCGGTGTTCTGTATTATTAAAACACACGGGCCAGTGTAAAATGGCCGTCACCAAACGGTGGTGTGTAGGAACAGTGTGCGTCAGCTATACTCATAAGGGGGAGATCACTGGGTCAAATACCTTGGCTGGCAGAGTGATGTCACCATTAGGTTCTTAGGTAAGGCCCTTAACCTCAATTACCATTTAGCAGGGTCCATTTTTTTCTAAAATCTTTACATCCCCTGATATTCAAAGCCAATATGCAATGATGCCCATCATCAACAAATGTTTGCGGCAGAAAAATGTAGAGTTTCACTACTCAAAAATGTAGCAGCACAAAGGACAGCCTAACATTCATTCTCTGAAATGCCCTGACATCAAGCAGTATGAGCAATGATCTTTGCCTCACACTTCTGTTAACCATGATGTAATTTTCCATTTTAAGCTATTGGTATTGGATACAAAACAGTTTAAACTTATATGATGAAGTTAATGTTATTTTACAAATAAGAACATAAATGACAATATGGGTATTTCTTTTATTCACCAAATTGTTTGTTCTGAAGATGTGTTTTATATTACATAAGCTAATTCTCTGTATGTTTAGTGCAGGAAACTCATTCTGACGTTTTCATCCTGTAGAATCAACTTATAAAATTAACCCAAAAAAAAGAAGAACAATGACGTTATGCCATTGAAACAGCTTTTCATGGAGAATAGTTGTGCTTTCCATTTGTCTTGGAACAAAAAACAGGATAATAAAATCAAAATAAAAGATCAAAGTCCTACTCTAGGCACCCACATCATGAGGAGAGGACAGGAAACTGAGAAGCTGGTTTACACGGCATGGCCAGTGTGTGTGTGTGTGTGTGTGTGTGTGTGTGTGTGTGTGTGTGTGTGTGTGTAAATGCTTGCATGGAGGGGGACTGACCACCTGCCCATTTTGCCCGAACTTTTTAATGAGAACTTTATGGTCGAAACTTTTTGCGTGAGCTTTACATGTGACCCTTTAACCTGTATGCACCTGCCACTCGAAAAGTCTCTGCACAGCCCTGTATGACGGCATCCTTTCCAATTTAATTATATCAGCAGCTTTTATCTAAATGCAAACTAACATTCCACACTAACTGATTAAATTCCCAGCTTCATTATTTTTAAGGTGTAATCTGGGCCCTCCCGGTTAGTTAATTATAAGTCCCCAGATGACCGAGCTCTGATGCACGGTTGGGAAGTAGGATCAGAATGTGACCTGACTGGGTGGAGGTGACAAGCCTGAAAATGAGTCATTATTCTCTTATGCCACACAAGCTGAAAGGCCTTATAGGACTATGGTTTGACAAGCAGAATTACCTTCATCTAGACATTAAAAGAAGTGTACTATTTTAAAGGAGCACAGCAAGTAACACTAACACAATTAGGGAAATCTCATTTCCCATCTGCCAGTAAAATCAGGTACCCATTACAACAAGCTTACTTGGTTACAATATGCCAAGTAGTTTCCTTCTTCCAATAAAAAATAAAACTACTATACTGTTTCTTATAACTCAAGTAGTTGTGTTCTTCTGGTAAACGGGGTTGCATTACTCACTTTACAAGCTGGAACGTGCAGCCAGCAGCCCCAGTACAGGCAAAGGCCCATATCATGACTGCATGAAACCCTTCATGACTCACGACGACATTTTTTATTCCGGACAACTTTTTTTTTTCACAAGGAATTCCTGAACACGGTTTGCCTCTTTTACTCTGACTGGGTGGGGCCTGTTCACTTACTGCAGATGTTATACGCGGTGATTACTATACAGCCATGATTTCTTTGGTATCACGGCCACGGCAACCGGCCCAGGGGAAGAATAAACGAATCCTACGCAGCCCTACAAAAGGTTCAGAAATTATCAGGGGCGGATATTTCAGGTCCAGAAAGTAAAAATCCAAACCAGGATTTTGTTTCAACCAACCAATTGAACATAAAGAGTCACAATCA
>JAABNX020000017.1:9389113-9410094 GCA_015163995.2 Mormyrus lacerda | reverse complement strand
ATAATAATAATAATAATAATATCATTTTCCAACCTGTCCTAGAACATTTACATATGCACTTCCACACAGCCTGGGATATTTTATGTTTAAATAATAATAATAATAATAATATTAATAATAATAGGGCCTTTCTTTACCCTGCTAGACAAAGCCTGAAGTGGCACTCAGGACCAGACCTGGCCCAAGGTCACACTGGTACACCAGGAGGCATGTCTGTTGCCAGAACAACCAGTGCGCAAGACCGGACCACTCACAGGTGGGATTTGCTTGGAGCTCATTCGTCAATGGCCATGGCATTCAGACTAGCAACCAATGACGTGAGCCCAGGTGGGTGGGACTTATGAGGGGTTATTTAAATGTGTTCTGAGTGTGAAAATATAGCAGGATAAATTGAATCAGATAATCAAGGTTTTGAGAAAAAAAGTAGCACAGTGTTTTTGACATAAATCTATGACTCGCAGGATGATGTGAGGGGGATTCTACTTTCTTTTACATATGACAGAATTTCAGTTGATGTTCAATTTGTTTTGATGGCTCTGTGTTGTTTTTTTTATTCTTTTTGTGAAAAACAAATTTCTTATGGCACATAATGTGAAGCTTAAAGGTAATTTCTTCAGAAATGCATCAAACAGAAAACTGTGGAGTAATTAAACTGGAAGTAAGGTCATGTTGTTAATTAAAATCAGGTAACGAGCCCCTTATTTCAGCTCCTACTGGCTGCTGACGGCATAGCACAGTCTTCTGCTCTCTGCCTTTCTCCGTCTCCAGATATGGAGGCAGACCAGACCTTCTACCATAATTTATAAAGCAAACATCAGCCATTTTAGTAACATATTTTTAAGTGAAATCTTTCTGTTTCATTAACATTTATTCTTTGCGGATATTTGTTTCAAGCTTAGAAGTCACTCGCTAAGAAAGCTACTTATTAAACAGTGGGAATTATGGGCATAAAGCAACAAAGCATTGTGGGTAAACGTGAGACACAAACTCTGTTGGACTGTGCGGGCCTGTTCCGAGGGACTCCGGCAGCTTGTTTCTGTCTGTCTGCTTTCTGCTTAGTCATATACATTAATAATAGATATGAGCTCACCTACAGAGAGCTCTGCTGTGGTCAAATGGAATCGCGATCACTCTGACCTTGAATCGTTAATATATTACCTGAAACAAATACCACAGGGACCTGCAATGCAACAATTTCTATAAGGGTATTATCTATAAAGGCTTCATAAATGGTTTCGAAATGTTGTTCATTTGCATTTTCGTTTATATCTGCGTTTCTAAATCATTAAGGAGGGGTGATATCAAATGCTCTCCCTACTGAAGCAAAACAATCTATCATGTCTTTGGAGATGGTCACTGGTGTGTCTGTAAAGTAGCAATAAATGAAATTATAGATGTTCATACCACGTAACGCTTTTACGAGCCTTTTATAGCTAATCCCGTGATGCCGAGGGCTGGTGCTGTGGAGGTGATAGAGGTGGGTCCAAGCTGTCAGGCAGATGTTTAGAAGGTGCATGTTTTCTTCAAGGGCAGTGTGATGAATGCAGGGGCGACAGAAATGCAGGCTTAGAAATATCTGAGGCGACACCCTCCTTTTCTCGATGAGACAGATGGTGGCGTTGACGTGCGTTTCCATATTTCACACACTGAAGCTGCTGAAAGATGGGCTCTCTCTGATGACGGATATTCTCGAAGTGTGTGGAGATCCTTTTGCCTTTACGCATGTAAATTTGACTTTTCATACCTCCTGCTGCTCAGATACGGACGGTTTTCTGGGTGCTTTGTGCTTGGTTCCAGGAGACGGTGCCTCCACGCCGCGCTACCCAGTCCCAGCTTACTACTAGCACTGGATGCAGATTCCCAGCTCAGCTGCCGCTGGCCTTTCCAGTGCTGGTGTTTTGCATTTTTGCTGCGTGCGGCATTTTTAAGCGATTCAACGCCAGGGAAGTCGCGCTGCTGTTAGAGTAACATGCACTGAATGGGAGATGACTTCAGTGGTGTGGAGTTTAACGCAGAGAGGGTCTTTTTTTCACGAGGTATGCATGGGGTGCATGAGTCGGGGTTAGTGATGTGACAGCTTAAGTTCATCTCATGTCATCCCGCCTTATTAGACAGACAGAAAGACAGACAGACAGATACATACTTTGTTAGTCTCTAAGAAAATTGCAGACACAACACACACATTTAGGCAGTATAAAAGAGACATTTACACAATAGTGAACAGTAGCAATAAATAATACATGACAATGAACAGTAACAGTGCAAAGAACGGAATTATATCGTAATGGCTTCATAATAAATCGTCTTGCACGGTGAAAGTGTGCTGGAAGAAAGCTGAATGGATTCACTAACCAGCAGAAAGATATTTGTTCTCCCTTCCATGAAGACGCTGCAGTTTTTCAACCTGTTCCCTCTCGAGTTCATAGCAATTTGTGTACCGCAGGCTGGGGAGATCGTCAGCATTTTGCATGAATGACCATCGGTCAAAGCGATTTATATCCCATCTCAGAAGCGCTCACTCCTGTGTCTTGGTTCCCGGATGAAACAGTTTTAAACGTGTGTTTTGTCGGCCAGCGCGCTTCGAGGTATGGCCGGTTAAAAATCTGTCAATGAAGAACAGGAAAGAGAGTCCCGCTGTCAGAAGGTAGCACGATGTCGTTAATGGCTTTATGCTTTACAGTAACTATGTGGTATGATAGCACCAAGTCAGACAGATGCCTGTTCGAGATACCATACTCGATTTATGAGGGCAGTACCTCCTGTTCTGTACATTTCTTTCTTCAGGTTAACTGGTCGGTCTTTAAGAATAGGCTTCTAAACAGGATTTATTTCTGATTATGTTTGATTTATTACTCTATACTCTATAATTGCTTTCGGAGGTTTCATCTTGACAAAAATAGTTAATTGATGCTATTTATTTTGGACTGAGAAAGGTACAGGGGGATCCTTTCCGAGCGTAGCTGCTGCTAGGCTAAGTTAGCTGCTCGATGGAGCCGTCATTTGTCCCGAATGGTGGGAGGATTCTGGAAACAGACTTGGACCATTGCATCATTGGCATCCCATGATCTCGAAATCTCCATAGCGACATTAAGGGAATTCCTTAAAAGGGAAAACCGAAGACAAGGCAGTGCTCTGTTTGTGATCCCCAATGTTGTTCAGTTCTTCAAGACTTATTTTTTAGTCATATTTATTGTGCTGTCTTGTCTTGCATGGCGTTGCTGTTTGTCCTATTTTCCCCCCATGCAGTTGTGGCATCCGCTGCAACTGTGATATAAGAATTTCACCGTGTTCCTGCGAACACACTTCACAATAAAACTTGAACCTTTGAAACTTGAGTTCTGTCTGCTAGACGCTGCTGTCGCTAAAACATCGGATTTTGTGAAATCTGGGTTCTTTTTGTCATGTCAAAATTTTGTGTAATTTACCAGCTGCAAATATTTACAGCATTGGATGAAGTCCCGAAGGGACCATGATGCCATTTCGAACGGCTTAGGAAACACTGCCCCCCCCCTCCCTCGTTGAGCTCTGCAGTGATCGCTGCACCCGGAGAGCAACATGCAGTTTTTTCATTAAGAATCCACACAGATCCCAAATGGCCTATGCACAATAATCAGTATTGCAAATTCACGACGGTTGAGTGGCACTGACTCAAGCCCGAAAGCACTCAGGACTTGAAAAGAGCCGTTACTGGATGCTGGAAGAGCCGTTGGTGCCGGTGTCGAATGAGATCCCACTTTCACCCCCCCAGTGTGGGATTTTACCGACATCAGAGCTTGATGATTTCACTTATTGCGTTACCACGGCAGCGGCCTTCGTGTGACATATGATGTCATAAAGTATCCGTCTCCTGCACCGTGGCCTTTTTCCTCGTGTCTTGTGAGTTCCATCCCTGCCCCTGTGCGTGTGTGGTGCCGATACTTTCTCCTTGCAGTTTACCTCCAGTTGTCCTGGGTTCCTCCCACAGTCCAAGAACATGCGGTTGGCTGAATTGGTGGTCCTGAACTGTCTGTGGTGCGCATTAAACGCAAATGGGCTGGAATCCCTGCCTTCTGGCCCAAAGCATTCTGGGATATGTCCCGGGCTTGCCGAGACCCCTGCTTGGGATGAGCAGTTATGAAAAATTGATGGAAATGACAAAATGGCCGGGTTCATGGTTCGGGGATGCAGATATGTCTTTTTGGAGTTCTCCGCCCAGGCCCAAATCTGCAGCCCTGTTTGGATTCCTGTTTGGGGACCATATGGAAGCTGGAATTTGCTACATAGCAGATTGGGTGTGAATGATATTTCCTCATTTAAAATATGCCCCCCATATCCATCCTTTTTCCAGACCATTGTCTCAATAAAGGAATAAAAAGTAAGGCGGTATCATTGCGTAATGACCATTCTGCGTTCGAAGTGCATCATTATAAAAGTGCCCCCCCCCCCGCTCCCCTCCTCTGCCCGTGGCTCCTCCTTAGAGTTTATCGAGTGAATAATCAAGTAGCTCGCAGCCCAGAGCCTCAGGGGAGGCAAGGAAAATGAATGCGGATCCTGACCAGCTGAGCATATTACCAAAACCCGAACTGCTTCCGTTAATATTCAGCTGTGGAAAAATGAATCGAAATGCCTCTAATTTAGGATCTCCTTGATTTAGGCGATGGAGGAAGCATCTGCCTGACTGTTTGTTTGAATTTTGAAAGTATTCTACCCCGCTCGCCCCCCTCCCCCCCCCCCACACACACACACACACACACACACACACACACACACAAACACACAGGTTTTATATCTTTGTGGGAAATCTCCATTCATTTATATGGGGAAAACTCCAATCCCAACATGGCGACCTTAACCCCTACCCAGCCCTAACATTTACCATACAAGTCCTTTGGGCATTTTTAGTTTTTTGATTGTGTTCCTTTGTAGTGACCTGAAAAATGGTCCCCACAACATGAAAAAACAGGTCTTTAATACATTGTCGGGGATATTTGGTCCCCACAATGTAACATAAACCTAATCCACACACACACACACATACACACAAATAGCTCAAAAATGTTGAGCACAGAAACACTGTATTTGAAAACTAAACATCCCAGCATGGAGGTCAGTGCTTAACTAGCAGACTGAGACACAGCTCAATAATCAGCATTTCACACTCCGCAGAGATTAAGAAAATGCCGATGGCAGCCTAAAAGAAACTCACTCACTCACACTCACTCACTCACTCACTCACTCACTCTCTCACACACACACACACACACACACACACTCTGGGATCACGTCTTTCCTATACTGCCAGTGTTTTTAAAACGCCACAACCAATACTGCAAACCCTTTCCATTGCATTCACATCCTCACAGAAGCCATCAGCTTACCTTGTACTTTATCAAATTAGCCCGGAGCAGGCGGACTTCTTCCTGGACCTGCTTGTATCGTTCCTGTAAATATCTGCGACAAAAAAGATGCAGGGCTTGCGTTCATGTGTTCAGCATCCCTCACCCCCCCCCCGGAACGAGTCACTACGATGCCTGGAGTATACAACGTCTTGCCATGGCAGTAAGCCAGTGTGGTTATCAAAACTCAGCCCTGGGGGGTTATTTACATTACCGGAGGAGGTGCAGCTAGAAATTCTTAGGCCCCCCACATTATAGATTTTAACATTCCTCTGACGCTTATATCCAAAGTGTCATATCCCGATCGTGAATTTAAGTCCACGTCAGAGTTTGTTTCCTGAGTTCGTTCATTATAGTGTCGTGTAGTGTCTGTCTCCTTATGCTCTTTCGTTTCCCTATTACAGCCCTTTATTTTACCCCCGTGTTTATCTCCTTTGCCTGTTTCCCTGGTTCGCACTCCCGTGGTAATGACACAAAGTTACTTGTGTGTTCTCCTTGCAACTTCAACACACAACCATTACATTGTTAGCACGGTACTCTACTTGTTGAGCTATAGGCATTTAAGAGCCCTTGTAAAATTCTGCCCCCCACCCCGACTCTGCTCCTACTGAGTCCCAGAGGACTAGCCAAAATAGGTTTTACTCTTTAGTAATGAGGAAGGAATTCTTATCAAAGAATAGAGACTCTCCAAATGGGTGATGTTACAAATTGTACGTCCATATTTGTCTCTGATGATGATCATTTACTGAAATTTATCATGATGCTCAGAATAAAGTTAGCATGACATGCCGGTGGATCACGGAGGTCATGTGGGGGGAACGTTGTCCATGATGCACATGCCACGTGGTTCTCCACCCATTCTCCTTGCGTTTCCCCACTGTGCACATGCCACACGGTTTTCCACCTGTTCTCCATGCAGAGGGCATCCAGGTCAACGAGGCGGTCCTCGTGTCCCCCCAGCACACGGACCAGCTCACGATTCAGCCGCTCGACTTTCTCCTGCAGAGCCCCCCGCTCCACCTGCACATCCTGCAGCTCATCCGTCACCTCTCGCAAGTTCTGCTCCAGCCCCCGGGTCTATCGGCCGAGGGAGAGAACAGAGTTGGACAACCAGGGATAAGAGTTTTTAGAATGCTTCGCCCCCCAGCAAGGATCACGGTTGGTGTTGTGAAACATTCCACAGGTCACACATCATACACCTAACATTTGCATATTTTATGTGCTTGTAACTGACTCAACCCTGGTCAACACAAGAAGAACCCCTTTAGCAGAAAGTCTGAACTCACAGCCGCCACAAACTGCAGTCATGTGACACATATAGTCAAGGTAATTCATCAATGCCCAGCACCAGGGGCTCGAAACTGATTAATATGCAGTTCAAACCATTGCTTTCAAATTCATCTAGGAGGATCTGCAGATAAAAGGTGCAGTTACGAGGCAGCAGGGATTTGTAAACACAGTAACAGCAGCGTCAGACACCCCTGCCACACCAGAGGAATACTTTCAGCATCAGGCCTCAGACTGATTTTTCCTCCCACACATAAATACTTCAAAAACATATACAATTGATTATAACTGTGACTGATCATTACCTCTAAAGCAATGTTCCCCAATCCGGTCCTTAGGGACTCAGTCGGTCCATGTTTTCGGTCCCTCCGAGCTTTCAATCAGACAGTCCACATTTTTGCACCCTCCCAGACCTAGTAGCAAAAATATGGACCATCTGTGGCTCCCCAAGGACTGGATTGGGAAACGCTGCTCTAACATACATTTTACATACTATAATGATAGCAGTATCACACCAGAAGACATTTTTTCCTTGAGAGAAAAACTGAACAACGTCTTTCTTGCATAAAAATATGCATTAAGTATAAACGGCACTTCTGAAAGGCAGCCCTGACCTGTAGCCCGGCCTCCTCCAGCTGCCGGACGAGGTCCTCTCGCTCGTGTGGGGGGAAATATCGCGCCCCCACCTCCTCGTCCCCCAGACGCTGCCTAGCAATGGTCATCCTCAGGAGCTGCGATTAAAGCTGAGCGTCAGCACAAAAATAGGCTTCTGCCTAACATTTCCAGCAGGGTCATGTGACATAGTCCATCTATACTTTTGCCTATGATTTCCAGGAACTCTGCATGCATGTCTGTATTATCCATCCATCCATCCATCCATCCATGTTTGGGTAACAGAAGCCTGTCAGAGGCAGTATTATGTGCAGATTGTTTTTGACCGAAACGTTATTACGCAACACAGGACTATGAAAATGGCTCACTGATAAATGCTAAACGCTGCTATTGCAGGTCTTTTATAAAGGTAGACACTTGTAAAGCAGGGGATACCTCTGGTCTATAAGAAGCAAATCATTGTGGAAAACCATGTCAAGAGATTTTGAATGAATTTGTGTGTAGGTTTGGATCATCAGCATGTCTTCCCTTCTAGAGCCTCCACTGAACTTCTACTTTTCTCACCCATATCCATACCCATTTGACCTATGCAGGGTCACGGGGGTTCAAGCCGATCCCAGAAGCTATGGGTACAAGGCAGGGAATAACCCAGGATGGGTAACCAACCCATCTCAGGGAACACCCGTGGGCAGACTATTTGGCCACTCCACCTTAGCATGCTTTTAGACTGTGGGATGGTAAGAATCTGGAGGAAACCAGGGAGAACATACAAACTCCGCATAGAAAGCCGGGCCAGAACCGAACCACTGGTTCCAGAGGTGTGAGGTGTCCATACTTCTTAAATTAGTGTTTTGTCATTTTTTTAAGGATTGTTTGTCCATGTAGCATGAGTGTTTCATTGACATGTACTTGTGTTATATATGTATGTGACAGTGTGTTTACACGCACACAGATATGAAAGTGGGTGCGCTTGCATATTTGTCAGTGTTTGGAGTCAGAGATGGATGTCGTACTTTGTTATCTCCCCGGGCTTCCAATAGCCGCTGATTCAGCTCCTCCACCTCCTGACACAGCTGCTTGTTGCGTTCCCGGGAGTCTCTCAGCAGCTGAGCTAGGTTCACCTGTGTGGGGGGACCTTTACTAAATGGATATAATAATACCGGTCTTCCTGCAGCCCATTACGGCTCCTGGCGTTTTCCTTAACCCCAAAAAACCAACGGCACCCCCCTATGTACGTGCAAAGGACTGCAGGCAACAGCGGCCTCTCCCCCCCGCTGAGCTCTTAATTACGCCTGACTGCGATGTTGACTGAAGGCGCCACAGCACGCAGCCGGCGTTAATCACGCGTTAGCCCCAGAATCGCCATAATTTTGATGTACGACTGCTGTCATGCACACGTAGATGTGGCTTCCGTTAATAAATATCCGGGCGTAGCCACGCTTCACGCGATCACGCGGTCGATTTTTCTGCACAGTTTATGGCCTGATGACTCATGTCTTTGGCTGCGAAATTCCCAGCGGCCTCAGCTATATCACTGAGCGCTGGTGGCTAAGTAAACAGGGCTCGCGGTGTTGCTCACGCGCCCCTTAAGGGGCTAAGCCTCCTCTGCGGCACACATTGCTGGGTGGGGATGTGACCGTGAGCTGATACAGAGCAAGTGTGCACCTGTGTACTTAAATACACAAGAAGGGGTCTCTGCCTGGAATAACCGGCCATGTTTGCGGGCTCCTGGGGTACCTGGTTTCGTCTTTCAGGTGGCAAAGTGGGATCACCGTCCTGCAAAGCATGTTGGGATATATGGTCATCTCACCCCCTGCAATACTCACAGCAGAAATCACCAGCTTTACCCCCCTGCTTCATACAGAATCATTAAGGATTGCCTTATTGCCAGCATTGGGCATTTCAGGCCCAGAAGCTACAAATCCAGACCAAGGTTTTGTTTCTACCAACCAGTGGAGCTTAAGGAGTCACAGCACAACAGGTAGAAACAAAACCTTGGTCTGGATTTGTAGTTTTTGGACCTGAAATGTCCAACACTGCTTATTTCACAGAAAAGTGTATGAGCTAAAATTAAAAAAAAAAAATGACGACAACGAGATACTTCAAGGAAGTTTAGCGACATTTAACATTTAATGACAATGACAACCAGGGGTGTCACTAGAGCTGTTTTAGGGGGACTTTAGCCCCCCAAATAATTAGTTTAAA
The DNA here is from genome assembly GCA_015163995.2 of Mormyrus lacerda. Classification (NCBI taxonomy): domain Eukaryota; kingdom Metazoa; phylum Chordata; class Actinopteri; order Osteoglossiformes; family Mormyridae; genus Mormyrus; species Mormyrus lacerda. Next base: position 9,400,615 of record JAABNX020000017.1, on the reverse strand, counting down.
TAGTGTGTTCTCATTCATTTTCATTAAAATCAGACACCCTTAGCAAATAAGGCTTAGCCCCCCCCCTTCATAAATCTCCCCGTGACGACAGAGTCAGCGTGGTAAGTCAGCGTTCGGCGGCCGGCTCACAATGAGCTCCCTGTACTTCTTTTTCAGGCTCTGGTGGCGCTCCCTCAGCTGACTGGCCATCAGCTTGTACTGGTCCCTCTCCTGCTGACAGGAGTCCAGCTCCTTGGACAGGATCAGCAGGCCCTCCTTCTTGCTCTCCAGTTTGCGCTTGCAAACCAGGAACTGTGGGGGAGCAAAGTCAATAGCTAAAAGCCAGAAGACTCAGGCAGAAAACAGGAGATGGGACGAACCAAAAAAAAAAAAAAAAAAAACACAACAACAACAACAAAAACAACATTGTGAGATACTCAAAAGAAGGAAAATTAAATGATGTATCAGTGGTGTGGGAGATTCCTTTGAGCAGGTAATCGCTGTGCAGTATGACGTGCAGCAGGAGAGGAGTTTATCTTACATTATTTAGGGAAGTACAACTGATAAGCACCTACTGGCCATCCACATGCTGAATTTTATTATTTAAAGCTGCAGATATGCCCTCTGCTAGCACATTTAGCCATTTCTCCTACCCGGACTCCATATTTCCACTGCCTTACTGGACCTCGCACAAAAGAATTAGCCTACGCTAACGTAAGCATTAGCTCACGACCATGAACACACCCTCAGGTAACAGAGAAGGAAGAAGAAGAAGAAAAAAAAAAATTTAATATAAAAAGACTGCCTTGGGCAAGTAATGGATGACTATCTTGATGTTTAATAAAGGTATGTGGTTTTACAGAGAAGCTCTGCGGAACCAAAGGGGGCGGTAACTCTGCATTACAGTCTTTAGCGAGCCGTGACATTAAAAGCCGCAAACCTGCGGAGCGATTTACGATTAAGTTCCCCTATCTGTAAATTTGAAAAAGTGGCAGAGAACGTGGGAGACATACCAGCCAGTGTCATCACACCTATTTCCAAACAAACATAAACAGGCTTACAGTTCTCCCAGCACACCTGCCATTCAGATCCATCCATCAGGGTGGATTAGAAGCCAGAGGAGATAAAGCAAACATACAGATACCTCACTGTGGACAGGCTACTCTCCACACCCCAGGGTTCATGCAAGAAGCAAGACCTCCGACAGCATCACTGTGGTTTATTCTTAACGGCCTTTTCACCCCTGCTGCTTAATACGAGAACCTGCTCATTACTTACTCCATGCTGAACATGACGGATGGGACAAGATAGCGCCTGTCTGAAAGAACAAATCTTACTCCTCATTATGAAGCCTCAGCCCAGAGTGAAATGCACCAACCGCAGACTGCGACTCAATAGCAACTGAGAGAACGAGAGGGTAATGACAGTACAGCAGAAGTGGCCCTTTAAGGTTAAATGCTTGTCTGCAGTTGGTTGTTGGTTATTGGTTGGGGTTAAAGCTTGAAAATATAGTTCATATCATGGGGTAAAATCCATTATTTTTGCTGTTGTGCCACAGAGAAAGAAAAACAACTTACAATGTCCAAACAGCTTACAATGTTACAAAAAAAAAGAGGGTGTATGCAGAGAGGATCAACACACTTCACAAGTTCAAAGGACACTCGGCGCATGTGGCAGGGCACTCAGACCATCACAGGCTACAAGCCAATACGTCTGGGCAGCAGTGAACCCTCCATGCCAGATGAACTGAATGACTTCTTTGCACGTTTTGAAGTGGAAAACAGGGAACCGTCGTGGAAGATAATCCCCTCCTCCCATGACCAGGTACTTCAGCTTTCCACAGCAGATGTCAGGATGACCCTCCGCAGAATGAACCTGCAAAAGGCTGCAGGGCCTGACAACATACCTGGCCGGGCGCATTGGGAGTATGCTGATCAGCCTGCAGGCATCTTCACAGACATCAATACATCACTGCACTCAGCCGTGATAGCAGCCTGCTGAAAACCACCAAAATCATCTCAGTGCCAAAGAAGTCTACTGTGTCCTGCCTCAGCGACTACCGGCCCATGGCACTCACGTCCATCATGACAAAGCGCTTTGAGAGGCTGATACTGAAGCACATGAAAACACAACTCCCGCAGAACCTGGACCCGCTATAGTTTGCGTACCGGTCCACAGACAATGCCATTTCATCTGCTATTCACCTCTCCGTCTCCCATCTTGACAAAAAGGATACTTATGGCAGAATGCTGTTTATTGACTTCATCTCAGTATTCAACACAGTCATTCCCCAGAAGCTGGTAAAAACGTTGGACCGACTAGGGATAAACACCCCTCTCTGTAATTAGATCCTGGACCTCCTGACTGACAGACCCCAATCTGTCTCCATAGGAAATAACACTTCCAGGGTCCTCAGATTGAGCACAGGTTCCCTGCAGGCTGTGTGCTTAGACCACTGCTGTTCACACTGCTGACACTGTGACTGTGCTGCTCAGTACAGTTCAGATCACATCATGAAGTCTGCAGATGACACAACTGTAGTACGTCTCATCACCAATAACGATGAGTCTGCGTACAGAGAGGACGTAAAACACCTGGTGGACTAGTGTCAAAATAACAACCCGTCTTAATGTTCAGAAGACTAAAGAGATGGTTGTTAACTTCAGGAATAGCCCTGCAGCCCACACCCCACTGCACATCAACGGATCCGGGGTGTGCACATGGCAGACGACCTTTCCTGGAACCAGAACACCACCACCATCACAAAGAAAGCCCAACAACGTCTTCACTTCCTACGAAAGCTGAAGAAGGCCAGCCTCCCTCCTCCCTTTCTCACATCATTCTACCAGGGGACCATCGAGAGTGTTCTCTGCTGCTATATCACTGTCTGGTACGGAAACTGCACCACCGCTGAAAACTGCAGCGGATAGTGAGGACAGCAGAGAGTTTCATCGGGGTCCATTTCCCACCTTTACCAAAAGCACATCATCCATCGTGCGAAGAGCATAGTGAAGGACACTTCCCACCCCTCACATGCACTGTTCTCTCTCCTACCGTCTGGTAGACGGTTCCGCAGCATCAGAACTGTAACTGCCACTGTAACAGCTTCTTTCCTCAAGCAGTCAAAGCGCTAAACTCACTGTCCCCAAAAGAATGTTAAACCCACAACACAGACACTACAAACTAGACTTTCACACTATGCCAATTATTGACAATAAACCAATCTTAATCTTACACAGAAAGTAATTTTATTCCACTGGCAGTGTAAACAACCTCATTGACTGAGATGTTCATTGTAAGCTGTGATGATCCTCTAAAATACACTCAGTTTCTGGTTTGGGGTACATGAAAAACTTACAGTTCAATGAGGCTGAATGACACACACTGCGTTCCTGTGCCAGCGCATGTAGCCTCTTCGCAAACTGGTACCAAGAAATCATTTTGGCAGCTAAAGAAATTCTCTCCCAAAGTGCTTTGTGGGGGGTGCTTTGGGAGTATGGGGTCTGGGGTACACTGTTGTGGCCGATTCGGTCCCTGTATGAATAGAGCAAAGCTTGGTCCGAATTGCCGGTAATAAGTCGGACATGTTCCCAGTGCGGGTTGGGCTCCGCCAGGGCTGCCCTTTGTCATCTGTCCTGTTTATAATATTTATGGACAGGATTTCTAGGCACAGCCGGGGCGTTGAGGGTGTCCAGTTTTGGTGGCCTCAGGTTTGCCTCGCTGCTTTTTGCAGACAATGTAGTCCTGTTGGCTTCATCTGCTGGGAATCTCCAGCGTGCTCTGGGGCGGTTCACAGCTGAGTGTGAAGCGGCGGGGATTAGGATTAGTACCCCCAAGTCCGAGACCATGGTTCTCAGCCGGAAACGGGTGGATTGCCCTCTTCAGGTCAGGGAGGAGGTACTGCCTCAAGTGGAGGAGTTCAAGTATCTCGGGGTCTTGTTCACAAGTGAGGATAGGCGAGATCGGGAGCTGGATAGACGAATCGGAGCGGCGTCTGCAGTTTTGAAGGTGCTTAACCGGTTCATCGTGGCTAAGAAAGAACTGAGGCGAAAAGCAAAGCGCTCAATCTATTGGTCCATCTTCATCCCTACCCTCACCTATGGTCATGAGCTATGGGTAATGACCGAAAGAATGAGATCATGAATACAGGCGGCCGAAATGAGGTTTCTCCGCAGGGTGTCTGGGCTATCCCTTAGGGATAGGCTGAGAAGTTCGGATATCCGGGAGGGCCTCAGAGTAGAGCCGCTGCTTCTTCACGTCAAAAGGAGCCAGTTGAGGTGGTTTGGACACCTGGTGCGGATGCCTCCTGGGCGGCTACCCGGAGAGGTTTTCCGTGCATGTCCTACAGGGAGGAGGCCCCAGGGCAGACCCAGGACTCGCTGGAGGGATTATATCTCTCGGCTGGCCTGGGAAAACCTTGGTATCCCCCCCCCGAGGAGCTGGTAGAGTTAGCTGGGGAGAGGGAGGCCTGGGTATCTCTCCTGAAGCTGCTACCCCCCCGACCCGAACCCCGGACAAGCGGAAGATGATGGATGGATGGAGAAATTCTCACATCATCTGTTAATTCCAAAGTTAAAGTCTTTCTATGGTGATTTTCTGATGAATTTGTCCCCACAAATACAGGAAAAGTACACACACACACACACACACACATTGTGCTGCCAGCAAAAAAATACGAACTGACGGGGGCTACTTAAAGAAAGGAGATAAGACTGGACATATTGTCCTCTAACAGCCCATTGACAGGAGTGACATGTTAAACTGCACAAAGGAAAATACAATTTATTATAAACCGAAAACATAAAGCCTCACACACTGAACTTCCTAGATTAATTTGCCCTCAGTCTGTTCATTAAAAGCTGTGGTTTTAGGGTGGCCGCCTAATCCATGTCGGGGGGACACTTTGAGCTACTTTAGGTTTTACAAACCTCTTTCAAACTGAAAGGCTCCTGTGCTCGGTTAAATCGTTCAGCTCTTCTTGGGCTTTGACTGGTTTATTTCCTTCACTTAAAGACTCATCCAGCTGTTTCACATTAACATTAGTGACACGTGCATGAATATAGGAGACTGACCAATCAGCACACAACAAGAACTCAGTGCTCAAGTGAAATCCAGGTCCTTTTAATTCAAATGATTACAAGCCCTGTCCTAGCTCAGTTTCCTCCCTGACACAGATTAGGTGGTTATGTAGTCTTATACTTTCAAACCAATAAATTCTAAGTTTTGCTCATATTTAAAAAATCCAGTAACCCAGCTAACATCTGTCGTTAAACATTTACAATTTATTAATTTAAAAAAGCGTACGCTTGTTATTTGGAAACAAAGCTACTTTTTTAAACATTTAAAGCGATGTTATTTATTGCATTTAAGTGACATTTAAACCCTAAAACCCTTGCAGCGCGTTGTGGTGTGTGTCCGTGTCCTCTAACAGCTGGCAGAGTATATGTTTACTGCCGTCGATGTGCCTGGAAAGCAGAGTCGCTGTACTGACACCCACCTCCAGTGTCGCCTCCAGACCGTCACTGAGACACCCACCTCACTCACCAAACCCTGCCAGTCACTCTCGCTCCTCTTAGCGGGGTCCATCTTTTCGGAGCGTCTCGGTGTTCGGGGACATGAGTGGCCCTAAGCACGGAGCAGGAAGCCTGACTGCCCGACCTCCAGTAAAATACGTAGTCCCCTCCTCCTTGCCCGTAAGCTACTGAAATAGGGCGGGGTAAGGATGTGGGGGGGACGGGAACCGGATTTATAGGCTGGCTTTACGGGCGGCTGCGCATGCAACCGCTTATGCAGGAAACAGTCTCATCTCGTTGCTATACTGAATCTTTCGGGAAATTGCAGATTTTTTTCTGACGAAAGGCATTTATCGCCTATGTTAATACATGGTTTGGCGGATAGGTACTGCGTCGATGTGTGTTTACTTGGGTGGGGAGGTGGGTGGTCCTGCTGCCCATTCCTGCCAGTCTCTGTGGGTGTCTGCTGGTGGCAGGATTCAGGTACCTCATGATGGGCGGTAATGAGACGCTGTGTCAGCGATTGATTGACAGTGAAACCAAAGCTGTAGACCAATCATAGCCCGAGAAATGCGCACGAAAGGGGCGGGATCGGAACTACCTGCGCCTCCCACTTTGAGCGCGGGGCGAGCATAGAGCGCGAAGACGTAGTATTAGTTCCTTAGCAGAACATCACTTTTTAAGGGTCCAAAGCTTTGGAACCTTATTGTTTTTACTGTTGTAATTGCACATAAATGATAGAAGATGTGGACAAGTAAAGGTACCAAAGAAACAAAACACCCTGAAGTTTACAGTGATACAGAATCAGAAAGCGAGTGTTGTTATGGCGCGCTCGTGGGAGAAATGTACTCATTTTTTATTTGCTTATCGACAGAATATCTATAAGACAACAAACATATACAGCCAAAGGTATTACATGATAAAAAATCAATAGCACATACAACAAGATAACACTCGTGTATATATTTACAAAATAGTGTTTTTCCAATAATATTGTTACTTGGAAATGTATCCTGTTCCTGATAGGCGTAACCCTCCCAGGAGAATGACAGCTGTCTTTCCCTCCCCAATATATCATTGTAAATATAACTATGTCATTTAAAAATCATGTAATAATAGGAACTTTAAGCAGCTGTGTAAATTAAAAATGTAAAACAATGCATTTAAAAATTTTGGCGCTACTCGCCTACTGTAAACAACCTGAATGCCGTGTGTGTGTGTTTTGTCGGCCAGCCAAAATGGCAAAAAGGAAAACGCACATATGATCGTTTTTCAGCGCAATAAAAACGCCATGTAAGTAACATATCAAGGGCAATTTAATAACACAAATCTTTATACATGATTAAAGTGCTTCAGGAAATGTTATTATAATGGTGTCCTTAGGCACAGAAGACAGAGATAACATAGTTGCCGTGTATTTGGTTGTAGGCCTATAATTTCTCTTGTTTTGAGAAATACTACAATAAATATTTTAGAAGATTTTTTTGTTTGTTTGAATTAGTTGGACTATTCATTGAAGTGTTTTTTTCAGTTTTTTGAACTGTACTTATTTTGAGCTTTATATTCTTTATAAAGCTACTGAAGCAGACTGAGATTAGTCCAGTGACACATATGTAATGGCTTTATAATGTATTTAAAATATTTGAACATTGTAACCTTATTTACCAGCGTCTTTTGTGTCCCACTCAAGAATTGCCCTTGAGATTTTTTTCTGTTCATTGTCCCACCCAACAGTGAAATAAAATTTTCACCAATGTGTATATATGTTTTATCAGTTTGGGAGATTTTCGACAAATCTAATGTTTCATTTACATATTTCACATTGATGCTAACATAGTTTTGCCTGTTATATGGTGTATGTCTTTTTTTATTTGGGGTTGTTACATTTTAATTAAATGCCTTTTGCAAGGTGTTGTATATCAAAGGGATCACACCCTTTCTGAGCTCTGGAAGGTATGGGTAATTTACATGCCAAATTTAATCAAAATCGAAAATAGTGAAGAAGAATTTATACACTACATTTGTCCAGAAGGTCGCAGTCTGCATCCATACAGCAATGATATTTCACCAGACCAGCCCAGGAGAGGACTGGCGTATTGCAACAAGAGTAAGCAGTGCAGTGACATGGGTAAACTTTCATGAAGTTTCGACATTTTAACCAGTTTAGGGTGGTTAAAATTTTGGCAAAAAAATTAGTCAGGATCCACTCCCCTCAGAATTATATCAGCAAGATTTCAATGTCACTGTTGAAAATATTGTATACCACGTACAGTATAATGTCTGCATGCTATGAAAATCTCAATGATGATGATGATGATAGGTGTGATTGTATATATGTGGGTACTACAACTGCTTTTAATAAGCATCCATAATTACCACTTCTCTTCTTTTTCCGCCTATTGGAAACACCAAGTATATTTCCATGCACATGCGCAGATGATACATGCAAACAGTCTGCTAGATTCTGGGCTGCACGTGTGCAGTCTGTGTGGACATCACTGGTGATGAATTTATGTCACTCACCATGTGCGCGGACTGTAACGGCACGCAGAAAAGTGACGTATGCAATAATGCTTGTTTTTGGCAGGTGCCTTTTTGGAGCCATTTGGTAAACTGTCTGTTCTATCTTGAATAACTACTACAAGATGGTATATTGATATGTTGAACTTAGAATGATTAGTAGGCAATCAGACGCATCTATTATTTTTAGCCATTCAGCATTGCATACTGACCATATACAAACGTGATGTCACCGGGCACAGTGCACACGGGAGAACGAGACTTCCGTGGAAGATCTTTTATTATTAGACCAGGCAAACTGAGTTGGAGGGGCGATCTGAAGACGTAATCGGGGCTCGGAGCAAGGGGTAGGAGAAGGCGGTGAGGTCAAGCCGAGGGGGAACACAGGACGTAGGACGGGCGGACACAGGCGGGAGTCGGGGTAGCGGGGAGTCACGGGACCGACACGGGAGGACCGAACTAGGGGTGCAAAGAAGGCAAGGAGAGAAACGCTTAGTAAGTTGCATGGGAATGAACAATACCTCGCGCCGAGGAGAGCGAGGCGACTCCTTTTTATGCCGCTGGTACAGATGGACAAGATTCCGCAGATTAGGGGGTGCGCCTCTCGTGGTCGAGACGTGACACGTGATTTAGCTAAGCAACACATTTTGTTTAGTTCAAGGTCATAACTGAGTTACCTATATTTAGCAATTACTATTTCTAGTTTATTAGCAATAAACCTTAGAATTTAAGCATGTAAATTTAGGCAGAAATTCTGCAAAATACTTCAGGTAGTAACAAGTTAGAAGCTTCTTTCTTTCATGTCCAAGTAATCATTTAGTCTTCTGCAGTCACCCTTTCCATCCTTTGCTGCCACCTAGCACTGCTGCTTAAATCCAGGGTGGGGGTGTGCTTTCAAATAAGAACAGGTGTAGAGCTCATCAGTATTTTCTTAATTGTTGATAAGATCAAATCCAGAAGCATGAGGCCATCTTGTACTTTTATAGTTATCATGTTTTATTTTTTTGTCAGATTAGTTTCAAAATTTGATCAGCTCCAGATCATCATCCATACAACATATGTGCTAAAGTTTCAAAAAAATCTGTTAAATACTTTCAGAGTTATTGTGCATAAATGTCTGACGTTGCCCTTTTCTTTACTGTTACTATGTGGTGCTTCTTCAGTTTTAATGTGATTTTTCTCAAAATTTGATCAGTCAAATAGTTTTAGAGCTACAGTGTTCACACGATTATCTGTCTTCTATATCCATTGTTTACATTCTTTTCTCCCACACAACTTCAATTTTGGGGCAATTTGTTTTAAAATTAAATCAGTTTAGTAAGATCGTCATCCTTATAGTGTAGTAGTAATAAGATCCATCAAATACTTTTTGACTTATTACATCTACAAAGTCAAATTTCTTCTGCAATCACCTTTCTCTTTCCTGCAACTATGTGACATGGATTCATTTTTTGGATTATCTGTCACAAAATTCAATCACTTCCAGATCTTACAAATGTGTCTGTAAAGTCTGAAAAGGATCGGTGAGATAGTTTTTGAGTTATAATGTTAACATGAATGTGACTGTGGTGCAGACTGCTGACCAAAAAGCAGATGTATTCCCAGTCTAGTACAATTGGCCTAATCGCTGACGAGGAGGTAAATCCCATATGATGACCCAAAGAAATAACTTAAATCCTATGAATACAAGCAATGCTACGAAGATTGCATTGTAGGAAATAGATGAGCACTTTAGACGTTATCACCTTCATGATATTATACTTCATGATTTAGGTGTTTATGTAATACAGCAAATTTAAGCTGTTGTAATACTAGTTTCTCGACACAAGATGGCAGAATTTAACTCAGAAATTGTATATTGTGTAATATACAGTTGACGTCAGTGGCCATTTTCTTAGAAATAAAACCAGTGCCAGTCGAAGCACATTCAGCACTACTCTAGGTAAGCTTCACTGCAGATCGCCTCCCGCACACAAATTCATTTTGTCTCTGACGGTGCATGCCGAGGGGGTTAAAGGGGGGGTGGTCTATACAGTTACCCATCTTGCCAGTATCCACCCATACTTTTTGTTTTTGTTTTTGTTAAATAAGTGGAAATTAGCGGGAGAACATTTTAAAACAAATTTTAAAACAAAATTGAGGAAGCACTTCTTTATACAGCGTGTAGTTAGAGTATGGAATAGTCTTCCTGCTAGTGTAATGGAAGCTAAAACCCTCGGTTCCTTTAAATCAGAGCTAGATAAGATTTTAACATCGCTGCGATATTAAAGTTCTCCGCAAACGAGCTTGAATGACCTCCTCTCGTTTGTAAATGTCTTATGTTCTTGTGTTCTTTAAAATAGGCAGTTTACTGTATGCAACTTAATTTCCACATTTATAGAAAATTAGAAGGGCAGACAAATTATATGTCTGAACAAAAATTAAGAGAAAGGATTCGACACAAATGTTTGTGGAAAATCAGGTTTCGTAGATAACTTGGCAAGGGAGAGAAATATATATATACAGTCGTCCCTCGCGACTCCGCGCTTCGACTTTCGCGGCTTCAGTCTACAGACACACACACCCATAACTTGGAGAAATGAGTGAAACAAAACATTGTGCCGTGGCTGTAAATGTACTGTAACACTCATTTGTACGATCATTTTCATACAATGATCAAAATCAATGCAGAACAACACAGACCCTTTGACGGTTTTTTTAAGGTTGTTGAAATTTCTCAATTCTAAACTAATCAAGGACAGCAGATTTCGGCTTCAGATTTTTGAACACATTGTAAAGACATTGCAAGTCAATGCAAGACATTCCAATTTAATACAGTTTTTGAAGTTCCTCACACTTTCTCAACATTTTTTTGTTTTCCATACAATTTCAATTTTATAAGTATTTTGTAAGTATAGCTGAATGTATTGTCTAATTGTAGTGAGATTTATTATATATGTGTGTGTGTGTGTGTGTGTATGTGTGTGTGTGTGTGAGTATGCAAACTGCAGCCTGGTTTTTCCCTTTTTCTCATTAATGAAGGGCTTCTTCCTTGCTTTATGGGATTTCAGTCCTGCTTCTAGAAGCCTGATATGAACTGCCCCAGCAGTGCACTTCACACCTGCACTTAATGTTTACCATTCCTTTTGAAGGTCACTTGATGTCATCCTACGGTTCATGAGAAGCTGTCAGATAAGTTGACGGTCATCTATGGCGTTAGAAAGTAACTCCCCCCCCCCCCACACACCTGGCTGGTTTTTGGTTGTTCCCAGTGTCTCCAGCCTCACCTTATTCTTGGTTACTGCAGTCTTAGACATTTTGAACCTGGAGCCAACCTGCTGCTCAGTGTATCCTTCTGCCAGCAGAACCATGATTAAACCAGGATTTAAAAATGCAGATTTGTTTAAAAATACAGAGTGGTCTCATTTTTTTGTATATAGTGCTTTTAAAGACACCCAAAGCACTTTACTGAACCAATGGGGAGCCTCTTCCATCACCAGCACAGTGTAGC
>JAABNX020000017.1:9373889-9386251 GCA_015163995.2 Mormyrus lacerda | reverse complement strand
CCCAGGCGGAGACTCGAACCCGGGCCCCAGAGGTGTGAGGCAACAGTGCTAGCCACTGCACCACCATGCCGCCCCTCACTTCAGATCATTTCTGTCAAAACATACTGGCGCTTTTATGAAAGGTACAGCTTTGACTTACAAGCAAACATAAAAGTACATTTTGTAGCAATGAAATGACAAGCGGCATTCATAATTTACAAGGTCATCAGTTGGAACAAAACTTTTCAATGACTGAATTACCCCAGTCTATTTAACAACTTGTTAGGTAGACCCCAGAGGTGTGGAGAAAAGACAGCGGGAACTAGGATCATGTTCATAATATAGGGACAGTATATCTATGAGGGATCCTTTGAAACTATGTCTGTATATCATACTCTTTATAACTACTTACACCCAATAAATGCTTTTGCTTTCAAGCTGAATTAATTCCTTCCAGATATGATGCCAGCTGCCTCCGCATTTTCACCTTCCTGGCACTCTTGATAGATAGTGTATATACTGCATTCGATAACTCTTATTTAAGGGGACACAAATAATGTAGTAGTAAACCTTTACTTTTTGTATTAATTGACTAGTAACAAGGTGTTAGTTACATACTGATCCCATGTTTATTCATCATTAATCAATCATGATGGTTCATATATTTCATAAAGGAACTATATCTGTTCATGGCTTGTTCTTGAGTAGTAGCTGAGTAACTAAGTTATTTGTGCCCCCACAAGTAACGTGTTGCCCAATATTCTATCCCTCAGATCACATAGATCTGGAATAAACAATAGGTTTAACACAGGCAGCCTTAGACCCGACTTATAAGACAATTTACTAAGTGTTCTCTTCTGTATACAGTACGGCCTACAACAAAGACACAATAGAAATAAAAAGCAGTTTAAGAAAAGACCCCCTGAACCTTTTATGTAAAAACCGTACATTAAACTGTGGGCTTTGTTGATGATAATTTGTGCTCAGTGGGGCCCCACCCTTCTTACAGTGACACTCCAGGAGGGAGAATCACAACAAAAAAGATGAAGATGCTAACAGGCAGAACACGCATCCCTTTTACAAATAAGGCATCTACTGTAACCATGGAAACTGTGGCAGTTTGAGCCTCACAGCAAAAATACTACTTTCTTCAAATGACTGGTTAGGACAATGAAAAAAGGCTGTGTGTGACAATTCGCTTCTGTTAACATGAAGTTTAAGTTGTTGTGCGTATAAAATAATTAAAACACAGCAAATTAGACACTAATTTCATTAAAACCTCTATACAAATGCAGGAAACATAGATTGTAAATGAATACCTGATGAATGCCACATCTTGCTTTCTTTCCCTCAGTATTATGATGGAATATGATGGAATCTTCTGTCCTCAGCAAGGCTCACAAACTCAAATCAATGATGATGTGCTCGAAGATCTGGGTGTTACCTTTGAAGCTGGAAGAAAAGAGGAAATCCCGACGGTCTGTGGACACCACCGTGAAGGAACGTGGTGCCTGGATGTACACCTCTTTAAACCTCTCAAACATCTTCTTTTCCATATCCCACAGATATATCTGTGAGAAGGTATAATCGCTACCCAAGGCCAGGTAATGCCTGTCCTTGAAGGAGAAGGGTTGCATGATCATGGATCCACGTGAAGGCAGGGCCTGCACCTCTGTGAACTGCTTATTGGTCCATCGGAGGACTTTTGAGTCACCTATGTATCGTGTCATGGCCAAGTACAGCTCCTCCTTGATCCGGAAAGACTTGATGCCCACCACATCCTCCATGTTAGGAATCTCACCATGTAGAGCAAACTTCTGAGCACTCCTGCTCCACTGGTAGATGACAGGGACTTGGGAACGGCTGGCAAGGATTAGGTGGGCTTTCCCATCCAGGTCAATAAATTCTGCATCTGTGTCCCGGAACCACTCATGAAGGGACTGACTGGAGTAAAAGCCTTTGTCATTCCACTTGTAGAGAGTGGAGAGGCCGGCCTTGGAACTGTCTGCGATCACAAAAAACCAGTCATTGCCAATCTGAAAAGTCTCAATGTCATTGGGCTTGGAGATCCTGGACACCTCAATGTCTTGAAACTTGGTGAACTTGCTCTGGTCTTCATCAAACTTGTAGATGTGGGAGCCACCAAAAAGCTGGGCCACAATGATGAAGACCTGATTGTTAATGATGATGGACTTGCATCCAACGATTGATTGACCTAAGTGACAAAGGAGAATTGTGTCATTCATAACAAGTTAGAACTTTGATCTGTAGATTTCAAGGGCTGAATCCATAAAGGAAAACAGCTCTTGAATATTGAAAATGAGGTTAACTATAAAGAAAAGAATAAAGAAAATGACAAGTCAGAAAAACCAAGCAATTGATCAAAACTTTCCTGGTTGTACTGTGAGAGTAGTTAATCTATCATGGCCAGTCTGGCTACATCCCGCTTCACTGAACTTTTTGCACTCCTGTGGTTCCAGAACTCATCACTCACTGAATAAATTTTTTGTGGTAATCTATTTTGTAAGGTATTATGTGGCCACACCTCACTGAACATTTATTTCTTCAGTATCGTGGTTTCATGTATGACTTTTGCCAGACCTATTGGTTTTACCCTTAGTGTCTTGGGTTTTGGACAGTGCTGCCCAAGTCTGCTATACGATGCACTGCCTGTGTTTTCAACTACGGATATTTGGCTACGATTTGTTTTTTTTTCTGTGTTGCATGAGTATGCCCTGTCGTATGTGTTGCCAGTGTTTACAATTATGGTGTTGGATCATGACTCAAAAATAAACCTTGGGATTCCACAACTAGATCGTCCCTGATCGATACATTGATTTTGATAAATGGTAGCTGCTGATGACTTATGAGAAGTATGACCATATAATAGACAGTAAAAAGAGCACTACTCTTCACGATTTGACAGATAAGGCATGTTGCATATTTTTCTAATTTTAGACCAATGAGGTCAGAGCTTCTGAATGTATAAATGTTAAATAGGATTGATAGTAAACTACAACAGAGTACTATAGCTGAATAGCATTGTTATATATATATCATGTGGATGCTACAGCTGTGAAGTCTGCCACGTGAACTCCAATTTTTGACTTGAGTTTGACTTGTCCCTGGGTCAGGGAAGGGCTTGTGGTTTGGTACATCAACTAATCACAGTCTTCATCGTATGACATCACCACATTAGTTCAAATCAGTGTTTTCCATTAAGTGGCAAGGTGCACAGATTTGTGAAGTCCCTGTTTTATTGTATACCCCTTCTGTTAAGGGATACGTCATAGATAAACATAGGAATATACTTACTTGTAAAGGCTGTATGGAGCAATGCAAGGGTGTGTCTTTATTTCATGATGGTGATGATGATCATAATAATAATAATAATAACTCCATAATAACCAACAATAACTAATAACCCTGGCTGGATGACTGGAAGCATCGGGTTTGAAAATGAGAAAAAAAATCATATGATGAAAACTGTCATTGGTTAAAGACGTGAAGCGCAAGCTCCTCCCTTTTTGACACATCGAACTCGGCAAAATCAGGACATCTATTAAAAGTCCAGAGAAAATAAATAAATAAATGAATAAAACTGAAATTAATTTAAGAAAAAGTCCCGACCAAGCACTACCTCATATGTACCATGATTTAATGGCCTTTTGACATTGTAGGAGTGGGGGGGTCTTTTTTTTTGTTGGGTAAGATTAAGGAGATGAACGGGGGGAGATAGTAGCCTATGAATGTCCCGAGATGTATGTGTATGCACCAAGCTGTAAGTTTTGGTGGAGCGGGTATGGATGACAAAGGACATCAAGCCCACCGGTGATGTTGTCATAGCTCCTGAAGTTCATCTCGATATGGTCCCATTCCATGATCATACAGCTTTCCACATTGGGAGCAGCGATGGCGACATAGACCCCATTCTTGTATAAGAAGGTATCCACTGACAGAGACTCCGACACCACTGACTGATGGAGGACAAAATCTGCAGGGGGGAAGAAAAGTCACATTTCAGGCATTTGGATTCTCAGCGGACATCCTCAGAAAGTGTGAAAGGCTTCTGCTGTAATAGTGAAAATATTAAATAAACACAGTGTTAAACGATGTGTAATGTAGGGACAATTGTTGAACAGACTTTTAAGACAATATCGACTTTGGCCATTAAATGTGACAGGTAATTATCATGTATAATCTAAATTCATATCTTTGATCTGATGAATTTTAAGTGTGTGTGTTGAAAGTCTGTTCAACAGCTAACCCCATTCAACAATTGTCCCTGGTCTCCCCTATAGAAGGAAACAAATGGTATCTTCTGTGACAGGCAGCCTTTTGAATGGCAAAAGTTCTTCCAACTAGGCCTCAGTCCTCGGGGTCCCGTGATTGACCCCCAGAACTTATCGTGCCCCAGCCAAGCCCTTTCAATCAGTTGGCTAATGAAGAGGAATGAGCCAGGCCTCTGGGAGCGGGTCACGCCAGACGGGAGTCACCCGTGGAGATACAGTCGTCACGCAGGCTGATCAGGTCATTCAGCCGTCTGCCCTTCATCTCATCGGGGCCCTCGCACAAGACCTCAGACACAGTGGCGTTGGTGCTCCTCAACCAGCTCATTAACCACTTGGCTCTGCAGTCGCACTCGAAGGCATTACCACGCAGATCACTGGGAAGAGGCAACAGGGAGACTGACGTGGAAACTTAGAATTTTAACTGACAGATAAGGGTCATTTTCAGTGTACCAAAAATTTCGTTCATTATGAAAATCACATGTTCATGAACTTGTAAATGTCCATGAGTTCAAAAGTTTCATAAAGTAAGTCTTTGCTTAACCAGATAATTAGATCCCTGAGATATAGAAAAAGTAGAACTATATACTGCAAGAAATATCTCAAAACACTGTGTGCTTACAGTTCAATCAGAGAGTCCAGATCAGCAAAGAGTTCCCTTGGCAAAAACTTGATGTTGTTATTCGCCAGTGACCTGCAAGACAAACCAATGAGCTTAATCCCAGTGTCGTCACCTGTAGAACGGTGTTTGCCAATCCAGTCATCAGGGACCCGCAGACAGTCCAAATTTTCACTCCCTCCCAGTTCCCCAAGGACCAGGTTGGGAAACACTGCTGTAGAATATGGTGAGAAGTTGGGAAACGACAAGGAAGGTCATGACTTACAGGTGAGTCAAATCCCGAAGACCTCTTAAAGCATACCTAGACGTCGTCTCAATCTTATTATTCTCTATGAACCTGAACAAAAAACAGGCATGGTAAACAGGCTGAAACAGGAGCAGCGTGAAGAAAGCTTATGATCAGAACTGCTACCGTGGTACTTCATTCTTTATATATTATACACATATATATATTTGTGTGTGTATGTGTGTGTCTCTGTGCATTAATGTATAGACACACACTACCCGGCTACATAGATGGGTAAAGCTGATTTGAAAAAACAAAGCAATCAGAATGAAATAAAAGGAGAAGCAGTTACCAAAAAAAATAAATATAACATGGAGCTGCAATGGCTTCTGGGAAAAGTTCTTGGTGCATTATAAAATTGTTTTTCCCATACATAAAAGCATTGTAAATGAGATGAGACCAATAAGCTCATCCTGATTTATTGGTTATTTGGATATCCTCTAAACTAATGCTGAACTGAAAGAATCATTGTTCTTCTCATTGTTCAGCTGTATATACTCTGTAAAAATGTAGTCGTCTTGCCAGCAGGGGGCGCTGCAACCCCCCTTAGAATCATTGCAATCCCTGGATTTTGCTTTTCTCATTGTTAACTTATGATTTAACTTCCGTCCCCCCCCCCCAACCTTGGCGAATTCAACTCGGCATCTATCTCTTGGGTGACTTAACAACCGACTTTGCTAGCAGAGTGTGTTGCTGTTACATGAACAATTATTACAAACTCACAGATATTCCAGATGCGGAAGTCCGGAGAATGCATCATCCTTTATGGTGGTGAATGAATTGGAATTAAGAAGCCTAAAGAAAGAAAAGCTATTTCACTATTTCAAATTGCAATTATTTAAAAATCAGAATTAAATATGCCTCATATAAGAAATATTATTTTGTACTTTTATATGTCACTGTACATGAATACTTTTATACATAACTGCACATGAATTTGATTGATCTGTAAGTTGCACTAAAATCACCAATATCAGAAAACATCTTTACGTAAACTCCGGATCTGTACATTTTGAAAACAATGGCACCAGTCTGAGTACCAGGTCAAAGGTCAAGGACTAAAAATTACTAAAAGGTGTACTGACCTTTTGCCTGATTATACATTTTGTTTTCTTACAGAAGGCCCTTTAGTGTCACATACAAAGTGTGACATAGTGTGGAAATGTCACTGAGGTTTTCCTCGGATGTCAGTTTGGTCTATCTAGTCTACTTCAGTCTCTGTGGTGTGTAAATGGCAGGAAGGCTGTTAAAGTTGCCCAAGGCAATATGCTTGGCGCAAAATCAGAGAAAGCTTTGGCCTAGAAACGTTGCTTTCCGTGGAACGGATCAGTGACCCCCCCATTCTCCCCCCATTCTCCTCCCACTCACAGGGTGAGCAATAGGGAGGTCATTTGGGTCTATTGTCATTAGTGACTCTTGAGAGTCTCTCACTTAGATGATCTTCCATAATTATGCCGCGTAGCCATTGAATAACAGGAGGAACATCACACAACACTTTTACCAATCTCTTCTCATTACCTTCCCCTGGCCGCAACATCATATCAGCTGTCAGTAAGCCTGCATAGTCATTGACCATCCACAGAAGGCTTTGAATTACTGGAAGGACAGACTCCCACTAGATGTATTAACAGCTCAGGGGCTTTGACAGTTGAACTGAACAGTGACTAAGAAAATAATTCAAACAAAAGGAAACACTCGTCAAACACGTTGTTTTCTCCACCGGGTTAGGTAGACTATTACAATTTGCTGTTTACGGATTCATCTTTAGAGGGATGATTTCCAATGCTGATGTTTTTTTTTTTTTTTTTTTTTTTTTAACTTAAACTAATTATAGGCTTATCTTTTCTTCTTGGTGCCATAAACTGTTTCTATTCTCGCAACTAATGACCTCAGGCGTTAGATGAAGTTTCGCTTAACAAGTCTTGCACCACGTAGCGCTCACGCAGATCATCCAGAGAATAAACTACATTTAAAACCAATTCACATTCTGCACGGAAATATGATCGATAACGTGTCTCTTGCGGCTGGTCCCAAACATTAGACGTGCACTCACAGCAGTTGTAAAGACGGCATGTGGGAGAACATAGCCTCCTTAATTTCAGAGAAGGTTCCATTAACGATGCTCCTGGAAAACAGACGTATATAAATCACAATCACCCAGACATTATCGTAGAACATTGAACGCAGAACGTCCGCACGGGAAATTAAATAAACAAAGAGGGATTAAATATTCCACATGTTAGTCCAGGTGAGCATTTTTAAAGACTTTTAACTGCTCTGTACAAAGAAATTCAGCCGGTAGCTACATACTTATGGTATGCATTCCTATGTCCTTTTAGTACACATAAAATCGCACAGAAAGGACATCCGTCAAAACTGGAACAATTTAAATATGCATTTTACTACCGTTGCCTAATTCAGTTGAATATCATGTATTTAAAACTCATACACACAATGATATAGCAATTCCTGAATACTTACAATGAATTGATATCATTTGGGATGATCCGTGGGATATACGAAGACCCGACGCAAATTATAGACTCCTTGGAGCAAGTACATGTGGAAGGACATCTAAATATCCTCCTGAAATCACCGGGAACAGCCAAAAAAAAAATGACGGAGATCAATAAGGAGCATAGCTTAACAATGGAAAGCATCTTGGCCGGCAGAATGGCATGTGTAAGGTGGAGATGGATCTGAAAGCAAGCCACCGCTCCGACACCCCGCACCGCGAAATGCTGCAACAGAGCATCTGACATCAGCATTGGGGAGGCACACCCCCTGCGCCGAAATCATTCATTATTAAACAAGGCATACCGGCTCATGTTCTTAAACA
This sequence comes from Mormyrus lacerda, assembly GCA_015163995.2. Classification (NCBI taxonomy): domain Eukaryota; kingdom Metazoa; phylum Chordata; class Actinopteri; order Osteoglossiformes; family Mormyridae; genus Mormyrus; species Mormyrus lacerda. The sequence goes on along the minus strand of JAABNX020000017.1, from coordinate 9,378,239 downwards.
TACCTTTATTCGAACACTTAAACAAACCGTGGACACCTTCCTTGATTGCACGAAGAAAAGCCGGAAACCACCTTTCCAATTCCAATTTAATAGGCATTCTATGCATTCTATTAATAAAATATTAAAATTTGCACGCGAAACGAACGACTGAAAATATTTTGAAATTAAAAGCTTTCATTTATACACTTGCTTGTAAATATAAATACGTGTGTATATATATATATATATATATTACATATTGTCTTCGTGCAATATCTGTTTCAAAAACGGTATATAATTTTGACGTTCAAGGAATGCAATGATTCTAAGGGGCAGACGATGGGTGATTTCTTAACTATAAGTAGGATATACTATATGTATATAATGAAGGAGCTCCGGGGAACATATGTCAGATTTCCACCTAGTCTGGGTTCGTCTTTTACCGGCTGGGTCAGCAAAGACGCAAACCGCAGCAGGACATGCAGGCTTGGAGAAAGGTCATAGGAGGTAGCGATGGGAGGGGGCTTGCTACAAATGACAACATACAATGAGCTTTAGAGAGTACCCAGATAGCATTACGTTGTTGTTTCAACGTTGAATTATAGTTAAACGCGTTGAATTATGGTAAATGTTAAATTACCAACGTTGAAACTGAATTGATTTTTAGTAAGATTTTTCATATTGAAAAAAGGATGGTGGCAAAACCTTGATTCAATGTTGATATAAAGTGAAAGACTGAAGCTCAACGTTGTTTCAACCATTTTGTTTGATATGGAATCAATGTCATCGCAACATATGTGTGCTATCTGGGTAACCACGAATACGGCACTAAACTTCTATTATACTAGTCCTCGTCTATTATGTTAAGATATTTATGGGCCTGCGGGAATTAGCCATCAGGCCGGTAAGTGCAACTTGAGTAGGCACCGCTAATGGCAAATTTTAAAGCCTTTAGGAGGAAGTATTAACTAGTAGCTTTTAATTAACGCGAATGGATCGAAAACGTTTTCTCGTCATGACGTGACATGAGTTACAGCTGAAAATCTACTTCATTAACCAATAATCTCAGGTTTTTATTTGAAACTGAATGAAAACCGCAGCTCTGCTCTAAAAAGATTTACGCACTGCAGTAAGCGCGATAAATGCTTTGAACTGGGAGCCATGCTTAGTATCTCAAGAGACTGACTGATCCACCACGTCTGATGCGTCCCGTCCGCTGCGGGTTGAGGGCGACCCCAGAAAGGAAGTGTTCCCTCTGAGACCAAGCTTAGCCAGACCAGGTCCTCACCGTACAAGAGAAGCAGGGAGTATCGGGAGGGTGAAGAGCTGCATGCAACATTCATCACTGGAAATATATACTGCAGTTCGAATCTTACAGTAGGCAGAAGGGAAAAATACAATATATTACTCCTTATCAAAAGGGCATGATGACATGTTTATTAATCCACATTTTAACACCTGTAGCAGTGATACCACTTCAGGGCCAAACTGATTCCTCTATTCTGCTCTATTCCTACAGAACTCCACATGCCACCAAACCTTAAACATTTTCGTAGAGAAATTTTTCATACAAATATCAATCCACCTATGCTCTACCTGCTCTTCCTGGACTGGGCCAGAAAGGGGGGGGGGAGTGGAGCCTAGCCCAGGTAGCAGTAGAGCATAAGGCTGCTGTACACCCTGGATGGGAAGCCAACCATGGAGATAAATCATGGTTTAAAGGTCACAAACTCCAGTTAACTGTTCCATTCTAAAGTCTACTACATAAGTTGAATAGGGACCATTATTGATGAGCAGCTCCCATTCACTATATCAGTGTTTCTCAACCCAAGTCCTTCGGGACCCAGAAGATATTCCACGTTTTTACTACCTCCCCTCAGAAGGAGCAGAAATATGGACTGACTGTGGGTCTTCTCCCTCGGAGGGAGCGGAAACACGGATTGACCGCATGTTGTCCGAGGACTAGAATGGGAACCATTGCACTACATTGGCCCATCTAGATGCCGTGAACAAGCTTTGTGTCTCCCCGCCCCCATCTCAGCCACAGTTCCTGAGTGGTTAAAGCCACACCCAGTTCCAGCAGGTTTAACTTCCCTTATAACAAAATGCTGCATCTCCCCCAGCTCTGCCCACTGCACCACACTGCCAAGCAGCAGCTGCGTAATATTCCACGAGAATGGGCAACAGGACACATCCAGCAGCTGCTAAGTGCTCCAAATGAGAGGGAGCGGGATCGCCTCCCCTGGCTGAGCTTAAAGCCGCAGGCGGGAGGATACAGGTCAGGGGGTAACTGGTGAGCGCCCTGCTTGTGGTTTCTCTCCCTCAGACAGCGCTGCCTCCCTGCTGGCCAGCCAACCTCCACACTCCAACTACCCACAACCAGGGGCCCCAGAAGGGTATGGTTACCCTGGCAGATTCAGGGGGCCCAGTATTTGACGGGGGCCCTAGAATTTGTAAAATATGTAAAACTGAGTGGGGGGCCTAGACCTTACCATCAATATACACCCTTTGGTAGCAGCAGTAGGGTCATGACACAGATAGAAAAAGATGCTAAATGACAAAGCATACCTGCATGGCTTTATTTATTCAGTTGTTTCTTCCATGCGTTTAGTAACAAAATAAGCCGTCTCACAGGGCAAAGAACATCACTAGTAACTCCGTCATTTTAACAAAGGACAAGAAAGTATTATTGTTATTAACACTTTCTGAGACGCAAAGGTCAAATCTGGAGTATGTTTTTTCACAGCTTTATTGCACCTCAGGTCAGAAGTGAGACTCGACGCAGGCAGGAGCCGGCTGAGAACCACCGGCCCGTTCTCTATTTGGCAAGTGAGGGCTCTGTGCAGGCCTCCTCGGGCCCCGCCTCCTCGGGCCCCGTCTCCTCAGGCCCCGCCTCCTCAGGCCCAGCCTCCTCGGGCCCCGCCTCCTCAGGCCCCGCCTCCTCGGGCCCCGCCTCCTTCCTTAAGCTCCGCAGGCACTTGTCCAGCCGGCGCATGCACAGTGCCACATCGCTGTGGGTGATTCCTACCGCAGAGGCGACGTTGAGGTAGGGGCATGTGTAAGACTCCGAGTGGGACATGAAGCCCCTAAAAGTGTGACCGCTGATCACCTGCTCACCACCCAGCGGGACCACTCTGCAGGACAAACAAGAGCTCATGGTCGGTGCATGACATCCTATGCTGACTGAGAATGGATCAGCAGAACAGCAGCTGTGGGAACACATCCCAAGACATGCTCTGTTGTTGTACCACTGAGCAGATTAAAAATTATAAGGTGACCTCAAACACACAAATAAACAATAAGTCATCCTAAACTGACTTACCATAATGGTATAATGTAAACTGATCCTAGATCAGTTTTTAAAGATTAAAAAACAACTATCCCAGTGGGACAGTTTATGAAAAATTAATCTGTTAGGTCTATATTTAAGGCTCACACTGTTATGTTACATAATTGCCTTCTGTGAGAAAAGGCACAGTACTTGCAATTAAAAAAAACCATCCGTAAAAAAAATCCATGCAGTAAACAGGTTTAGAAATAAAATCTAGCTTTCGCAGAATTAAAAAGTGTGACTTTTGGGCAAAGCCAATGATGAGTTAAATGCAGAAGGATTATTTCTGGTAACAGAATCGTGTAGAACTGGCTGCCCGTGAGCTGTAGTCTGCACAGCGAAATGAAATTCTGTAGCGCTATTGGAGAGACTGGAGCAGCACCATCAGTACCAATGCAAGTCGGTCTGACCGTAAACGTGCCCGTATAAAATACAGACAGGCCCGACATGCAGGGCAGGAGCCGCCCGCCTACACTCACCTGGCCCCAGATACCTGTCTGGTGAACATCATGGAGCCCAACTGCGTCACGGCGCCCGGGTTCCGCACCAGGAGCCTATCCAGGGACATCGCTGTGGGCCAGAGACGGCGGGTCAGTGGGCGTGGGTCAGCTGTTACGCAGCTTTCCCTAAAACGTCGTAGGCACACTGTGGGGCAAGCTGGCTTTTCGGGAAATAAACCCCCCCATTTTCTGGCGCTTCAATCACCACAGGAAGAATGCCATTCACTCCCATTATATTCAAGAGAAGGCTGACATTTCTACGGCTGATATCTCCAAAACTAGGCAACTCCAAGCAGGACAGTCTAGATGGATAGACAGCAGGACAGTCTAGATGGACAGACAGCACCGAGGCCCCACTAAAATATATCATTTTCAGTTTTGGGGTGAGCTGCCCCTTTAACCCATTAAATGTAAACAGGTGCAGCACAAAACAGAATATTAATAAGCTGCATGACCATTAAATATGGTAAATGGACTGCATTTACATAAGAATGCGTTTAGGCATTACATTACTGCTTAGTTTCTTAGCGGGTCTCGGGG
>JAABNX020000017.1:9344727-9361195 GCA_015163995.2 Mormyrus lacerda | reverse complement strand
GCTCCTTGTGCCTTTTAGTGAAATGATTTGGTGCTGCTCTTTTTGCCGGTAGACTGCATGCTTGTGCTCTGACTAGGCTGCTCCTTGTGCCTTTTAGTGAAATGATTTGGTGCTGCTCTTTTTGCCGGTAGACTGCATGCTTGTGCTCTGACTAGGTTGCTCCTTGTGCCTTTTGCTGCCTGAAATCCAGGCCCCTTTTTTCACCCTCTGCTGGAGTGGTTAGAAGATAGACGGGTGGAAGTTTTAGGCACTGGACCCGCACCTACAAAGTGGCATATTCAAAACCTCATGGTGTTCTGTTGAGCAAGAACAGTGAATGCGTATATGGATTTTGCTAAACTTGTAAATGACAAGTAATAATCCAAGTAATAATCTTAACCTCCTAATAATCTGCAAACAGACTGGTAAATGTCACAATCTGCAACTGGCCGTATTTACTAACCAGCTGAATTGATACATCACCCTGCGTGGTATAATTTACATTGCAAGCCATCCTCCAAATCACAGTCCTAACAAGAGCTGAAGAATTATCAGTGTGTCTGCCAGAAGGGGGCGGGGTAACTGACACCTGGTCAGTGTCTCCATCTGGTGGTGATGAAAGACCACGAGAACCGAAAGGGTAGCAGAAGCATGTGGGTGCATACTTTATGCATTTGGTAGAATAATTATTGTCCCCCTAGTGGTAATTCTGCAAACTTCATTATGCTAAGGCAAACTGGGTCATCAAATCCATCAAATGTGCTTGGAATGATCATAAGATATAAAAGAACAGAGGTGGGTATTTCAGGTTCCAAAAGTAAAAATCCAGGCCAGGATTTTTGTTTCAACCAAGCAGTTGCATATTCAGTGACCGTGACTCCTTATGTTCATCTGGTTGGCTGAAACAAACCTTTGCTCTGGATTCTTACTTTCTGGATCCTCTGATGCTGTGCATTGATCACCCCCCCCCCCCACCTAATCAAATAAGTCTAAATATACATTATTATATGATGCATTAAAACGAGCAATGACGGCTTTGAACAAAACACTTATGATATTGCTGGAGTTACATTCAAAAGAAAAATGTAGGCATTTTCTTTATTTGCGCTTATTGATAATTCATTAAAATATAATTTGCTATTTGAATCATATAAATCGTAGAAGTAAAATGAAACTTCTGCTTGTTTTCCAAATCGTTCTACTTGTTCCACAACTTGATGCAACAGAAATGATGAGGTAGAGTTTCAGTTTAGCATTTTGCATGACTGGGCCTCAGAGTCTAAATTTAGCCACCACCCTGCAGCCGGCGCTCTCCTCATTAGAGGGCAGCCACCTGCAATCACTATGACAGATGAAGGTTTTCTCTTGTCAATCTTATGGACTAAAGGTCATACATCCGATACTGGTTTTTTGGTTCAAGGTAATTCATACAGTTTTCCCTGTACCTGGCAGAACAATAATTCTTTTCTGGGAAAAATGCATTAATTAAATACCATCAAAAGATATTCATTCAGAATAGAAAGAAACCATTGTAACGTAGACTCTGTTGCCATTGCAAAGAAACTTTCATCAAATCTCATTGGTGTATATACATTAATATCATTGAGGACCACGTTATATTGATGACAATGCATCAAGCTCAGTCTACCAGCTGGTCAACTTTTACCAGTTGATAAACTGGAATATGGCTATTTATCCATCCATCCATTCATTTGCTTGTTTGCTTACTTGTTTGTTTGTTCAGGTATTTGTCTGTTTTTATTCATTCGTTTGTTTGAAATAATGAAACACAATCGCGTTTGTAAATTTATCTGTAAAATAACTGATTTTCCATTGGTCAATAAGCGCTATATCACCTATGATGGCCAAACACCAGGCCACACTTAAGTAAAGGGGGTAAACGCACAGGCACATTTATCCTTTTATTTTAAAACACATTAATTTGCGATAACTTTATTAATTGGTTTGAATACACTTGTTCTATTTGTAAGTGTGCACATTTAGTTTACTGATGTATTTTTATCAATTAATTTCTATCTTTTGTTGTGATTAAAGTGACTAATTCCTGTTTCTTTTACCGGTTTATTTACCTGCTGTGGTCCCTGGGAGTGGCCTGACAAAAGATGGTCCCAGGGCTCAGAGCAGTTAAATACCTGAAGATAATTAGACTGCACCACCAGTTCCTGCTGGAGAGGCGGAAATTTGTGTTCTTCTTTAGTTAAACTAGCGTTTGTTATTTCATTAGATATTAGTAATTAAAGTTTAGTTATTTTGATTTCTTCTTTAATGTTTAGTTTATTAACAAACTGGACTGCGGTGTCGTGTCTTATAATTAGTGTTGTATTGTGTTTAGTTACCCCTATTGTTTCTATTGGGCTGATCAACCGTTATATATCAGCAATATATACAGTAAAGAGAACACATGCTGAGGCATGTGGGTGTATAAAGGACATTTGCAAAATAGCCAATAGATAAATATACATATATAAAATACCAGTCAAGAGTTTGTACACATCAATTCCTAGGAGGGTTTTTCTTTATTTTTACGATTTTATACAGTTTACAATAATAACAAATACATCAAAGCGATCTTATACTTTACATTCCTTTACATGTCCTTTGTCCTTATGGAGACCTGGCACACTTTTGGAATTCACTCACCCAGCTCCACAAGGTAAACACCTGGGATGCTCCTCCAACCACCTTCAAACAGTCTGCACATATGCTGAGCCACTAGTTGAACAGTTTTTCTTCACTCTACAATCCAACTCAACCCAAACTATCTCTGCTGGGTTTAGTTTGGTGATTCTGCAGGCCAGGTTATCTGCGGTCTCACCCCATCACTCTACTAACAATTCTTACACACACTGCAGGTGTGTGGTGGTTCATTGTCCTATTGAAAAACAAAGTGATTCTTAATTGTATTTAAGTAGCGCCTATCTTTTCATTGTCTCTATATTGCTGGTGGTATTTAAATGGTGTTTGTGTTTTCTTTGCAGCAGAATAGCATTCCATCCAGGGTGTCCAAAACTCACTATATACCATACGCTGTATGAAGCCATATGAAGACAAATGCATGAATAGATGAATAGTGGATGGATGATGTGTGAGAGAATTGCATACAGTAATAGGTTTCTAGCTGCTCGATTTCTGCAGGAGATCAATTAATCCATAATATCCCATTACCGATTTTCCTGGGATACCAGCTTCAGTGTTCTCTTCTCTATTGTATTCAATAAATGAGATGCCAGAAGAGGCTAAAATGTGCCAGTCATTAACTACCCTATCTGGAAAACCATTCAATAACGATAACAGAGGTGGAGGCCTCAGACATAACTTATCTTCTACCTATAATGCTGCCCTTTCGTCCATTCCCAGGAAGATCAGGCCCAAGTCACACGTCCGCCAGGTTGGCTACCCTTAACGACCCACTTAATGGGGGCAGGAGGAACCGCCAGGTGTGGGGCTGTTACATCTAACCACAACCCCCCCCCACCCCTGCTTTTGTTTCACTTTACGAGCCTATTCAAGGCAGGTGTGAGGGGAAACCAACCTGGAGGATAAATTTGTGAGCACAAACCAACTTCCCTCAGATTGACAAAGTTCTGTGGATGCAGAATGAAACGTCTACCTTAAAGAAACGATCTACCTTAAAGAAAGAAGTCCAGTTGCCATGACTCAACTTTTGGACAATAATGGAAAGAAAGGCAAAATTAGAATAGGTGCTGTCCAGTGCTCGAGGTGCTGAATCTGGGCTAAAATCTTGACCAAACAAGCCATATTAGCGTAGATTGTTTTGTGGAAAAATACATCACTGTTTTATATATTTTATGTAAAACAATATCAAAACATAAAAAGAATCAAAGAATAGACATCAATCATTACCTTAAAATAATCGTAGGACGCCAAATTAAAACGGCACATTAAATGTAACAGCCCACCTTAACATGTTAAGTTGAATGCTAAATAAGTAAATGACTTATACGATCTAAATAAATCCTGGCAATAACAATCGAGAGACACGTGTCAGTAAAAGATCCTTCGTGTAACTATAGATTCCAGTCGTGCGCTATTAAAATACCCCATATCATTTCGTCATCATTTTGTTTTTAATACCTATTCTATAGGCCTATGCATCCGGAAACGTTTGCACTCCACTTCCATGCTTCCGGAGCCAAAACATCAGTTAAAGCGCCATATTAGCACTTAAGCTCACTTTATTATCAGCATAGTTTAGGATAAACTATTAGCCTATTCGTTTATTTATTAATAACTAACTAGTTTTGCGAACAATGCATGATACTTCCACACGGTGCAATGCCATTTATTATGCAAATGCTGGATTTAGTCTTTCAGTAAAAGTTGAAGTTTCCATATACTCTGCTTTAAGCCTCTCAAAGTCAGGCCACAGGAATGCCGATGCCGCTAGCAATGATATCCGAAATTACACCCCAGCGCCACTCAAACTACTGTCCACTAGAGCATAAGTGCAGAGCACCAGCATGAGGGACTCTGCTCGGCACATGGGGCATCGGGGAGGATTTTTGGGGTCTTCTCAGTGTCTCTCTGTTTTTTTCCCCGCTCCTGCCCAGTAACAGTATCCTTAATAGAGATCTCATAAAGGAACGATGTAAAGGCCCCAGAAGACTGTCACTTACTGCGAAGACACCGGCGCTACAACGAAGCCGACCGTCAAAAACATGTTTGACTCTATGGCACAACAAGACGAATCGAACTACGTGGACCTAAATGGCTCGGCCGACATTAAAGCAAATTGCGCAAAAACGGTTAAAGTAACTTTTACCGGTGAAGGAAACCAGCTGGCTATATTCAAGCGCAACAGTGACTCACATTCAACTTCAGGAGATCAAACCCCAGGCGATCGCGAACCGAACGACGATGTCGCCGATCTCCCCGCTGCAATCTGCGGATCTATCAATGAAAAAGACGTGGGGGGCCACAAAGCAAATGAGATATTAAGAGATACTACGGGCGCGCTAGAAAATTCCTCTTCTTGTGAAATCCCCGACAAAAGTTTCAGGGACTGCCTCGAATTATCCACTGGTAACGGAGACGCGGTTCCAGGATTCCAACTCTTACCCCGAAAGTTCAATCCAGAAATGGGCTCTATTAATAAGGAAGCGCTGCAATACAGTGACATGTATATAAGCAGAAAAGGTGACCCGGTGGAGGGTGTTGGCGTCCTGTTGTCCTATCACCGCATGCCCGGCACTACGGACGACGAATCTCATTACATTACAACGCATGAAATTCAGCTCTCCGAACTAGATCATGATGCAGATTATGACTTCCAAACAGGATCCTGTTGGGAGATTGAAGACAATAATCTGGCGTGCTCGTTTATTGATTATGCTTCGATTGACAAAGAAGAAAAGATAGGTGCAGGACAGGAGAGGAGCCTAGAACGAGTGGAAAGCAATCAGGTCCATGCTAATAATACAGACAGGCGCGCTACTGGCGGAGCAGCGGTCAGCACTAAGCCTGAAAACGATCTATGTGATATGAACAAATGCGTCAGCTCGGATGAAAGTCTGTCAAAGAACCAAAACGGCAGCGGTAACTGTGCGGGGCAGATTCACCTGTCAATCAAGGCGACTTCCAGAACTATAAATGAGCCTAGCGGCGCCCAAGAAAAGGAAAACATTCGGTGTTATGCCAAGCACCAGGGGGATATGAGTCGCCATGTATTTAGAAGAGCTGATAAAAAGGCAGAGAAAATCTGTGATAGTGCAAAATGTTTCATTGCGGCCCCCGGACGCTTGCACTTTGGTACCAAAATAAAAGGGAAAGACATAAACGAGTATTCGAGTGGCGCGTCTAGCGCGGTCAGTGAATTGGATGATGCTGATAAAGAGGTGCGCAACTTAACAGCCAGAGCCTTCAGAAGTTTAGCGTGCCCGTATTTCGATGCCATCAATTTCAGTACCTCCAGCGAGTCCTCCGCCTCAGAGCACGGGCTAGGAATTAACAGGTGGTCCGCATTTGTTGACCTCAAATATGACATGACACGCGCAAGAGAGAAAAATTTAGTTTCCCATAAAAGTGCCACGATAAGTGCAATAGATAAGAATGCTGTAAAGGCGATTAAGGGGCTGCCTTTACCCAACACAAAAGCGCCACAGACTAAAATATTTGCTTTGAATGGTAATCTGTCAGACCCCAAAACCGCATCATCTTCCACCAAGAAGATGGAGGTAATGGGGACGTTTGGCAAAGGACGGAGAGGGGTTATAACACTAACGGAAACGTTAAATTTTCGTTGCAATGTGCAAGCAGGGGTCCCCGGAGGCGAAAGACGTGCAAAATTCGTTCAAAATGCAACAGGATCACGTTCCGGAGATGAAGTTACCTGCGTCTTGCCAAGCGGGCGGGGGGGTGAAGCCAGCAGGCAGCCCTGTAACGCAGGGGTGAGCATGGAAGGCGCACACAAGAAAGCAATATTCGCGACGAGCCTTCTCAAAAATGTCATTTCTAAGAAAATGCAGTTTGAGCAGGAGCGCAAGATGGAAAGGGGGGAGATATGCGAACCCCCTTCGGCGCTCTCCCCTTGCTTTTTTTTCAAAGATCATGAACTGCATAAGGAAAAACGAGCAGATGGCGTGAGATCCGTGCAAAGGCAGACCTCGAAATTTTCGGAGGCGGGTTCGGATCTCACGGTTGTGTGTTTGGACGGACTGGAGGACTTGGGGGACAATTCGTGCGATCCCAACGACGACAGTCAGAGAGAAGACACTTTAACTCTTGCATCAGGAACTAATTTAGAGCCCACAAATGAAGCTGGATTCAATACTAAAAAAGGAGCATTCGAAGAGTCCAAAAGCACGTTGCTTCGTAGCCAGAATAGCGCATTCAGATCCTGGAAGGACGGTGAGCAACACTTTGAAAAGGAACATAAAAACGATAAAACTATAGCTGGAAGACCGCACTCGTCAACCGGCAAACTGGGGAAAACAGACGTAGAGATCGAAGTTGGCGGCAGCAGGCTGACTAAAATGTCGCATTTGTTTGTACCAAGTATACATGTTATGTCCGAGGAGAGGGGGACCGGGAAACAGCTGCCGAATATGAATTATTCAACCCGCTCAGCCGCGCATCAGACAGAAGAAGACAAAGTGCTCTCGGACAGCACGCTATACGTCGCGGACACGGCGAAGAGTGTTGTCACATCGAGGTCTCCGGAAATCAAAATAAGTTTACGGAGCGTGAAAGACAGCAAAGGCGATCCGTTTAACATTGCTAAGCTGCTAACTCCCAATATAGGCTGCAATGCCAGCAGCTTGATAAAGACAGCTGATGACTCCAAATGCCAAGCGCACGCGGTGTCATTAAAGGGAGACACTGCGGAAAAAGTGCCGCACTTCATGGTCCGAGACATCCGAGATAATAAAAGCAAGCTGCAAACGCCAATTCACCAGGTCAGAGACGTGCGGAAATTGGTTAAAAGCTCCTATCACTTTGTTTCTTCAGATGCGAACGAGAGTAAAACTGCCGCTGTCTCAGACGTCCTCGCGGAACAAAACCTTTCCAAACCTGGGCCTTCCAGAAACCCGTCGTCGGTTTCACCGATAGTTATTAAATGTCAGTCCGTGAATACAAATAGCAGTGTTAAACGATCTGGAAATCTAATAGAGGTGGCCAAACGTAGACCTGCCGATATTACTACGGAGTGGGAAAGGTTGTCCCCTCAGGCGCAGACAGAGGGCGCTGACAGTGGCCCCATACTTGTAAATCCATCTACAAGCGGGCCTGCCTTGGTTACTGCTAAGTTGCTGAATGGTGAACCCTCGGAACCGCCTGTCGAGAGGAAAACTGAAATTGTAAGCTCCAAAAGGAAACAGGATAAGGCTACTGATACGAGTGAGAAGAAACCAGAATCTAAAATGGCCAACCATGCCGCCTTTGAGAAACTACAGGCTGCCGTGAAAACAATGGAGCAACTGTACGTCTTCGACCGGAACGAATGGAAGCGCAAGAGTGACCCCCAGCCAATCATGGACAGTCATGTGCTCTCCCTCATTGCCAGAGAGGAGCATGGGGTTCTGGGTAAAACAGAGCCAGAGGACGAGGATGGAGGGAACGCAGGCAGCACAGAAGCTGATGTCCATATCAAGCACTTGAAGAGAAGCGATTCTTACTCAGACATGGAGAGATCCCTGGCAAGCATGTCGACCACAGCGCTGCTCCAAGAGGACAGAGAGCAGCTGAAAATGCTCCACATTCCCTTTAGCTGGGAGGAGAAAGATGCACCCAGATCACAATCTCTACAAAGTGGAGCACTTGGTAGCAAAAATGCCTTCACCTTCACGCACAGCCAAAAGGCAGCTGCAAGTGGAGGTGGCACTCGGGGGTCTCAGACGTGCACCTCTTCGCAAACGCCTTTCAGTTCTAAAACATTTGCTACGAAAGCTGCCAAGGAAACCACGTCCTTAAAGATATCTCACCCTAAGGGCACCGTCGATGAGAGGGAAAAGATAAATAACGATGAGGCAGAGAATTCTGTACTAGCCGACATGTCCGCTGTATGTAACTCAGAGAACTACCTGACCATACCAGTCAAGTCCCACGCTGGCGACGGCAAGCCAGCACCCACAATGGTGCGAGAGCAGGCCATGTATACCTTCACGGCAGCTAGGGGGCAGGTGCGGGCCAGCAGTCCCAGCAGGCAGGGCGAGAGTCTGAGCAACGCCAGCAGACGCAACAGCAGTAGCCAATCGCCAAAGAGGTCAACAGTGGTCATGGAGACCCGTTCGGCAGACACCCCCACCGCTACCATTTACCATCACTCCATCCCCATGGCACAGCCCCAGGTGATCTGTTTCTCATCCGCGCCAGTCCCTCCCACTCCCAGCGACCCGTTCCAGCCAATGCAGCGGAAAATGCTGCTGGACCCCACCACGGGGCACTACTATCTGGTGGACACGCCCATCCAGCCGACCACCAGGAGACTGTTTGACCCAGAGACGGGGCAGTACGTGGACGTGCCCATGCCGCAACCACCAGTAGCATCGCTGCCCATGCCCATGGCACTCAACCCAGCCACCTACGGCCCCGCCTACATGATCTATCCCAGCTTCCTGCCAGGCCCACCTGTCATGCCTGCTCGGCCTCCACCCACAATCTCTGTGTGCGCCGAATCAGAAGATACTGACGGGGCCCCTACGAAGAGCCCGCAGGGAGATGTTGCCTACCTGGAGGGCCCGTATTATAGCCCCACAGGGAAGGCCCTGCAGTCCCAGCATGTCCCCACTAGGGGCACCAAAGGGGTCACGAATAGTAAGCCTATCATCAGCATCACCTCACAACAAGGGCCTAGGATCATCGCCCCTCCATCTTTTGATGGAACTACCATGAGCTTTGTAGTGGAGCACAGGTAAAAGTGCAACAGACCTGACACGTAAGTGACATTCCTCCCCTGTTAAATACTAACATCCCCTAAAGGTGCTTGCTTTGTGGTGTGCTTCATAGTGGCTGTTTTCGTGTTTTTCCCAAAATGCCCTGATTCTGAATTGAGGAAATACATCACAAGAACATGCTTAATCTAGAAATCTCTGGCAGTCAAAAATGCTCTGTTCAATATTGGTTCCCCTTTAATTTTGTACTCCTTTAACCAAAAAGTGTTACTAGGATTGTACAAATTATATAGAAAATCTTCTATATATCTTCTCTGCATGTCCATTAACACGGTAATACTTTACTTAAAGCAGTCATATAAATGCATTATAGATACCTTCATAATACATTGTAATGCATTCATAAAGCATTATAAACATGCCGATACTTCTACCATGAAGGTATTTGTAATGAAAATGGACATTTAATGGAACTTTTATTTATGTGTTACTGTTAACACATATTAATGTAATATACAGATCCTTTTCACCTGCTATCCTTGTTCAAACCTTTATAGAAAGTTGGTCAAGTTAATTTACTGTATCAAATGTGACAGAAATAATCACAAGCAAAACACCTCACGCTGCAGCAAAGATCAGCTGTATTATGTGTGTCTTTTAATGCAGGCCGAGAAGAGCAGGCCTGTCATTTAGGCTATACAGTTACGTTTTATAGTGGTTAATGACTAAATTAAACAGCTCGCGATTATTACTGGGGTTCAGTTTTCAGCTAGATGCTAATATGTCTAATAATAAATGTATCATAATCTGGTAATATAAATCATGACTTACAGGCTGTAAAATATAGCATATGCCTTTGGGTAGTAACATCATTAGTAAAAATATTATCCTTTGCACAGTTTAAACCAATCCTTCATGAAAAATAACCTGGCATTTCAGTGTTTCACTTCATACAGTTAGCATGTATGTTGGTATTGGGAGGTACAGTGTGGTTAGCAAAAACACAGTTAATATTCTGCAGGTGTACTCTTGGCCAGCAGATTGTGTGGTTGTTAAGGACATATGACCTGTGATTTTGTCCCATTTAATGTCACAGAAATGGCTCCTGGAATTGTACTTAAAAGGGTACTTAAGCTATGCAATATAATTGTGTGATATATTTGCTGATTTTGGTTAAATTATTGGTTGAATAATAAAATAATGGGAATAAAAGTGACATTAAAGTGCCTGAAAGCTGCCTAGAGAGAGTAGAAGGATCACAGGGAACCCTACACTGCAATTAACACGTCATCCTTAAATATCAGTACCATGCAAATTCCTACACAGAGATGGAAACCTATAAGTAGCTTCAATCAGGATAAAACACTTTGAGTGGGTGTGTCAGTTTTTATCAGCAGAGGCTTATGACAATGAAAAATCAATCAATTATACCGATTTACTATCAACATTTGTATTCTGTTCTATAGACGTGCGACACAAGGCACTTTATGGTAATTTGTCTGAGAGGAGATTGATGAACAGGAAAGCTATCGATGTGGAGAAAAGTGGAAATGAGGTCCTGAGTGTTGGGCTGATATTGATGATTGTGTAAGCATACTCAGAAGAACAAGTGAAGCAAATAGCTCATGACAAACATACGTGCTGTGAAAGAGTCGACTAGGCTGAGCTTCCAATGAGTGACCAGGTATCCAAAGCGACATGCAATTGAGAAAGCAGGGTCACGCAGACCCTGGAGCAGCTGGGGATTGAGGGCCCTGCTTAAGGACTCAATGGTAAAAATCACACTGCCAATACTGGGATTTGAACCAGCAGAATTCTGCTCACACACACAGTGCCCTAACCCAGTCCTCAGGGAACCCTGGAAAGTTCACATTTTTGCTTTCTCTCAGCTCCCAGCCAATCAGGAACACAGAATACCTGGTACAGGTGTGCTGGGAGCTGAGAGGAAGCAAAAACGTGGACTGTCCGGGGTTCCCCGAGGACTGAGTTGGGAAACACTACTCTAAATCACTGAGCCACAAATCACCCCTTGCAAAGGTAATAGCAGGAGTGACATGCAATGTCAAGGTGACAGGGCTGCCCTGGGGTCAGGATTCATAGTCTGTCCAGCAGGCCATTTGAGAGATTGAGTAGGTTATTACTCATAAGCTCAGAATCTAATATGGAGAGTATGACTGACTCCCAAACATGATCAGATAGATCATTCCATAGATCCTTCTATTAGAAAAGACTCTAACACCTTCTGCTGTCAAAATACAATCACATTATATAGCATAATGCGCATAGCAGGATTTCATAAAGGGCAAACTCATGTATGAAATTATTATAGTTCTTATCATAGTTGTTGTATTTTCAGTCAAGTAACAACATAGGCTGGAGGTCCTGATTGGCTGCTTGTGAGCTACTGTGATTTATTTAATTTTTTTTCTAAATGTGGCAAGAATGGCAGTCAGTACAAGCACCACACGTCTGAGTCATCACTAGGCTGCGGTTTATTTTAGACGATTCCACCACTACGTTGTGTTTACTCACCTATTTTTGCGGCGTGTGGTTGTAAATGGCTGCTAATGCGTGCGGGCCGGCCCGTAACCTGAGTCTGCGTGGTTGCTACTAGGCCCGAACCAGACACAAATAGTTCAATTTTTTTACATATGGAAATGCCCGGCTCTGATCGTTAAAGGCGTTAGAAGCCTGTTAAAAGGGAGATTCACAGCTGAGTGAAAGGGGTCAGCTTGTTTTTTGCATGTGCTATTGCATGGAAGTCAGTCAGCTGAGGCATTTAAACCATCAGGGATTATCAAGAGTCTTTGTCAGCCACTCGCTATCTCTTTCCTGCTTCTATTGCATGGTGGCACAGACTAAACAGAGAGCAATATCAACACTTTTGTTTTATGCATGTAGGCTAATTACGTGTAGTGACCTAAAGAAAATATGGTGTTCTTGCACTGTGTTACGTCTCTGCTGTGGATTTTAAAGTGGTTTCTTGCCTTGCAGGCGTTCCTTCTTATATCTGACATTTATGAACAGCATGGGTGCAATAGATAGGAGCCATTAGGATGATTACAAAATTTGTAACAGAATTAGACTAATCTGGGTTGGGGCCCCAATATGATACGCATTCATGGGATACCCCTGATAAACAGGAAACTCTTCAGACTTTTCGTAATGAAGGTCTCGCTACAGTATCTCAGACAAATTTATTATAGCAGTGAGGACTAATTTCAGGTAAGAGTGAAACCAGGAGGCTGGTGGCAGTGACCGACATTGTAAGCACCTTTGAGGGTGTTGCTGGTGGGGGGGGGTGTCCCCCGTTAGGATGGAGCTAGGAGAAAAAGGTCAGGCCACACAGAAATATTTGTTGTGCTGATGCAGGGCTAGCACAGCTGCTGCTAGAGATCAATCTGCTGGAGACGGTGAGAGCCCAGCTTTTTATAGGCCTGGGGTGTAGGAGCAGTGGGGTAGCGCGTTGGGGTGCCCTCAGCCTCCTGCTGATCCAGGATCTTCATGTGTCCATCAAGCAATGCTTCACTACACTATAATTCCTTTGCTGTGTGTGCAGAATTAGTGAGATTACTATATTTAAAAAATATAACTTTATTTCCGGGGGTGACATGGTAGTACACCTCTGGGACCTAGGTTCGAGTCTCCGCCTGGGTTACATGGGTGTGGAGTTTGCATGTTCTCCCTGTGTAGTCGTGGGGTTCCCTCCAGGTACTCCGGTTTCCCCCCACTGTCCAAAGACATGCTGAGGCTAATTGGAGTTAATAAATTGCCCACATGTGTGAGCGAATGGTAACAGTGTGTGAGTGGACCTTGTGGATAGGGCTGGCCCCCTGTCTAGGGTTGTTCCCTGCCTTGTGCCCATTGCTTCTGGGATAGGACCCCCCATGACCCAAAAGGATAAAGTGGAGAAAGAAAGAAAGAAAGAAAGAAAGAATTAACTTTATTTTCTTCATCATGTCTCTATCATTATACTGTACATTAAAGCAATATTGTCATCATTTTCTAACTATTTGCGTTGTGTTTTGTTAATGCCTGAATGCAAATGAAAGGGTAATTTTACTTGACAGGGCACACATAGTTTTTTATTATTACCTATGCATTAATTAAACACAAACTCTTAGTTACATATTGATCTCGTGATAATTAATCATTAATGAATCGCGACGCATGTTTTAACTCAAGCAGTTACTATATTTGTTACTTTTGCAAACCTATGTGACTTACTAAAGGTACAAGTCATGAATAACACAAGTTAAATACTGATCACATGTTTCTTCATCATTAATGAACTGTGACATCTTTTATCTCAAGTAGCAACTATATTTGTTCCCGATTTGTTCATAATTTGTATTTCAGTAGTAACTGAGTAAAGTGTCACCAATGAAAATTACTTTCCATTTAAGAGTAGACGTAATATCATTTTAAAACGACGCTGTTACAAATGGGATCCGCCTCACTTGGCTGCATGCTGTGTAGACCTCCTTCCAGGCAAGCTGCTCTGTCTTCTGTTTCCTGTCTCCCTGGTCATCTCATGCTTCTCATTCCATGTTCCACACAGAGACAACTCATGAAGAGTGTGATGTCTCAGGGTCCTTTGGATCTTTTCTCTGCCAATTCCGCCGAGAGTGCAGTCAACTTCTCGTGCTTCTCCACCCTCTTCAGCAACAAATGTACCCCCCCAACCAAAGTTTCTTATTTTGTTCTTCTTCACCGCTGTGTGTTTCTTCACCGTGTGTCTTTACAGAAGCTTTTCTGTGATTTACAAATCTTTGCCTTGGATTCCAGATTTATAGACGCCCTGTGTCTATCAAATTTTTGTTGAAATATTTTTGTGGATTTTTTTTCCCTCAAGTAACCTCCTCTGCTTAGGCAACTCTTCAGCCTAAAATCATCAGAGGGCATCCTGGATCAGTTTAACAGCTATCAGAAAAACCAGGCCACATGTGGTGTATCCAGAATACCTGCGCTCTCCTTCAGCATCTGCGACACCCTTTACACGTCCCAGCTCATCCTGTGACCCCATGTGCAGTACGGCCAAAAGCTGCTGGAGAGGACATGAACAGATGTGTGTGTGTGTGTTTATACGTGTCCATGGCTATGCCATTCTCCTCAACTTCTAATGATTGTGCAGAATGATGGGATGTCTTCCACACAGAGAAAAATATTTTTTAGACTATATCCAAAGAAAAGAAATTTAACTGCACCTAATCCAGTCTCAGTAGCTGCCATTTTCTGGGGTTCTTCTGTACCTTAGTCAGCAGTATTACCCGGCAGAGGAATAATAACACAGGAAAATATCATTATACTGATTATTTGGAAATAATTCAGTTTAGCACCAAGTCACATGTCTGATTGTCCAATATACTCTAGAAAACCAAGCTGGAAGTCTGGTCAGACATGTCAATACAAAGCTCATTAAGCCTGACATGATTCTGCGGTACTTTATACAGTTTATAAAGGTTCCTGCAGATTTAAAAGAAGGGATCTTCTGGAATCCATCTTACGTTTGAGTTTGCTGTTCTTTTTTAATCGTGTTACTCTGAGTATAGTTATCAGAGCTTTGATGCTGCTGGTCAGCACTTCTGCACAAATACATTTTATTAAAGTTTCTTGTGTAAAAAACATTGTAACATAAGGTGCCTCAGCTTATGAGCGTATTCCCAGGTTGGACTGTGAATATTCCACTTGAAACGTCATGATGTTACTACCAACATTTTCTGCATATTTTTAACTGTCTAGAAAGCATCATTTATGTGAAAGGGAAAGGAAAACAATCACATGTATTAATAATTATAATTGTGTACGATAGGTCCCTTTTGAAGAATTCATACCTCACAGTCGGGACAGGTTGCGTAGGTGTATGTGTTGTTTTTATATTTGCCTTTTTTTTCCTTCCAACAGTCCTAATTTAGTGTGAATTACTTCAAAAAGGGACAGCACCTGCACTCACTGTATCAGGCAGGAGTTAATTCAGCATCAAACTCTGATGTTAAACTTTGTTAGATCGTTTTCTCTTGCTTTTGAGACAGATATGTAATGTGGAGTTACCGTTGCAGGAATACCTGAGTATTAAATTAAACCTAAATGCAAAAAACCAGTCAAAAAGAGATAACTTTAAACTGATGATCTTATACGATCTGTGTGGGATACCTTATGACGTGCAAATCACCATATTACTTATATAATATGTTATGTACATGTGGGGCGAGTTTAAGTGTGTTTAGATAACAGAGATTCCGATGCGCTCCAGGCTTTTAGTGGACGTTCAGATGATTTTGTCCAAGGTGGATCAGCATATACAGTACATCGCAGGTTTACAAACATGGTGCACTGCAAAAAGCAAAACGCTTTGCAAAAAGCGCACGTTATGTAATGCTGCAGGTTTTGTGTGCTGCTACCCTACAGGCAATGGTAGTGCACATCTATACTTATTTGGTGTGTGTGTGTGTGTGTTTTTTTAAGGCTAATGTAATGTTTGGGTGTGTAAGTATCCATGTGATGGGAGAAGAAGGAATGTGGAGATGGCCAGAAGAACGTGTGAAAGTGGAGGAGGCAGGCAGGGCTTAACGTGTGTCCCGCGGCCTCATGGGAAGAGAGGACTGGACGGCACTCAGGACAGATCACAGGGCAAGGAGGCACATGCAGCCAATGGACTACTGGGAATGCGTGGGTTTGGACTGGGAATGTGTGAGTTTGCTACTGGGAATGAATGTGTTCTGCCAGCAGATGTACATTATGAGAGTTGATGAATAAATATCATATACTTTTCCAGTAACTGCATATTGTTTGTTATGCTTTTAAAGGTCTGTAAACATGGTTTGTGGTATTTTACAGTGGTACTTGATGACAAAATAGTCTTTCACATGAATTTATTATTAGTCTAAGCAAAATACTGTCTTTTTCTTTTTAAAATTTAGGTGTCAAAACACAACCCAATTGGGGCATGAAAGGGAGATGCGTTTTCAGCATGCAGCTAGCGCCAGTGCTATCCAGAGCAGCCTGCCACGTTCTCAGCATGCAGGTAGCGCCAGTGCTATCCAGAGCAGCCTGCCACGTTCTCAGCATGCAGCTAGCGCCAGTGCTATCCAGAGCAGCCTGCCACGTTCTCAGCATGC
>JAABNX020000017.1:9291096-9329228 GCA_015163995.2 Mormyrus lacerda | reverse complement strand
AGGGCTTACATATGCAGTGGCACGATCTGTTAACCATTTCAATAAAACTGGATCATCCTCTTCTGCCCTAAGTTTTATGAGCTGATATAGATTCCCACTTTCTTCAGTATGGCCTCTTAAAGATTGTCCTTGCATTGCCACATGCCGCACAGAGCTAACAATTTTCCTCAAGCAATGTCTTGCCACCTCCTGCTGTTTACACCATGCACTAGATAACTGGGCGCTGATTGGGTTTGGCTGACGTGCAGTGATAGTCACATAATGTTGGTGGGCTTGAAAGGTCTGGTATGCTGTAAATTTTTCAATGGCTTTCTTCCAATTTCTAAACCCTGTACTAACGAAAGCAGCATCAGGTCTATGACCTAAACAGAACTGGTTTGAAACTCCTTTGCTGCAGTAAAAACATAAGACCCCTTTCACTGATGAACTGTAATGTAGCCATGGAAAGTCTTGATACCATTGATAAGTCAATGACTTATTTGAAAGTATTTGTTTTTCAATACACTGGGGAGGTGGTTGGTACGGCTTTGTGCAGGCACTGAGATCTAAACTAAAAACTGTGCTCCCTGTGCTGGTGCTGGCAATATCATCTCTTTGTTCTGCTGTCTCCGACTCCCTCCCTGGTTCTGAATCTGCCCCTTCCTCTACTCTCACTGTCTCAGAACAGACTGACTCCTGAAGCAGAAAAAATGCAGGAAAAGATGTTTTCCATACTCATAATAACTAATTTGTTTACATTACACTTGTTAAACTGACAGATCATACTGTAAATTGGTGAGCCTATGATGTTCATCTGCTGAACAGCCACAACTCCGAAAACATTAAAGAAATTGTTCACCCAAAAAAAAATTCTGTTATTATCCCTTCAATAAAAGCACAACACACTTACCTGACACTGTACATCTGATTGACCCTGCTCTACCTGTCCCTCAATAATTTATATCTCCTTTGCCTGTGATTGATATTGTGACATTAGTATTTTTATAAGCACCCATTCTTAAAGCCAAATTGCCTTAATATGTGAACTTTTTGTACGTACTTGACATTTAGGTGCGCCGAAAAATTATCTTGTGTTCATTTTCCTTTTCTCTGTCATTTTATCTAGTCTATGACACTGCAAGGCAAGTTTATGTACCTGTATATTGTAGCACATTTCATACACAATGGTAATTCAAAGTGTTTTACATAAAGAAAGTAAAACTATCATAAAAAACAATCACAACAATAAAAACAAGGAGTTAAAAAAGGTTTAAATATTTTAAATTAATTAAGACACTTAAGAACAGAATAGAAATTGATTATACAAAAAAATACAGTGGGGTCAGTTCGGACGTAGCACAGTGCTCATTTAGTAAATGCACAGCTAAACAATATGCTAATTGTGGCCGTTAATGTTAACATTATGCCAAGTCGTCACAAATAAAAAATGCATGGGAAACGGCTTTGGCGTGTTAGTTGCAGTGCACTATTGTAAACAAGCTAACGTTAACCAGATAAGTAATATTTTAATCGCTAATATAGCAGATTTATGGAAAATTACATCGGTAATCAGCAACTAATTTATGAATGAGTCTGCATCAACTACATTAAAGAGAATCACTTTATTTAAAGTGAATAAACCTACTTATACTGGAGTTCAACATTAATTGAGACGCAGCCCAACACGTCTGACTCGTGTGCAGTGTTGCCAACTATTTTCAATGGAAAGTAGCTAAAGTCTGCTCGAAAAGCCGCCAAATGTCGCTAGATGACGCCATGCGAATATTTGCATATTGATGATGTAATTACGTCGTATTTGCATTCTGCGTGTTTTCCCTAATCCTTCCTCACGTGTCCAATATAAAATTGTTATCAATTACGTTACATATTTTCTGTCAGACAACACAACGGAATTTATTAACCAGCAGTTACATCCTCTGCAATGAAATAATTCCGGAATCCGGATTTATAACTGTGTTGGACAAAATCACTACTGTAGGTAAGTTAAAGACAGCATATGTGTTGTGATACTATCAGTTATATTTACAAGTAAAATGAAAATAGATATTTATGCCACAGAATGCTTTCCTTATTATTATACTTCTATACTTCTGGGAATATATTTTAGAGTGTGACATGTTCGCTATTTTAAACATATGTAATATTTTAGCTGTGTGTATTTCTATTTATATTTTTATTGTATATATGTTTTTATATTTGTGTTATATACTGTATTTATATTTTATTTTATATCTTTAATGAAGTGATTTAAATTTATATTATACGTATATATGTTTTGTGTATATGAGTTTAATGCGTTTAATGAAGTTTATCGTTGTGTATGAGTAAGTAGAATCACGTACAGTCAATCAGATGTAGCTCAGTAAACGATCTCAGACGAGTTTAGAAACTGGAATGAACTTAAGCTCTGTAACAGTGAGTAATATAAGTGCATCAGAAGAAAAAATAAATGAATAAGAAGAAATAAGAAACGGTCAAATTAAATAGTTTTATTTCAAGCATAGGAGAAGCAGGTAAGTCTTTGGTTTGGTCCGTGGCAGCACCGTTTGCACATGCGCAGCTCATTCACATCTATGTCAGCTGCCTTGCGGTCACGGGAATATGCTGCTCCTTTCAACCGGAGCTAGCACTCACTGATCAGAGTAGACACAGGGAGATGAGTAACTCTACCGGGAAAGCAAGACCTCGCGCTTACAGAACAGTACTGGCGACATTTGGAAAGTTGCTAAGGTTTGTCCAAAAGTCGCTAGATTTGTCGCTAGGCGCTTTTTTGAAAAAAATCGTCAAGGGGGCCTGAAAAGTCGCTAAGTTGGCAACACTGCTCGTGTGTGTAGAGTAGGTGAGATGAACTGGGAAAGCAGGCGGTGGGCCAAACCACTGTGAGGAAGGGGAGGGGGAATTCAACTGTCTCTAAATGCCTTTCCTGTGTTTGTTTTTTTTCTACTTACACAATTATTTTAGGTATACATACATATATTTTCCACAATAGAGAGTGCGATTTTTTAAATATTTTTTTTTGGGGGGGGGGACACAACCCTCGGATGGGGGGGACATGTCCCATCCGTCCCCCCCGGGATTTACGCCCATGGTACCCGCCCTCTAGGCGTTTTTACCGGTGCGTAAAATTTTTGTACGACGTAAACCAGTCCGGGGACATCAAATAGGATACTGTTACATTGCCACCTTGCGGAAACGTACGGCAACTTCACTTAACTCGTCAACGCTGCCATGGAAACTTGACGCCAGTTAGAACAGAGTTTCGACTTCAGATCTTAGGCGCTTGACCTGATGGTGTGTGCAAAACTCAGTAGTAATAGCAACAAAACATATATATATAACACCGGGGATGTCTCAAAAAGCTGTCAGGGTTGTCATTGACCTGCATCTCCGATCGGTAAGGTTGGACTAACATTGCAAATATATAAAATCTGATATAGTTATATATCTTAAATTCAGTTAAGATTAGTTTACTGGAAACTGAATGCACAAATACAGGCTCCCATCTACAGTATGCCTGTAGAAATTCCTAATATTTAATTTGTTTAGCATTTTAAATAGCTTTCTTGATTAAATATATAACTAAAACGTGTTTAGCGGCACAATATCAGCATATAGCATTATACCTAGCGGGTACCTTGAATGGGTAATTTTAGTTACAACACTTAACAGGTATGATAAATTCTTGCTGGGCGTTTCGACTGCTTCAGAGCGTAACCATAATTAACCAATGAACAGCTTCCTGGGAATCGTCCCGCAAATCATGCAGCTAAGGACATATGTTTCCTAACTGGGGATCTATTATACATGATGTCTGAAATAACCACGATATGACCGTAGTCTCGTTTACACAAATGCCATTGTTGAAATAAAATAAAGGCATTAATATTGCTTGATAAAGTTGAGTATAGTAATGAAATAGTTGTCAAACATGCGTGTTTTCTTTTCTTATGACCACGGATGCATGCGCTGAACATAAAATCTGGTTTAAAAAGCTGGTGTCATGCTCGGTCCTGTTCGTATGCCCATAGGTGACCTGCCCTGGTGTCTTTTTGGCGCACAAAGATGACCTCTACCTTAGTGTGTGCCTCATGAATCAATATAAGAAGACCGAATGCCATTTTCCTGTCTTCCCCATTGTGTTTCAAGAAAGAATGAGATTTGACAAGGTGGATATTTATCTGGTGTTTCTCCATCACAAAAATTTACGCAATATATTTTTCGCTGAATGACTGTCCAGTTAGTTGTACGCTGAATGATTGTCCAGCAGAGGGCGTATGAGTAGCAGTACATGGGTAGGGGTCCTTTAGCCGCTGAACACCGTAGACGCCGCAAGGAGCACCCCGTTTTATTGACTGAATTATTCTTCATTATTCAGGTGTTCAAACACGTCCACGACCCCGCGGATGTTTGTGAACTACTAGAATGTATGTATATTCTCCAAGTTTGAATTTTTGTTTGATAGTTAGGGTTGATTTGATAATTGCATATTTTTTTTGTAGTAGAATTAACCAGTGAATTTAACGATGGAAAGCAATTTATTTCCAAGATAACTTTTACTCACGTTATGTCTGCATATTTGCTGAAATGATATCACAATGGCAGATTCTGTCACTGAGATTGAATTAACAATGTCATATATTAAAGTCGCGTCATTGACCACTTTACCTCCCCTTTGTCTACATTTGTAAAATTGTTTGTATAAATGCTTCATGGGATCACCACTAAGGCCTCTTCTGTTTCATCCTTACCAGGGGAGAGGGTGAAAATTGAACTGATCCAGCTGATTCCCCCAGGTGCATTTTCACTTCCTTAAAGGAACAGCAGCTTTTCTGCGTCATCTTACAGATGAATCGTTAGTGACAGTGTCTGTCTTTACTGCAGTGGGCGAGCTGTTGGCCCACTTCGAGGCGGATGCCAGGAGTTTTCTCTTCCCCGAGCCCAAGCTGGTTGCACGCTCTTCGGGTGTGGACAGAGAAGTTCTTATGACACGGTCCCCAGTCTTTCCCGTAAGAACCCGTCACTTTGGAATGCATCAGGTGCACAGATTTGGCCGCATAGTTGGACATCTTGTACAGCAGAGAGACACTCGTGGGATGACAGATCTGTGAGAAAATGTGTGTGATTTGAATGTGTGCTCGGTGATGAATCAGTGTTTAATCCCGGGTGTGCCCCAACCTACATCATGAGATCCTGAGGATAGGCACAACCACCTTAAGTTACTAATGCTCAGAGTATGTTGAATGCTAAAAGGCATTCGTAAACGGTGCAACACTCAGGTGTTTATCATGGAGTATTGAAGATTGGAGAGAACATTTGCCTATTAGCCTGGATGTTCAGGAATGTGCTGCACCGGTTAAAGGGCATGGCAGTACTATTTAGCAGATATTGCCTTCATCCACAGGGCATTGCACCAAGACTGGAGTTTTCAACCCGGACCTCCATTCGAGAGTGCCCTAGCACACCAGAGAACAATTTTCACCCAAACACTGTCTTGGTAATATTTGTCAGTTACTTTGGTGTCCGTAATGCCGCTGGTCTCCATTTTTGGCTCTGATGAATTGTTTGTGTTTTTTTTTTAATTCAGAGGGCGTCTGCAGGCAAACCAAAAGACAGGAAATCTCTGCTGTTGAGAGGCAGGTTGCCTCCAAGGCTGGGCCCACTGGGGGTGAGGAGAGAGCCCCCCAAAGACTATGTGGGCTTCAGGCCCCACTCCCTGTCCCTCGGTACCCATGGGATGCTGGACAGAAGCCAGCAGGATACACAGACTCAGTGTCATTTAGCTCTTCCAGGGGGTTTGTACAGGGACGATTCCCAGTTCAAAGAATGCTATGTAAGTCTTCCTTTCCTTTCGTTCTTTTGCTTTGCTTTTTTTCCTGTTCTTTTCTTGCTTTGCTTTCATTCATTTCCTTTTTCTTTCCATTGATTTTCTTACCTTCCTTTCTTTTACTTTCATTGCTTTTCTGTCCTTCCTTTCCTTTTCTTTCCGTTGATTTTCTTTCATTATCTCTTCATTTTTTTATTGTTTCTATTTTTTGTTTCCTTTCCTATTGTTTCCTTCCCTTGCACTGCTTTTCTTTCTTTCCTTTTCTTTCTTCCCTTTGTTTTTCTTTTGTTCGCATTTTGTTTTAACTGCTATAATCATGTATTCATACATCAAAAGTTAACTCTTCAGGTTGAAAACATATTTCATCGTATCACTTTGCCTCGATGAAGCTCTTTTCTCTAGAAATACTAACTGATGAAACATTCAGTTTGTGCATATATATATTGAAACATTGTGAAAGCTGTCTATTTTGGCTTGTGAGTGTCTTTTGAGCTCATGGGAAAAATTGATTGGTTCAGAGAGATAACCAATCAGATTGTAGAGGAGGTGGGTCCAAGCAACTACATGAGGTGGGACCAACCAATCAGATATATTGGTCTCGCCTCCTCTAGTTGCTTGGACCCACCTCCTCTGCAATCTGATTGGTTATCACTCTGAATCAATAATTTTTCCTTCTGTCCTCATAACATTTTTTTGTAAGTAAAACTCCCACAAGCATCTTTCGAAATCTTTACCCAGCAGAGGGCAACAGTTTACAACCTTTTCGGCCATGTTACATGTCAAGTCAGCCAGAAATTTTAAATATCTATTACTTACAGTGGTTGATCTCATTTCCAAATGATTTCCCAGAATTTATAGCACTATGCTTTGCAATTTATGTGCAATATGGTATAAATGTAAAAGGATAATCTTGCTGAAACCAATGGGTGGGCCGTATTAGATTTTTAAAACGTGCATTAGAAGTTTTCACCCTATACACTCTATGCACTCTAAAGGCATGCGGTCGATCTTTAACATGCTTAACGTGCTTAATATGTATACCCGTGTATGTGTTTATATGCCATCGTATGCACTGGTATCCCATCCAAGATGTTTTCCTGCCTTGTTCCCTGTGCTGCCTAGGAAAAGCACCAAGGCCCCTATGACCTTATACTGATGGACCTTCAAGTCTTCGAGTTCAATAAATTTTACACTAACTAAAGCCAGCAGTAATTTCTATAGTTAGTTACTTCATCCAGTATTTCCAACTGCTCCATACCATTCAGCAACCCCCCAGGCATTGCAAGTGAGTGATTAGAAGCTTTGTTTTCTATAGGCTAGCTGTCCTGCAAATGGTCAGAATTCCGTGTCGTCTAACCACCAATCAGCAAGTATTATGGCTCGGCGGAGGAGCCCTACTCGATGGGTCCCAGGTAATACGAACAACCTGCCACCAACAGGTCGACCACATCTCCTTAAACAGCCAACCACCTCAGCAGTTAGTTTGTGCTTGCTGTATACTGCCTTGTGTACATCACATAGTGATTACCATGTTCCGTGTTTGACCCCTGAATGTTGAACCTGGGGGGGTTGTTTCTAGTTGTGCAACATGGATCTAATTGTTTCATGTTTTTTCCCCACAAGATCAGGGAAATGGAAATCAAAGTCGTTCATTTAGCTGGGTAGGTGAAGTCATCAACTTGAGTATGTTTTTAATACTGTAATTTATCGTTCCTATAAGTAAAGTATATACAGTCCTATGCAAAAGTCTTTGGCAGTCAAAGGAAATGTTTAAAGCTATTCATTAAGTATATATTTACTCAGAACAAAAACACTGTTTAATATTAGAATATATGCAAATTAAGAGTAACACAAAAACTAACAGGAATATTTTCTGTTCTCCCAAAAGTCATAGATATCTTGTTGGGTGGCTAGAACACCCAAAGTCGGATATTTGTCGATTAGCCAAACATGATATGCCAGTGTGTCATGACCTGCTTGTATGATCCTTTCGTGTGCCACGCCCCTCGTTAACCTTGTGTGAAACCCTGATTGTTCCCAGCTGTTTGATGTAATATCCGGCTTGTTCTATATATTTCAGTCCGCATTCAAGTACGTTTCCCTAGGTCTGTCCTTTAACATTGCTTGTCTTGGAGTTCTACTCCATGAATAAAGTCCTTTGTTCATATCCATGGCTTCCTTCGCCTGCTTGCCTACACACCACGTGCCATAGTGGTTGAGTAAAAAAAATACATCAAATCATTTTAAGAGATGTTTTGAAATGGTTAAGTTGACATTTTTGCAGACATAAAATCATAGTTTTACACCAACATGAAACTCATTTAAACATTGTTTTCTTTAACTGCGTAAAACTTTTGGGTAACAATGTATTTGATGGGGCACAAATAATATACTATTTATTATTAATTAACCACATACATACTGATCTCATGTTAATTCAATTCAATTCAATTAAAAAAAAATATTTGTCCCCGAGGGACAATTAAGGCGCACAGGGCAGTTGAAAGAAATTCATGATTCATGAAGGAATTCATGATTAATTAATTGTGATGCATGTTTTATCTCAAGCAGTAACTGTATTTGTTACTATATCCGTTAATTCTGAAAACCTTTGTGAACTACTGAAGGAATTTGAAGGAACAAGTCATGAATAACACAAGTTGTATACTGATGTCATAGTCGTTCATCATTAATGAATTGTGACGCATCTTTTATCCTAGGAGTTACTATATCTGTTAATTTTGTAACCTTTGTGAACTATTGAAGAAACTACTAATGAATTACTAAAGGAGCTATTGAAGGAACAACTAATGAAAAACATAAGTCAAATACTGATCTCATGTTTGTGCATCATTAATGAATGATGATGCATATTTTATCTTAAGCAGCGACTACATTTTTTTTATGATGTATTCATGACTTGCACTTCAGTAGTAACTGTGTTATTATTCAGTATTCGCGCCCCATCACGTAAAGTGTTACCGAATTTTGCACAGTACTCTATGTATGATTTGTGTTCGAACACACTGTATTGATTGCAGGACACAGTGGAATATGACTCTTCTTCATCAAGGGATCTGTATGAGCACGTTCTGCGTAACACAAAAAGGTTGGTGGCCTCTTAATTTCACAGCGAACACCTTATCATGATGATTGCCTCAGCATTAACCTTCAAAGGTTTTATCAGCTGATTCCTGTTTTAGATGTAAAAACCATGATGGCTGAAAGACTTTCTCCTGCTGTTTCCATGCTGAGAATGTCAGTGTGACTTCCACAGGTCCCCAGAAGGCTGGGATGAAGTTCACCAGCGTGTGCATGGACTCCTCACCACCTCACGAGCCAGGCACCGGCTGACCTGCGTGAGTGCCACATCAATATATACACCCAATCGAAATGCATGCACGCATACACACCAGATACACATTTATGCAAAGACACGCGCAAAAGCAACATGAGAGGAAGTTGGATTTTGACCCCAATTGGAGAAGATTTAAATTAAAAGCAGTCCAGAAAGTAAAAATTCAACCAAGATTTTGTTTCAACCAGTTTAGTATAAAGAGTTACAGTAACAGAATGTTCAACTAGTTAGTTGAAAAAAAATCTTGGTCTGGATTTTTACTCTCTGACCTTAAACTACACCTCTTTTAATCTTGCCTGACATAAGTCCATTGTACTGCTAAAGCTGAATGCTTTCTGTTTAACAAACATGGGTGTGAGTGACAGTATCATCAAAGCACTCACAACCTACCTGTTTGTGATCATCACTGACGTACAGAGAGGCTGAAAGCTCTAGTGCTGTCCTGACTGTCTCGCCAACTCCCCATTAAAGTTTATGGCGGTCGTCACATGCTGCTTCATAAACAGGACCTTGTATCTGTAACAGATCTCGTATCAACTGTCATAGCTGATAAAAACACTGAGGATTTATCCACACTAGAAATACAGAGATAAAACATGTGTCAGCATAGCTGTTTTTTAGGTTTGACATGCCTGACTCAACATCTTAAAGACCTTAAATCTTGTTTTGTTGTTTTTTGATCATGCATCTATTTTGAAAAGTGCTTTCAGACTTGATTTTTAAAGATTTTTGTCGAACCATAGGTAAGCACCATCACCTTTGGTAGGTCCTGACGCCACGTGATCTTTGAGTTTTGTGTCCAACAGAATTGAAAAAGCAATCCCACAATGCACCTACTGTGGCACCCACGGTTAACCACTGCCCATAATCAGGACTGTCACTTTGTGTTGTGGTTCAAGGTGCACGCTTTCTGTTTTCTCTTTTTTTGAGCTGCTATTCATAGTGTCACACTCGCTTCTCTGTGTGCTCGACCTCAGGGTGCTACTGACTCGGAGGTTGACGAGGTGCTGGTCAGGAGGTCCATCTCACCATGCCGCCTCTAAGGAGTGGAAGAGGAAATTGGAAGCTGTCAGTCTTGGAAACGTGCAATTATATCTGGCTTATTTTGATTTGGTATAAACAAGCGAAAATGACAGGGTTTCCCCAAAAAGCATGCAAGGTGGTTTTCTGTTATTCATTGAAGGGATTTATATATTACTTGTGAATGTGTAAAATTTATGTGACCATTTCAGTTCATGTTTTACAGAAAGTGATCAATATAAACTTTTAAATCTGCTCCTTAACTATACTTCTAGTATTTTAGAAAGTTATTTTTTAAAAAAAGGTTTGAATTAAAAAAGTATAAAACAGTGGTTGTATAATGGGTTAAAAAAAGCATTAAAATATACATCCATCCATCCATCCATCTATTAATTTTTTGTAACCGCTTGTACTACAATATCTTGGAGGTTACAGGTGCAAGGCAGAGAACAACAGGGCGCTAACCCACCACAGGGTACCCTCACACATCAAATTATTTTAATTTTTAATATTAATAATATTGTGTTTTGGATTGGCAAGGGGGTGCAGTGGTTAGCACATGCACCTCCAGGACCTCGGGTGAGTCCATGCCATGACACCACAGGCCCTCCCCATCATGGGGTTTTCTCCAGGTGCTCTGGTGTACACGTACATATGTACATGTTAATGTTTAATCTGGGCAATCTTTTATCTGCTCAGAGTGGGTCTTACTTTCACCTTGCAGGTCTGCTTCCATCTAGGGAAGCTTTGCCCTGCACCGTGCTCTGTGTTAAATAATGGGAGCTAAGAGTAATTAAACGCTGATGACGAAGCTATAACCAGACTGTGATTACCCCGTCCTGCTCCCCAGACTGTAAATTAGGACTCTGCAGACCAAAGCAGATTCTCACCCAAGCTGTGCCCTGGAAATCAATCCCTACTTGGCTTTTTTGGCTGGGACCAGGCGGTCTGACCTTGAGGTGTCAGCAGGTGTGTCACCGAAGGGCCATTAAAATGAAATGATGTGGCACTTATTCAGTGTGCTTCTACGTGCGTTCTACGTCTTCTGTGGGTGCTCCTGTAGGTGACTGCTGTTTGCATGTGTCCCAGCAGCATGGTTGTTATCATGATTTACCGTTTCAAGGAAGAGAATGGAAGGAGAGGGATGATAAATGGCTCATCGATAAATGTACCATTGAGCTATCCGTGTTTATGGTGTTAGCAGCCTACGCAGTGTGATATTATGAAAACGGTTACGTCAAACATTCAGGATATCAGTTGCACATCTAAGTTGCCCTTAGGGTAGGGCCCTTCTGAGTCCCATTCACATTCTCTGCTTGAGCTGAGTCTCAACATCCAATCAGATTCACTCCTGCAGCATGATCATTTTTACCCAGCATCCTTTGCAATCTGATATATTTATCAAAATAAAAAAATGCTTCCCATTTCATGTTCTCTCATTTATCTGTGGATTGTGGGGGAAACTCTGAATGAGCATAGAACAAGGCACCTGTTAGAAGTTTCTTTCTGATGGGACTCCCAGACTTCGATCATTGTTTTCACAATTCAATGATAAAATCCTATCAAGGGTAGCTCATCCAAAACAAGCAAGGATTTTCAAAACAAATGTCGGCGATTAATCATAAATTTATACACAACGTCAGGTTTAAGTAGATATTTTCTTTATTTGCTTCAATTTAAAGACATCGAGTGCATAATCAAAACACATAATTATTTTACTGTACATATCAGATATGCATGTTGACATTTATCAGCGTTTGTTATGTGCTTTGGAAATTATCACAGCATATACCTAAACATGATCCTAGCAGGTAATGTCACAGAGCTCGCATATTCACCCATTGGCAAACAGATCATTCACTTTTCACAGTATTCAGAACAATTCATGCCCAGTCACCTGCGTTCTGTACAGAACCTCTGCTGAGCAATGCTTCAAATTCATGACAGATTTTTTTACATTATTTTTGGCACATTTTCATGTGAGGGAGATTGCTTTCATCGTGTTTATGCAGAAAAAAACGTCAAACTGAAACATACGTACAACACAAAAAAAAGTAATATTCTGGCACTTTCTGATGTTATATTACAGTACAGATTCGCCGGTTGGGTCCCAGATGTTTGAGGTGACTTTACTTCCAAACAGTTGATCCGTTAGCCACTGTGGCTGCTTATTGGGGGTTGTATTGTTAGAATCTCTGAGTTCAAACTGTGTAACATCCAGGCAATCACACCCTTTGCTTTGGTACCACAGGAGCCTTACCCTAAATGGCAAATGACGAGAGCACAGAAGCCACAAAGCTTGAGTTATTGGTCCGTACAGGTGAATGTACCGATTCCCTCAGCTCTAAGACATGCTCATCCGCAGGCTCTCTCCCCTCATAAAGACTCTTCAACTAAACATTTCTATTGAAATCTGTTCATGCAACAATTCATTAGTAAAAAGTTTAATATACAAAGTTCTCATAGGATTTCTGTAAGTTAAAAAAGAAGGACAGGACACAGAACATTCTGAAACAGTTTCAGCCAGCTGTGAAGGTGCTTGGTTATTAAATTATTTATCACTTGCGTGGAAATCATTGACAAAATCAATACTAACCAAACTCTAGTTCGAACAATGCAGACTGCTCCCTTACATAAACACAGCCTTGCTTTACACCTTTCAACAGTACCTGTCCGACAAGTGACATTTTCTAGAACGGTAGAGCTGGCATCTGCAAAAAACACAAAAAGCTAAATCCTCTGGGGAAGCAAGCGGCCAATTCGATTCATTCGATTCTGAAGGCTGAACCGATTGCATGTCCAGTGTGTATCATGCACGTGAAAATGTGTTAGTAACAACAGCAGGCTGAGAATTCCTGAAAGCACCACATAAAACATTTAAGATGCTAAAATAAGACACTTGAAATTTTACGGCAACAGAGATGCTCAACCTCTTGGATGCAAATCTCTTTGTTAGACACTCTAACCATGCTTATTTTTTAAACTGCACAGTTCATTGGCCAGGTTTCAGTGAATGTCCCACACAACAGATACCAACAGAAACTGCAATGCTTCAGATAGCTGCAATGATTTTGGCAATGGGTGCAAGGCACACACAATGGTGAGACTTGGCAAAGGGGCTTGCTTCGTGTAAAATAACGTTAAATGCCAGCTTATAAACTGGAAGCAATGCCAGCTTATAAACTGCTTACTCCTTTGCGAAATAAAAACAGTATGTCCCGACGCTGCGGAAGATCACGTGCCATGAAGAACACCTTCCAGAGATATCCGCAACGTCCTGACTCTCCCTCTGGGCTTGGCACAAACGCTCACTGGGTAGATCATAACAGCACCCGCCAAGGGGATGTCAAACTATTGCTGAAGCCTGCGCTCAGACGCCTTCCTCATTAGCCCTGTCATTATTGTCGTTATGTAATGGCACTGATGCTATGGTTAGTTCCTCTCATGTTGTACACTAGAAGTTGAATACAAGTGGTTCCTGTCCCTTCCCCCCCCCACCCTCATCCCAGATACTGGCCACTAGAACTGGGAGGTCTGTGTAAAGGATATGGCGTCACTTTTGTCGACGGTGAAGCCGCCATTGACGTACGACTTCTTCTCGCCATCCTCATCATCCATGGTGGCTTCCAAGGCAAAGGGATTCACCACATCTACATCCGACGTAATGTCCATCCTCTCCAGCTCCTTCTTGGAGAGTTTCTGTACTATTCCGGCCCCAAAGGCATCACCCAAGACGTTTATCATGGTGCGGAAACGGTCTCTGATGGAAATGAAAGGGCACTGGAATGAATATGCCGTTTTTTTGGCGGTGATATACGTGCATGCAGGTATATCGTTATCGTCAGAGAGGTCATGTCTGCCTCAGAGTAAATTGCGAAAGTATACAGAGAAATCATCAGAGGGATGCACCTCCAGTTATCAGAAGACGAGAAGATAACTTACAGCAGCCAGTCCACGGCAACGATAAGAGTGACATCATTGGCTGGAAGGCCCACTGCAGTAAGGACGATCACCATGGTTACCAGGCCTGCATTTGGAACCCCAGCAGCACCGATGCTGGCAGCTGTTGCTGTTATACTGGGGGCCAAAACCGATGCGACATAGATTCTCAAGCAAAGCATAAACTAAGCACTTATCACAGTCACTGCCATGTTTATTTAGTAGAAGTTGGGTTAATAAAACCATAAACATCATACTAGGCAGCATCGACACTGTTAGTCTTTGAGATAAAACAGTGCAGGACATTACCTTCTTAATACGTAATAGCAACCAACAATTTTTGCGAGAATATCTCTGCAATTAATTGTCATTAGCCACAGAGAGAATTCTCAGAGAGCAATTCATCATTTAATATTACAGTTAAAGGTCTGCTTGACCTTTGCAGATGACTTTAAAATATTAATGTGAATCATTGCCATGCACTACCAGCATTCTGGCAGCATCTCCCAAGGCTCACCTCGGGCGCAACATTTTACTGCCAGCTCTCTACATTAATCTGACCGGTTATCGTGTCGGCCATCGGGCAGGTGACCTTGGGCGCACCTGATAGTGACGATCTGACCCACATCCAGGGCGTAGTCATTCAGCTGAGCGATGAATATTGCGGCCACTGCCTCGTAGAGGGCCGTGCCATCCATGTTGATGGTTGCACCCACGGGTAGCACAAAGCGCGTGATGCGCTTGTCGATCATGTTGTTCTCCTCGGCGCACCGGAAGGTTACGGGCAGCGTGGCAGAGCTGATGGGCATACGTTCGTTTTAGCTGCAATTCCACGTAAACACACTTCACTTTGTCCTGCCTTAAGTATAGGCGAACAAATGGCACCATCTACCAAAACTCCATACTGAGCAAAAGCCACACAATGCTACGTTTGACATTTTCAATTTGGAGTGTCTATTTTCACCCAGGTGCAAATAGCATCTGCCTCCTCTCTTTGGCTATTTACACCCTGCCACCTCAAGCCCCACCCCCTGGCTCCACAAGAAACATAAACACTGTTGCTTGCATGGTTGTATGTAACAGCAATGGCTGAAGGTGCCATAGTGGGATATAAATATATAAAGTATAACAATAACAATAATATTGATAACGACAAGAAAACAAGAAAACAACAAAAACAACAACAACAACAATAATAAATAATAATAATAATAATAATAATAATGCATTGCTGGCTACTGCCACCTGGGTGCAGATAGCATCCCCCTTGTTAATTTCATAAATGTTTGTTGTGGAATTATGATAATAAATCATTTGAAATGAAGAGAAGATTGATGAGTTTCACCGGCATTAACTCATTCAAGATGAGGCATCTAATCTCGGATGGTTTAAGTGACATACGGAAAATACCGCCCTGGTCCCACATAAATAAAAACAGTGCAAGCTTAAGATGGCTAGCAGAAGTGTAAGTGGATAAAAGACGGCAGTGAAGCCCGGGACTGGCTGAGACAAACCTGGAGGAGATCATGAGGGCAGTTAGCAGGGCCTGGGCCATCCCAAAGGCAAATTTGAAGGGGTTCTTCCTCACAAACAGAAAGTAGATCAGTGGGAGGAAGATGGTAGAATGGATGGCCAGCCTGTGGAGATATTATACAAGGATGGTTGGTCTAGTCAGGCTGCTGTTGGTTGAACAGAATTCCGGCTCATGTCAGATATTTGTATTTTTTATTTTTTTTGCTCTGGAGGAGGGACAGCTAAGCAAACAAGAAGAGAGCCCGAATCTGGCATTCTACATCTAGAGACCGCCACTTTTCACTAGAGGGGACTTCTTCGCTTGGCCAGCATGTGACAATGGATTTTAGGAGTCAATGAGGGGACATCAGCCTCCGGCCTGGTTTACATCTCCGGCCACAGCGTTCTGTTACAGGACTCCCGTTTTATGCGCCCTGAAACATAAAGGAGTTAATTCACCTCCTTGAGCCTCAGAGAAGGGTATTAGCATGGCTCACCCGCTAAGCACTGTTACCATGTAGAGGCCCAGCTTCCTAAAGATGTCCCAGTCTTCCACCTCGATGATCTTGGCGGCGATTAAGAACAGTATTCCTACTGGCATGTAACTGGAGACAGGACAAGGAAGAATGAAGCAAACTCGGTATAACTGCAGTTCCACATTTTTCCTCAGCATTAAGCTTA
Organism: Mormyrus lacerda; assembly: GCA_015163995.2. Taxonomy (NCBI): domain Eukaryota; kingdom Metazoa; phylum Chordata; class Actinopteri; order Osteoglossiformes; family Mormyridae; genus Mormyrus; species Mormyrus lacerda. The sequence continues at coordinate 9,312,894 of JAABNX020000017.1, read as the reverse complement.
CGGTATCACCTTCCCTCTACCCCATCTACCAACTGCTTCTCTAGTACTAGGTTGCGTGAGTGGGGGGCTGGAGCTTTTTCCAAGCAGCACAAGGCAGGTGTACACACAATATCATTCACACACTATTTAGAGATACCGACTGGCCAAAATGGATGTCTTTAGACTGCAGAAGTAAATGGGATAAATGGGGAAACCTTCACAACAGGTTGGAAGACATGCAAACTCCACACAAACAGAGCAGGGGGTGTGATTCAGATTTCCAACCCTGAGGGTGTGAGGTGAAAGTGTGACTCACTGAGCCTCTGTGCCGGACAGGCTCTGGTACCAGTAGAAGATAAGGCTAGAGATTTAACACCCTAAAGTTACTGGTAGCCAAAATTGTGCAAACAACTAGCATTTTTGGCATTGCGCTTTAAAAATGACTACCTTGATATTGGCAGTAATGTTTATAAACAATCAATAAATGTTACAAATATCATACACTAGATGATTAAAACTGGAGTACTGTAATACTTCCACAATTTTGGTCATTAGTGTACTTTCATGAGTAAGAATTCATCACAGGTGAACAGAATATGTCTGTTTAACAGCTTCCGTACCACATGATGACCTGGACAATCTTCATGGTAGCTTCGTTGAGCGCATCGAAGAACTCCACAAGAATTCGGCCCCGCTCACCCATCTTCCCGATGACCAACCCGAATACCAGGCAAAAGACGATGAGACCCAGGACGTTGATCCCGTCTGAGTACAGCCCCACTATCTTGTAGTCCTTTGTCGTATTCTTCAGGGAGGTAGAAGACCATCCGTTTCACTGACCAACAGTCCTAACAGTATTAGAGCTCTGAAGGCTCAGAATATCTATAAATCACCATCTGAATTGGGGCACAGCCTGATTCCAATTAAAAAGCAAAACCTTTAGCCCCGTAGCTGTTTCTAGCTATCCTCTAGCTATTTCTAGCATTTCCTTCTGCTGAAAACAAAATGCACTTTTGGGTATTGATCTGTTTTAGGAAATCTGTCTAAAATAAGTACAATGAATGAAATCAACCAATTATTCCAAGATAAACAATGGGGACATTATATGTCATACATAATAATTATTCTGTGGTTGCATCCACACATGGTGTGAACCACATGTTTTTAAAATCAGCGTGATGCCTGGAGATGGTGACACCTACCTCCTGCAGAAGGGTTGTCATGACAGTGGTGACAGGAGAAGCGACAGTGGTGTTTACGGCCAGCTTGCCGGGCTCAATCTCCTCGCGCTTCGTCTTGTACTGCAAACCCAGGCGTATGTTGGTTAAATTCAGCTATTTTAAAGGCATGTTGCTTTGGGCCAGTCAACTCGAGTGTCCTATGTACCGTCTTGTCACATTTCATTTTTAAAGCCATCAAACGGATGCTGTGCACAGTACCTGCTGAAAACATGCTTGCACAAGGTTCTCGGGAAACATGTTTCTGTCAAGCAAATGAAAACAACATATTAATTACATACACTTATTATATTTTCCCCAAGCCCAACAGTTATAAGTATCTGTTTGTAAACGTAAAGAACAAATTTTGCCTAAATGCTCTGGGTTTTTTTTTTCAATGGAACTTTATTGATCCCCGTGGGGAAATTATTTTTATGCCTCTCTCAACTTGCTCTTTTGCATCTGTAGAGGCACCCAGGGGTTAAGCGCCTTGCTCAAAGACCCGCAGACATGCTGAGGCTGGGTTTGAACCTGCAACCTTGTGATTACGGTACATAGGCTTAGCCCATGGAGCCACATGCTGCCCCCAAGCCACATGCTGCCCCCGAGAATAGAGGATGAGGCAAAAATTCTGAACTGCAAGCCACAAGGTATAGATTAGTATTGTTGATGTAACCTGACGAGATCCAGCATGGCGTCGACGGTGCTGACATCCGGTGTGGACCCAGTCCTGTCTATGTTTTCAGCTACTTGAGAGATGCCAGGCTTGATAGTCATGACCAGAACAATTCCTGGAAAAGCCATTTCATGGCTCAGTACATTCTTCAGCCAAAAAAGTGCAGGAGGAGAATATTACCAAAGGATCAGTAATATCTGTGGCTATCCATTTTGGTTTTGCAATGTATAGTCAGGAAGATTTTGGATTATGAGAAGGTGTCAAGTACAGAATTGTTTTCCTCAGTGGTTACTCTGTTGGCTCTTTGGGTTAAAACAGGCATTACATTACCACATAAAGGTGAGTTGCAAAGTCTCATTTCTGATAGACAACAGCATGCTTTGGGTCTCATTACTCACCCAGAATGACAGCTATAATCGTGGTGGAGAAGTAGTAAATGACTGCACGCAATCCAATCTTGCCAGACACCTCAGAATCCAGGGCAGCCACTCCTGTAGAGCACAGCTGAGTCATACTAGCCCCGATGCCCTTTCCTGGGCCGCTGCTATTCCAATGGAAACCACTTCAGAGAACATTGAAAAAGCAATCATGCCCTTTGCATTAGTGCAGTAACCCCAATGCGGTTTGCACATGTTGATGCCCGGTCTCTCCTCATATCCCTTCACTGTCTGCCAATCATTGTGACACCAAAAGTTGATTTAGGTCTTGATGTTGAATTGGCTATTAAAAAGGCTATGTAGAGGAGGTGGGTCTACGCAACTAGAGGAGGTGGAACCAAGACATCTGATTGGTTGGTCCCACCACCTCGACAATCTGATTGGTTACCTCTCTGAAATCTTTCTGCCTTCAGAAGATTTTTGTGCAAGTGAAACTCCCATGAGCATTTTGCTATCACTGTGCCCATCAATTTTTATAGGGCACCTAGTGGATTAGCAGTTAGCATTGTTAGCATTGTTGCCTCATTGCTCCAGGGTTCTGTGTCTGAGCCTTGCCCTGACACTGACTGCTAAATCTGTGTGTGTTTATTCCCACGGTGCAAAGACATCCTGTTCAGAAAAAAACTGCTGCTAGCGTGTGAGTGATTATATGACAATGCCCAGCACTATGCTTCACTTTGACACACTACACTACTGAAAAAGTGTCAATACTGAAATTAAACGGTTGGATTTCATTCTACTGAAGAAGAGCAGATGCCCTCTAAATACACTGTATTTTCATAGTTATTCACACATCCTGTTAGCTTTAGCAGCCTAGAGCCCCTTAGTGTCCAATTCCATGTTCCACCAGCTATAATAAACTGCCCATTTACATTTCAAACCATGTTAAAATATGCTAATGTATTCATAAAACCAAGAATGTTAATCTATGCATCTGACATGCATAGATACCGTATTTCTCTGTGTATTTGTTCCTGGGGTAATGGCTGCAGGTCACTGGGGCTAGGGAAACATTGGTCACTATAGGCTGTGGCCCAGCCATCTTCTACTTGCCTGTTATCATGCTGGAGATGATGAGCGGCAGGATGACCAGCTTCAGCATTCGCATGAGCAGCTCACCCGGGAAGCCGAAGTAGTACTTGTTGAGCTGTGAGAGGGAGCCATACTCCCGGACCAGAACGCCCAGCCCAATTCCTGTGGCAAGGAGAGGGAAGAGAAAGGAGGAGGAGTGTGGATCGGCACCGGGGAGGTACGGGAACAGCAGGCTGGGGACTAGCTGAAGTGGCACTGGGGGGCTACCCCCACTGTTATGCTTAGTTTCAATATGAAAATTACTTTCATAATTTTTGCAATTTTCATTTGAAATCCAATTTAGCGTTGGCTGTTTCTCAGTGCAGTTTTGGAAATAAGTTTTTAATCACACATCATATATACATGACCACACACACACACACACACAGGTATGTAATTATACCTTTGTGGGCACTCTCCATTGATTTCTATGAGGAAAACTCTAATCCCAGCATGACGACCTTGACCCCTAGAAGACTTTTGGCATTTTAAGTTTTTCGATTGCATTCACAGATCTTTGTGGGGACCTGGAAAATAAACATTTGGTCCCCACAGTGTAATATAAACATAATCATACACACACACAGACAATTTTGCAACTCCAGTTGACCTTAGCATGTTATTTAACTGCAGGGGGAAGCTAGAGAACGGAGAGGAAATTTTGTTTCTAAGTACAGACTAAAAGCTGTAGAGCTATTTTCAGTGTATGATCTTCAGAGGATCCTACATCAATCCACAGTGCACATTGTGCTCTAATGTCTTCAAAATAGGCAGAACATGTTCCACATATTATCAATGACAATTAAAGATAAACAAATCATTACTTTAGCTAAAATAGTATTTCGAAATCGTAATTGAAAGCATTCAGTGTTTATTTTTTAATTTCAATTACATTATCATTTTTGTTCAGTTGTAGTGTCATATTTTATTTTATTTCATTTGACAAAAAATGTTTTGTTATAATTTTCATTTTTGTTAATGGTAATAATTCTGGCTCACTCACAAAGGCATTGGCAACTGGGCATTGCCATGATGTCACCACTTGTGAAGTCGCCTAAGTAAAAATATCCAGATTAAAACATTGATAAAGTATTACAGTAAACTGCAGATTTTGTATTTCCTTGCATGTGTACTGTACCAAAACAGTCAGACACAACTTCTCCCATAACAAAATCTACTTGACCAAAGGTCTAAGAATGTAAAATTACACAGAAAGCTGTAAAACTTCCTACTCATAATCTGGAATAAATTCTTAACAGCAGTTGTTATCATCCTTTGTGAATCCAATATGAAATTAAACCCATCATTTAATTTCACCATGTATTGTCCTCAGAAGCACCACTGACACAACTTTGATTCAGCAAAAATTTCACTTAGGAGTAAGATCCTCACTGCTTAATGGAAGATAATATTTTCATGATATCGTGACCATCGGTATCACGTGACTCCTTAAATATGCTTTTGGGCATTGTGTCTTTTATGAAAAAATATAAACCTAACTTAAATAGGTCAGGATACAGAGGAAGGGAGCATCCATTAACCCCTAGATTCGGTTGGTACAAATATCACTTTTATTTTTTACTGTGTTGTGAAATGTGCTTTTGCATCTCACTTGTTCCACCTACAGCAGCCCAAATTTATTACGTTCAACAAGCTCCACTGTGCCTGATGGTTTCCTCATCTCCCTGCTGATGCCCGCATCCCACCAGGCCCTTATCAACAAACACAGTCACCTATAAATCCTTAATGAAAAATGAAGATGAAATTGCCCGGCACATTCGCTTTGCCCGTTGTTTATTTAATCACACGGTGTTATTATTGAAGCACTTAAAAGACCATTTCTCCAGTAGTTACACGTGTCAGTGGCTTGATTTGGATCTTTAGGACAGCCACAAATGTATTTGCTCTGGCTGCTGAACTCTTTGATGTCCCTTTACAAACAATGTGTGCTGCGCAGGACATCTGTGTATTCTGCCAGGTGTCCGTCTGCCAGAACGCATTCGGCGGCAAGGTTATTGAACCAAGCACATCAGTAGATGCCCATCTGCAAGAGTGAAGCACGTTAGGGAGGTCATGGATCCTATATGCTATTTACATCTTGGATTGATGGAGTAGAAAAGGAGCTCAACCAAAACGAGAAACAAAAGGTGTTTTACAGGCTGTCTGGAGTGATTGGATTGCTCATTTCATAAGACAGCTACCAAACATCAGTGGACTAAAAGATAATCCATAAAACTGCTAATTGCCAACAGATGCCCTAGAAACAAAGGTCTGGGTGGGTCCTTTTTGGCGGGGGACTTTTTGCTCAGTGGCGGACATGCCCTTGCCTGATTACAGAGGTTGTGGCTATAGGCATTGCAGCTCACGATCCATTCAATAAGTCAGATATGGTTTCAGCAACAGTGAAAAGAACCCACTACACTAAGCTGCTGGTCAAAGTTAAGCAAGCTTAACAAATCAGTCTAACAAAAGAATGTCATTAGGCCTTCCTGAGACTGAGATAGCTCTGAGCTGAGTGCATAAAGCCAGTTCTGGGAGAGTACTGTGCAAGTTTACTCTCACAATCATACACCATAGTGCAAATTAATCGAAACAAGTTGCCACACAGAAATGCATGTAGTGCCCTGAGACCTGCTGGTTTGCCCAGCCAACAGGGCAGAGAGTACACAAAGTGGATGGACATATGAGGCACTGTGCCCACAGACTGGCAGGCCTGCTTGGGTGGGGTTAGAGTCGGGAGGTATGACTGTGCTTTAGCCATCCATGTATGTTTCGAGTGAAACTTATACTCAGTGCTACAATACCAACTTGTTACTGGCCTCTCAGTGACTCAGCCTAAAAGAAAAATAAAATTAAACTTTACTGATCCCTGTGGGGAAATTCTCTAGCTGCACTTGTACCTAAATTAACAATCAGACCTGTAGCTCTAAAATCAAGATCAATCATTTTGTCTTTTTATGCACGTTGTTTAATCTATTCATGTCTTGACTTTTCCTTCCAAAACTTTTCAGATGAGCCACATTGTTCTCACCTTCCTCTGTGACATCATGTTGAAACAACTGAGTGATGCAACATACACCAAATTCTTAATGGTTTAAAGGGACCCCCCAAAAAGAACTGCTTTCCATTTTCCAGAATGAACCAGCTAAGTAATAAACAGCTGAAACAGGATTTTTTTTAAAATCTATGTATATGCATGATAAAATACGCCACAAAAATGTGTAGTGCTGATTTGCTACCTGCACAATAAAAAGTCATGAGTTATCCAAATAGACCTACTGTTATTTACAGTAGTTGTTAAACGAGAAAATCCTTTTATGGACCTTACATATCAATTTCACTACATAAAATATAACATAAGTAAGATATACTATAATATGATACAGGAATTATTTAGGGTGTCCTAGAATCTAGGATATGAAGTTTTTAATGCAGTAGATACAAGTTCTCAGTAAATTATTTTGGTAAAAAATCAGCAGGTATCTATACCTGCATGTTAGTTAGAAACGAAAGCCATCCCTCCATTTTCCAAAACCACTTGTCCTATTCAGAGTCACAAGGGGACTCCAATTAAACTCAACAAACCAGTGTACCCACAGGTACTCCCACAACAACACAGGGAGAACATGCAAACTCCATCCGCCCTGGCAGAGTGTTGAAGCCTGGTCCCGGGGTGGGAGTAACAGTGCTCACAAGTGCACCACCATGCTGCCCAGAAACATGCCCAGTATGACCGTATATTACCTGTTATTCTGTACCTCACTGGCCACAGAAGATAAAGTTCACAGAAACATTTTTTTTCAGATAAATAGTTGTTGAAATTTTAATTATTCTATTTGCGATTGTCCTAAAAATACTGCCATCTGAGCTAAAGCAACAGCAACTGGGTGGAATCCCCCTACATAAAATCATTTGAAGTTACATGAATTATAATTTTCAACTATACCACATTACTACCTCTGTACTACAGTGCTACAGTACTCCTGTAAAGCAAGATGACTCCTGAGGAAGAATACTTCAACTATATCACATTACAACCCCAGTGCTACATTGCTAATCCTGTAAAGCAGCACGACCCCTGTATAAGAGTACTTCCACTACACCACATTACTACTCCAGTACAGCTGTGCTATATCTGTAAAACAGAACAGCTACTACTCCACAGTACAACACCCATAAAGCACAATTCGTTTATCCTTGAAGTTTATTTATATTTAAATAATTCTCCTTTGGAGATTCACAGCTAGCTCATCTCACGCTTCTTCATTTATGCCTCTCATAACGATGATGAATGCTGCTGTCTTTTCTACTCCAATGCTCTCAATTTCAATATAATAACCATGTGGTTCCTTTGTTGCACCACAAGTTCATCAGTAATCCACCTAAACATAAAGTTCGTACCCCCCCCCCCCCAGCAAAGATCCACACGAGATCCCGGGGTGGTGGTGTCTTTGAGCACCTTCCTGGAAGAGGGAGTGATTAGGATGGGGGTCAGATTAGACTGTCCTAAGAACACTTGAAGCACAGCAACTGTGTTGTCCTACACTAAGGCAAATACACTCTCAACACATGCATGTGGCCAAAACAACAACAAGACTTTGGGGACAATCATTATAACAGTCACGATAATAGCCACCCTTATGTATAATATATTGATGTTACTCATCTAGGGTGTGTGATGATTTCCATACACCCAGTCCGCGGCTACTTGTCCCCTAAAGGTTTAGTGCCGATAGTGGTTTACTTACCATGAAAATAATTTCAAAATAATTTTATGATTGCTTTTAATCTTAGTTTTATTTTATATTTATTTTTGAAAAGCTGAACCGATTTTTTTCTCCAGTAACTGAACTGCCACAGCTGTTTCTAACCTACAGCACAAAGGGTATTTCAATCCCAGAACAGCCAATATATTGGCGAATAATGGATTTTTACGTTTTTGAGAACTGCTCAGGGCCAGTTCTTCTCACCAAGAATGGCAAAATAAAACTTATTTTATTTTATTGGACCTTCGCATCAAACGGCATCACACAACACTGTACGGGGCTCACTGGGAATCGCGTCTTAGCTGTAGACATCAGTATAACAACATCGTTCCTGTGCAGCAGGCGCCTAATCAGTCCACACGTTGAATAGTGCCCTCGCCGAAGCATCGAAGCATGTCTGGCTCGTCCCGTTATTCTAGTTCAGCACCTTTCTCCAGCCCACGAAACGCGAAGACCCCATGCGAAGCCATCTGTGGATGTCGGAGACGCTGTGTCGATTTACAGCAGTCGGGGCACTGGAATAGTAATCGCATCGCCCACCAGCGACCACCGTTTCCGACCTCTAAGAGCCCAGTGTGGTGCTGAGGCAGGGGGAGCCGTGGGGATGCATAGTAATTAATCTATTCCAAATGGCACAGAGGAATCGCAGTAAGAAAAATCGCAAGGTTGAATAATATAGCATAAGATAAAATAGACAAAGACGTGGAAATGCGCCGGCAGCTAAATAATACTGCTTTTTACATTACAGACAAAACGTCTTACCTAATATCACCGAGATAATGGTCGCTATGAGGAGCCAGTTCCTCTTCAGGAAGCCCTTGAAATCAAAGCCCCTTCTCGTTTTGTTCCCCATCATGATTCCCTCATCAAACCTCCGTGCAGGTAACCGAGGAGGACGCCCGGCGAGGCGGCGGCGGGAATGTTCCTCGGAGTGTTCGGCAGGACTCGGTTTTCTGAGGAAGAGCGATCCCCGTCTTCCTGCTGATGCGACGAAGGTGCGGGAGCAGCTGCCCTCTGTCCAGAGTAGGGAGTCCGGCTTAGATGTGTTCCCTGTGCGCGCCGGAAACTGAGACTTATATCCTTGTCTTACCTCGCCTGGACTACAGTACCTCCCTCACTCCATCCACCCGCCCCACACACAAATACGCACACTTTATCCGATGTGTTACAAACTATTCTGTTACATCGTATCACAAAATGTTTTCTGGAATACATAACCAATATATCATTACATTAATGAGCACCAACAAACACATAGGCCTACATGTATGTATAATTATTTTTTACTTAAAGTGCACGTAATCACCGCTTTAATTGAATCGGATTGGATGCTCTTCCTCAATGAATTACATAAATACCAATATCATTTGTGGCATCAATTACATAAGCAAGGATTCTAGTTAAAAACATGACTTTACGATTGAATTTCTAATGCTAGATTTTAACATGCAAGTTTGTGACTCACAATAAGCTATAACCCTGTTTAATTATTAGCAGGGTGACGAACCGATTCATCAAACCACTTCTCCGTCTTTTAACATGCGGAAATGTACTTTGACGTTATTTTGATACCTCCTGTTATATTCAGTAAAAGAAATCGAGTTTCCTGTTTAACTTCTCCAAAGTACCCCGGTACAAAAATTATAACTCAATACAACAGTTGTGTGCAGACCACTGACATCCATGAACACACATCTCGAATTTCATCTCATCAACCCATGATGCTGCTCGGCAGGGGGCTGTAGATATTGAACCCTGAACGATCAAAGGACCCAGATGTGGAATATGCCAATACTCTGGGGACCTAGGACCAGGCTTTGTATAAGGGAGGCCAGAATTTGTAACCTTGGTCTTGGATGTGAAGACAAAAGATGGTTCCACTTTGTGCTAAGTAGGGGTACCAAAGAATGTAGCCACTGAGTGCATTTTGCTTAATTTTCCGATAACAGAGTTACTACTGAAGTACACATCATGAACAAAACATGAAGAAATATAGTGCTTCTTGAGATACAAGATGTGTCACGATTCATTAATGATGAACAAACATGAGATCAGTATCTCACTTGTGTTTTTCATTAGTAGTTCCTTCAGTAATTCATTAGCAGTTTCCTCAATAGTTCACAAAGGTTAACAGAAATAATTTAGTTACACTATAGTAACTGCTTGGGATAAAAGATGCGTCACGATTCATTAATGATGAACAAACACGAGATCAGTATTTCACTTGTGTTGATCGTTACTTGTTCCTTCAGGACTTCCCTCAATAGTTCACAAAGGTTTACAGAATTAGTAAGTATAGGCCTAATAACAAATATACAATAGTAATTGTTTGTGGTGAAACGATTCATTAATGATCAATTAACATGAACTCGGTTGTCATGGTAATAAGTCTTAGTTTGTGGTTAATTAATTAAGTATTTTGTGGTTAATTAATCAAGACGTAATAGTATTATACAATATTATTCGAACCCATAAAGTGAAGTGTTCCCATTTAATTACGTTTCTGTTGAGGTAGTGAGTATAAAACGTGATTTTATTCTCAATACCGAATTACACGAAACACGTTCCTATTCCGACTACGTCCAGAAAAAGAATGGCTTTCTTTACCTGCTAAACGATGCCATCTATTGTACTGCTCTGGAATCGTTTTCAGTCTTACAAATTGCAGATAAAGCGAAACTGCACTTTAAACTCGTATGATCGAAATAAAACACAAAGCCCTCGAAAATACTTCTCTGATCTTAGCGAAAAGAAAATGTAAGCATAATAGATGCTGATCTTTTTCAACCTTTAACTGGTCTTTGTGTTGTCTAAAAAATAATTTAAGTGCCAGAAATGCTTTCATCTAAGCTAATTCTGTTCCTGAGTGAGGTGCATCGTTTTTAGAACTTCTCGCTGCATAAGATATGTTTGTTTGGCCTGTTAGTCAACTTTGTTTTCTCTATTCAGCCAAAAGAGAGTAAAGTCAACAAATTTCAGATGCATGTGAAGTAGTAAAATGCCAATGAAGAATGTTCTGATTTTGATAAATATGGACAACAAGGAGTTTTTACACTCAGGTGAACTTTAGGATTCATCCAATTGTTTTTAGTACAAGCTCACATTGCCTAACCAGGCACAAGGAAAGCGATCATTATTATGACGACAGATTATTTAGGTAAGAAATGTCCTTCCCTGCCTGCACACTTTTAACTGGGACAACAGCTGCACATATGTATTAGCAGATAATTAGCAGATAGTCAATCTGGTGGCAGAGTGGCACACACCTTCAGGTTGAGGATTTGAATCCCACCTTTGCATTGTGTGGGTGGAGAATTGTGCTTCCTCTGGGTTTCTCCAACAAAACCAAAGATCTGCAGTTAACAAGCATGTCTAATTCTCTAAATTGCAGGGAATATATGAGATTATGCATGCATGTGCTGTGTGATCAGCATCCTGTTCAGGATCGACCTCTGTTTGGTGCTGCACACTGAGCATGACAGGCTGAAGGCCACCCCAGGACCCTTACCTGGATAAATGACTGGAAGCTGATGCATGGATCAAAAATAAATTGTTCCAGTTAATGACCTACATGTTAGACATGTAGCAAAATCAACCACTGTCAATTGCAAAACATGGATCTAGGAAAGGTAATGGTCACTGTATCCTAACATAGTTGTTTCAAAGTGATTTAAATTAAGTTTATCACAATTATCAAATGCCCTGGTCAAAAATGGTAGCCAATGGTGGTGCGCAGGGGAATCAAGTAGTCATTGATTGAAACATTCATACTTAGTGGAAGGCGTATACACGAGAAAAACACTAGAAATTAAGACGTTATCTAAGTGAAAGTTGATTTCAGATGGTGATGTATGATAAGTGACACAGATAACTAACACATGGACACACGAATGAAAATATTTGACAATTAGGGAATTTGAACTATTTTTGGACTTCGAAGGGAAAGTAGAGTAGCAAGAGGAAGCTTAAAATGGCATAAGGAAAACATGAAAATACCAAAACACAAAACTGGGTAAAGAATCAAAACGACAGCGTTTATGGCAAGGCACGGATGTAATGCCGAATTTATGCACGTAGAGGCACCTCTTATTTACGGTTCATCGAACACTCCACTCGTAAGACAATAAATGTGCTCTCACCACGTATGCTACTCACGCTACTATTAGCGATTTCTCTTCCTTTAAGAAACACTTTGCCCTACTTTTTTAGGCTAATATTTGTGCGCTTTCGCTTTTCCTTATCTAGAATATGTTCTATTTAAAATATATTATGCCTTAACGGAAAATATATAATTTATATCACAATAAGAAAATACCATCAATTATAATATTAGAATAATAAACTGACCCTCCAGTAGATGGCAGGCTTCACCTTCAATTTCATTCTTAGAAAATATTTTCAAAAAAATCAAAAATGTCTATGAAATTTGGCGAATAACGTCATTATTGCTTGCTATTGGATCAAAACAAATTGTGATTAACAGTCTACGATGATGTGAAGACACCTACCATTAGTCATGTACTTTTTACAGAATCACAATGAGTTTAAATTTACCTTCCGTATTATCACAAATATTATTGTGATACAAATTAGCGTGAACGTACCTACAGCGTAAGACCAAAGCAGTCTATTTTCCAGTTCATATGGATTAACGGCATTTTCCATAAAGCCGCTTCTATCGATTTACACCTATTAATAAACTGAAACTGGTCCATCGTGTCACATGTGTGTGTGTGATCTAGTCTTTTTTCCACGGATGGTTTTCCACGTATGCGTTTCCAATGTTTAAAATGGTATGATTAAAAAAAAAAAGTCGATAATGGCGGGAACAAGTCAAAAATAAAACATACCGAATCAAAATCAAAAGCTATCAAGCGGCATTATACAGGCAAGGCGACCTGACTTCACTGATGACGGTGTGCAGCCCCTGATGGGCCAGTGAGTCGGGGGCGAGGTTCTGAGTTGGGGCGTGGCTCTCGTTATACGACGTAAAATTTATCCAATCAGCAGCAAAGTTTGACTCTTCCTTGCGCGCTACCAACCAATCAGCGATCATGAGAAGGAGGGCCTTCGTTTCGTGAGGAGTCGGTGCAGCAACCGGGCTGGAGTGGAAGGAAGTGAATTATTTGTGGGATTGATGTGACTTCGGTGTTTATGAGGCTCTCTCGGTACCGTTTTATTACGTAGCCGGTATCCGTTAACGTAGCGGGTTGCTCAGGTGTGCGCGCTGGACGCCGCGAGAGCCAGCAGGCGCAACCGTCGGTCAAAGCTGTGGAAGTGTAGCGGTGCCGCCTTTATCGAGCTCGCTGATATTGCCGGTTCAGTGGGGTGCGGGTTAAGGTGGGCCTTGCCCAGATATTTGACGGCCGAGTGAAAAAAAACAAGATTTACTAGGGCAAGAATCAAGAAAAGAACGAAGCAAAACAAACAAAAAAAGCCAGCCGTCTTCTTTAACCTGGTGCATTCGAATAAGACTTTTAACACTGTCACGCACTTCCTCAGCCTAAATGGGTGAGTAGCAGTCCTACTGTCAAAAGGCATTTATTCAGCTGGTGGCGAGTTACTATCAGTGTTTGTCACAAACTAGATTTCGCCCTGCCAGCCGGTCATTCAGCACCATTCCTTAGCTAAACAAGCTTAGATGATGGAGGTAGCGAGCTCCCCCCGACTAGGTGGGGTGCCACAGTATCTATTCGTGTTTTCTTGCTCACAGCATCCTATTATGTAACCAGACTGGTGTCACTGAAGCTTTTGCACGATCGCGGCCGCTGAAAAAAAAAAAACACTGGACTTGCATTTATTGTAACTGACTGTATTTTCTGAAAGATAGACGCCAGGCGTGTATTTCTGTAGGGTTTCATATTTTACAGACCCGTCGCCCTTCTAGCTGCGAGTATCCACTAAGAAGCTGAATGTCGACGCGATTTTTAAAAGTCTTTAATGATAACGTTAACCTGTCCCCCATGAAGGAGGCGCCCTGTGCTGTCTCATACGGCTCTTATGCAATCCACGTGTAATCATTTTTCCCAACCCCTCCCTGAAAGCTTAGACTTATGCCAACGGTTAAATGCAGCCCTTGAACTGACATCAGCCGTAATTAATTGACCAGTTAACTTCATATAACAGATAATGGGATGAGTTATAATATATTTATTTGCATAGTGGTGATAGTACTGATCTTTTTAACACACAGATTATGTATATCCTTGGTGTATTCAACATGAGTGACTAATGCATTGTTTGATGTTTTTTAAAAATGCTAAAATGTTTTAAAATATCTTTTTTTAGCCAAATCGGTGTGATTTTACTAGGTGGTGTCAGAGTATGGTGTTCACTGGAGCCGTTTGATTGGCATTGGCACATGCTTGGTGACTAGGAAGTGAACTCGCTAGTCTTGTGTCAGCTGGAGAAGGTTTGCCAAAGCAAGATAATGTCACACATGGCGACCCCCAGGCATTTGAAGAATGGCAGGGCATTTCCAGAAAGGAGGTTAGACAAGTTGCACAACGTGTACACATGCAAACACATGCATACAGTCCAAGACTGTCTTCTCAGTTGGGTTGACAAAAGTAAGGGGAAAAATGTCACAAGAATGGGTATCTTTTAAAATAGGGACACCATAACTGAAGTAATGAGTGACATTGAGTGTCCAGACAGCAGTGGGCTCAGTCATCAGCCCCTATAAAATCCTCTAAGACCCCATAGCATTCAAAGAATGTCCGGGATGGTCTTGCATCGTCTCTTACTGTCTGTGTCAGAGCATGGGATGTGCCGTCGGGCTCTCTCGCCTCTTTTTCATCAGACGCTCATTTCAAGGACCACCTATGGATGAAAGAGCTCTTGCTTTAGTTTCCCTGCCTGAACAGTGGCACCTTTCTGAGATCGGGCTTGTATCTGTGACAGAATAAAACCATTTTAAGCTTGAATTTCACAGAGCTTTGGAAGCATGGCTTACAGTAACCCTAAGGCATGGGTAATTTCTCTTTCTGAATGAACAGAAACGCGCAAGGAGACCACCACCCTGCATATATCCATGGATATATTTCATTTAGACCTAGTAATTATCTGCAGATTACAGGAATGCGGGTTCTGACTAATGACTCATTTTGAATGGGCGTCTTGTAAATTTCTGATTTTTGCTGTATCACTAGTGTGATCTTCCAAAACGTGGGCAGCTTTTTACCATGCTGAAGTTCCAGACAGCTCTGTCCCCTGCTCTTTCATCATTTTGGCCTAAATTCCCAGACCCCCACCCCCTAGCTTGACTCCTGATTTCATCTACTGGTGGGTGTAATGAATGGGAGATGAAATGCAAAAAAAAGGAGAAATTGGCTTGTACCTGGTGGGGTAAACAGTCCTCTGTTCAAGGCATTAGGCAAACCAGCCCAGAGCAGTGGTTTAGCTGCAATTCTCTTGTCTTGGCTTTGGGTGGCGTTGTATTTTTTAGCCATTAGGCCTGATTGGATGGTGAAGTTGTCAGATTCACTTACTGGTACATATGCTGTAATATAAATGATGTGGTTATAGTTTTTGTCTCCTGAGAGTAAGGCCTGTACTGACTGGATGAGATGTTGTCACCCACCCCCAAGAGATTCATTCTTTCCCTCAAGGCCTCACTGTCTATGCTGGAATGGGTAGATAGGGGAATATTTCAAGTTGCACTGCACTCTCTCATCCAGTGAGACAGCAGGTGGTGCTGTGATTAAGGCATCAGATCACTCTTGGCGTTTCCCTGAGGTTGACCTTTGTAAAGAAACGATAATGTTGGTTGGTATTTAAAAAGCTTCTCCTGGTTGAAGATCTGTGCCTGTTCTGGCTTCAGGTCAGCTTCATTTTGCCGCACCGTGTGTTCATGAGCAGCTCAGGGTTTGGGAGCTTTTTCAGGACGAGAGCAGGTTTCATGGCAGCTCCCCCTCTCGCTCCCCTTTCCTGCCGCAAGCTTCAGATGTCAGCTGCAGTGGCTTGCCGGGCCCTTGACTGTGTGCTGTGTCGAGCATGAATATTTCAGGGCCTTTTCTGTACAATCCTGAACAGCCTTCATGCAGGGTCTTGCTCTTCCGCAATCTGTGTGCTGTTCTGTGTGTTCTGCGGCTCCTTTTCGTGCTGGATGAGCATCTCTGGATGTTGGCGCTTGTGTTTCTTCATACATGGTCACACGTGGAATCTGCAGCCTGCGTATTTTTATGTGTGTGAAGCACTTGCCACCTGCCATGTCAAGAGAACTCTCTGGGTGGGGTCAAAGGTCACGTAGAAGACGTGATTACAGGAGAAGTAGTGGGAAAACGGAGAACAAGCAGTCAGTGCACTGGCTGTCATATGTCAGGGACATAAGGCATAGTTCCTGGATAGCTGGGTACTCATCAATGACAGGGTTTGCTTTGTGGCCCTGTGTGTCTGGGTCATGCGTTGATGTACTTTTAAGGAATGATGCGTTTGCAGATTCAGGAACCTCTGTCTCAGACACACACACACATAGATACACGCGTTTCGGTGTCTGCCGTGATTCATTACATGGCCGCGCCGAACCCCTGGGTAGCATGGAGCAGAACGGCACTGCAGGCCAGAGGCACCAGCTGTCGCCTTTGGGATGAGTCGCCCGTGGGTGTTTGACCGCGGCAAACTGCATTCTTTTGTTTGGAGAAAACTCGCTGGGTCTCGTGGGGTGGGGAATGGGGGGGTAGAACAAACAGACAGACGCCAGGCCCTGCCTGGCTCTGCCGACACCTTGTAAGGAGTAGCTGGGCGCGCTCACCCCACGGGCTTCTTTTATGGTGGTGTTAGTACTGCCCTGCACGCCCGCTCTGCGGCCGCCACCTTCAGCCGGATTTTATCGTGACACTGTGTCGAGCCCCACTGACCCAATCCTGTGTCTCGTAACCTCACACGGCCTGATGGGATTGGCCGAGGCTTAAGGCCCCCCCCCCCCGGACCCTCACCCAAACTGGTCATTAATCTTAACTGGTGAGTCGTTATAGGTATTTCAACAGAGCTGATAATTAGAATGAGCTTATTTGGTAAATGGGTCACTGGATGACTGCGTGCAATGTTACAATTATAGTCTGTTTTAGACTTAAATTGGGGTTGGTGGGGGCGGGTGACTGCATGTGTGAAATGAAACAGCACTTCTAGAAAGTTCTGTCGGGCTGGTTCCATATGCAGTCTGTCAGAGCAATGCCTTGTGTAATACAAGTATAGCATATTACTCATCTCTGATTCCCCTACTCTGACTACCTGGGAGTTGGGGGGGTGTCTTTAAGCAGGCTGAGGCATGAGGTAGCTTTTAAAGTTAATTTTCTCTTTATTCACAATCATAGCCCCCCCAGGGCAATGGTTCTGATCCGGGGATCACGCTCCAATTCACGGTTGTTCTGTCAGACATGCACTAGCGTCAGCTTATTGGGGGAACTGGGTTTTAAAAAAAATTGCGATGGTTTGTGTGTAATGGGGTAACCTTCTGGGTCAGGTGACTAAACGGTTAGTCAGCCGCAGACAGCTGCTCAGCATCAAAAGGGGCCCCCGTGTACTGTAGCCTCAGCCAGCAGCCCGGTGGAATGAGACCTGCTTTGGGGTGAGTGACTAGACCCCCCCCCCTCCCCACACGGGATATAAACTGAGTTGCGGCCCAGAGTGTGGTATAACAGCAGGCCGCTACTCACAGGCCCGTTTTCTGAAATATGCCAGCATAACGTAAATGCTGTAAAGCTGCTCATGTAGCTCTCTCCTCTACTTTTTGCCCCGATTGATATGGACGCCAGAATTGTAAATGAAGCACATGGAAGACAGAAAGTGGCCTTTATGTGTTTTTCCACATGCTCTAATCAAACGGGTGACAGTGATCGTCCCTCCCACCCCCTGTCTCGGGATAATCGTAGTTTTTAAGATGTCTGTTATTGGATACATTACAGTAGCTGGATGCTGCCTTTATGTCCCCTGTTTCCATGGTTTGTGTCAGTGAATCCAGTTCCGACTCTTTTCAGGCTTGCTGTCCCCATGTTGTGGTTGAGTTCCTCCAGGTCCCGTTTCCTTTCCCCAGTCCTATAACACGCCATCCAGGTGGTAATATGTCTCCTTATTACCCCAGATGTGACATGGATATCAAGCTCTTTCCGGAATGGTCTGTGCCTCTCTGAACAAACGAACCTGCCTCCCTGCTAATTGATGGATGGATGATGGAAATATGCGTGGCTGTTTACTGCCAGTGTCCGTTCCTTCTGTCTGGCAACAGACGTGGCCAGACAGTGACAACGCCGCTCCTGGGGTTCATGGGGTGGTGGCGGAGGCCAGCCCTGCAGCCACCGAGGGGTGACGTGACCGCAGGGGGGTTGGGCGTCTATGGCAAGGCCATCATCCTGAGGGGTGGGATTTATTCCTTGAAGAGTCTGCAGGACTCGTTCTGATCTCCTCCCTGCTGCTCAGTTCACCCTGGCCGTGTTATTTGCACGCTGCTGTCGAAGGAGCCGGTCTTGGCTCCCCGCTCCATGCTGTCATTAATGTGTTCTGCCGGAGCTCAGAACTTTTAGCTGAGCTGGCCTGGCTGTCCCAGTACTGGGATGCCTTGCCGTGTCCTCGGGTTTCCTAATGGCCCCAGGGTCAAGAGAACCCTGGCCAGGTGTTAATTGCTCTTTGCTCGGTAGTCCCTCTATTTTTAACAGTATTATTCCCAGTGATATTTCAGTGTTTTTCCCAAACAGGCTAAGACTGAACCAGAAATTAATTAGTACCCCCCCCACAGGTATAGTTACGTATGACCTGTAGAAATGATTCACTGCAGTTAGTTTTCTAATTTATTATGTAATTTTTTTAAGTGTATGTCTCTGAGTAAAATATAATGAGTGAATATTCTTTGTACTAGTTTTGATATTACCAGGGCCTGTATGCCAAAGCAGGATTTCTTGCTTAGCTGGATAACTCGTCGAATTTAAGGTAGTCTGGGTGAGATGCAAGGGAATAAAGAAAAAGTCCATTTAAATTGGGGGGTCTTAAATCCGGTTAAGCTAGAAGTCCTGCTTTGTGATACAAACCCCTGGTTTTTACCCTCTTGAATCATCGAAATTCTGTGAATTTCGCTATGCGTCTGTACGACTTGCTGGGCTATATAGTTCCGTTTATCTTTCTATACCTACTGTCATTCATCATGTAGCTGTTCTGCCTCTTCGCTGTGTTTACATCCCTTTGCTTTTGACCTCTGACCTCTGACCCTTCCACTTATCAGTCTCCTCTCTGTGTCTCCGCAGCGGATAACCTGTGCGAAGCCCTCAAGCAGCTGAAGCTGGCATCTTCATCCAACGGCGCCGGCGAGAGCGTGGAAGGCTGCCTGGATTGCCTGCTGAAAGCCCTGGCTCACAACAGTAAGTTCAACCCCTGGCTCTGCACCGGGTCTGTGGCGCGGCCCCCACCCGCAGGTGTCCGGAAGATTCCGTCCACCCAGCTTCTGTGCACCATGCATGTGGAAGGTGTGCAATACCAAGGCTTTCTCTGTGCTGTTCCTCTCTACCTCCCTGCTTCTTCCTCTGCATAATGTTTTAAAATGCTACGCATTCATTAGTGGCTGAGCTTAGTGTTAGTGTTCTTGGCTGCTTTGTGTTAGATAGGGAGCCATTTATGGTAATGGAACACCCCCATCAGAAATTACATTGAACTGTACGGGAAGAAAAACTGTACGGCTCAATGTAATCATCCTAATCAATAGTGAAGTCAGGGTGACAAGCCGCGGTATGTAACCTGTAAATACAGTATCATCATAAATAACAGTGATTAGTGATTAGATAATGGTGATTACAGAGTCCCGCCCCAGTATTCACTATGGTACTGCTTCACTTACTTTGTTTAGTCTGAAGAGCTTCATTGGGATTAACTGTGCTTTGGTATGGAAATATCGCTAGGTGACATTTAGCCCATAATACTCCCACGTTTCTAGGTGATATATAGCTTAACTCCTCTTATTTATTTAATGCCGTACCATTAGGAAATTAGCTTGTCCGGGTTAGATTAGTGGCTGCAGTAGAATTGAGTTTTACGTCAACTTCTTCTTGAATTAATTTGGTGCCAATCCTTGTAAATTCTCATTCAAACAGGTCACTAGAGGCCACAGCCTCTCCAGATACACCCCCCCTCCCCTACGCCGGAAAAAGGAAAATATCACTCTCTCTCTAGCCAAATATTAATATTATATTAATCATGAACTGCTCTTCCTGTAATATCGTTAGCTATTGGTTAAGTCTACAGCAGCTTCGCTTCATTGCGGCCTGTTATTGGCTGCAGTGTCCATCAGCTCCTGCCACGTACTGCAGTGGTCTCTTTAGCTTTTCTGTTTAGAGGGCAACTTGGCACCTACACGTGGAGTAGTTTCATTGAAAATGTGTTTACTAAAATACGACTGAAAACAATGATGGGTTGTGTGATCTGTTTTGGGTACCTGCGTCAGTGAAATAATTTTTGTACCAGGCCAGAAAAATGTGCTTGGGGGGAGGGGGGGTCCATGTATCTGTACCTTGAAGAGTTCTGAGAATGGGTGTTAGTGCAGATGGTACCGCTGGGGTGATTGTAATAGTCCCAGATTTGTCTGGAATCTCGGTCCGTGTCCAAACCTAAGCTTGAACACGGGTCTGCATACGCAGAGCTCACAAACTGCTATGACGCCTGCTTAGAGTGAGGAGAGGCCCTCCCCCGCCATCCCTTTTCCTGAGCAGCAGAAGGATGGGCCAGTTCCTGCTGGGGCCCGGGAGGACTGCTCCGGGATGGTCCTGGCGCCTCTGGCAGGCAGGGTGGTACATGAAGTCGGTTCCCAGCCAAATGGCGTGGGGCCGCCGACCGTGTTCCCGCCTGTGCTGCCATTCCCTGCCTCGTTGGAGGGGGTGACATCATCGTCAGGGTGTCAGGCCACTGGCTGAGATGTTATGCTTCCTGGTCCTTTGAGGTTCTGTGTTGCTGGCACCATTTATAATGGTGCAAAACTTAGGATTTTTTCAGTGATATAGCCATATAGAAGGTAACATTTAAAGGTGTAAAATATGTAATGAATGAAAGCACTCACTTAGAGCGTGGTGCATGATGCTGAGAGGCCTCTGGGCCGAGATCTGGATGGGCAGATAGCGGTGGGTTTTTTGCGGGCTGATGGGCGTCCCCAATGGCTGATCGTACACATGCCGATAAATCCTCTCCTAGTGGCACGTGAAGATTCCCTCTGGATCCCAATGTCACCACTAAGGATGGATGGGAAAGAAAATAGGCTGGAAGATCTGCATTATTGCAAAGAGCGAATGGCTTTTCTCACCGAGTCCGGGATCTCTGAGCTGGATTTTGCAGATTGATGCTGGAAGGTCTGTGTGTGTGTGTGTGTGTGTGTGTGTGTGTGTGTGTGTGTGTGTGTGTGCGCGCGTGCGTGCGTGGCTAACAGGCCATTCCTGTCTATATCACGGGGAGAGGCGCCGAGCTGGAGTGGGCATACTCATTGCCCCCTGGCTGGGCGCCTGTACGTTGGTGTTTGCCGCGGTGGACGAGAGGGTAGCCTCCCGTCGCCTTCGGGTGGGGGGACAGGTCCTGACTGTTGTTTGCGCTTATGCGCCAAACACCAGTTCAGAATACCCACCCTTTTTGGAGTCCTTAGAAGGGGTGTTGGAAAGCGCTCCTCCCGGGGACTCCCTCGTTCTGCT
>JAABNX020000017.1:9272985-9287781 GCA_015163995.2 Mormyrus lacerda | reverse complement strand
TTAATTAAAAGTCAGGTTAATAGCAGGTTTTTCTACAAAATAGATAAGCGACAAGACTTTTGTCAGGGACTGTAAATCGATGCTACGTTACAAAGCTGCCCCTCAGCTTCATATCCCAGAATTTTGATTGTACCTTCTAAAAGCCATGTTCCTATGCAATGTTAGTATATGATCATTTATGCTTTTTTTTTAGAACAGGATTTATTAAGAATAAATAATAATAAAGGCATCCAACTGCGAGCAGTATCACAGCATTAGCATTTATTGCAGAAAGCCTGATTTATGAAGAAGCAGGTTTCGTATTGGCTCTCTCTGGATTGATGCGTCCTCAGTTGCTTTCAGTGGGTGTACTATCTTGAGAGATGCAGTTGATATAAAATAAAACTGCGGCAGCACCTACTTATTCTGCATGCCGCCGGTGTGGGTCGGGAGGCCAGCCTCTCTGTGTATCACTTATTGTGTCCTCTGTCTGACCGACGCTCTCTTATTAGTACGGTGCTTTTCTCTTTTTCTGATGGCCGGCTGCCAATACATTTGTTCACAGAGCTTATGCGGGGCCCCTGTGTGGATGCTGGACTAGTGCCCCCGCTGGTGGAACTGCTGCACTGCAACGACCAGGAAGTCCTGCTCCAGACGGGCCGAGCCCTGGGCAACATCTGCTATGACAGCCGTAAGTGACACCTCCAGAACCCCCCTTTCCTGAATTCCCCCCCCCATCATGACAACCACCGAAGGCTCCAAACCAGTAAGCAGATGGTTTGCTGGTGATGGCTGTGAGTGGTTAGGCAGCTAGACTTGTGACCATACGGTGGTCATTTTGAATCCTTGAAGCTGCATCCGTTCTTGTATATTTAAGGAAGCTACTTATAATCAGTGGCTATAGTTAAATGTCTTTGTTCCACTATTAGCTTTCATTACAGGTAATTATACGACACAAAAGCCTGACGATGATTTAGGCTGATCCGTGGTTTGTTTAAGACCTGCCATAAATTGACAAAATGGAGTATTGCCCCAAGGTTTTTTGGGTGATTGGGTTACTCTGCCCATTGCCAGATGGGGATTTTTTTCTTAAATGAGAAGCTGAAGAAGCAGGGAGGAGTCAGACAGCAGGGGGGCCCCTGGCGGGAGGTGAGTGGGGCTGGGGTCAGGGGTGTGGAATAGTGACCCTGTGGCAGTCAGTTTTCAGTGCTGGTAAATTTCCAGTCGTAATAATTGAATGAAAATGCAGGAGTTGTCGTGGATACAGGAGTGGGTCAGGCAGGGGAAGCGAGCAGGGAAAGTGGCAATGAAGCCACAGTGGCGTCAGAGATGACCCTGCAGACCTTACTGGTGCTGAGCTCCACAGGACCACAGAGAAGCAGGCAGCTGTGGATTGGTACAGTTTGAAGGGCACCGTTAGCACCCGGCCTCCTGTTAGCGCCGATGAGCTAATCCAGTTCACGGCTGGGTTGTGTGGGTAGGTGAAGCTGGGCTACCGTCAGGCCCCAAGCTGTCAAGGCGTTCCCGTGGCAACAGCAGCCGCTGGCCACACGCCACGGCACCGGGGGCGAGCGTGTTGGGACAGCAGCTGTCTGAGACGGGAGCCCAGGTCGCGACAGCTGTCTGCCCGCGCTGGGCAAAGGTTACAGCACCATCACATGCTGCCGGCAGGTGGTCAGGTGTACGGGGCCAAAGTGGGCCAGGAGGATAAGCTAGGTGCTGGTGGGTATTCTGCAGTCCACCTACTCTCCACAGACTCGCTCATTTTCTGACGTGAATTGGAGGAAATACACAGGAGCCATCCTCGTAAAAAGACGCTTTACTGAAGAGTCTTTGAGTTGTTAAAATCCAGGAGCAGGTTTTGCAGTTTTACCCTGAGTGTGGCAGTTATCCTAAAGTCCTTCCCTAAAACAGGTCGAACTGATATTTAACTAGGGTATAGTTGTCCGAATCATTGTGGATGATGACACCTGTCGCGCTATGCAACAGAAAAGTCAAATAGGTAGATAAATGTATATATATTTTATTCATGCCAGTTGTGAAGTTCAGTATGGGAAGCAGCAGAATTGCTTACCCACCAGTTCAGGATAGTTCAGGTCCAGAAAGTAAAAATCCAGACCAAGAACTTGTTTCAACCAACCAGTTGAGTATATCTGGATTTTTACTTTCTGGACCTGATGTATCAACCTCTGTTACCTGCATACTGAACTTCGGCGGTGCTATTTATGATGGAACAATGTCTTATTTTACATAGAAAGTGACAATATTTCTCACTGTGTTGCAAAATGTTATGCAACAGTTGGGAGTGTTTAGGTAAATTTTGTTTTATGCTTATGTGTTTTTGATTATTTTTATTTTTGAATACCATTTTATTATTTGTAGAACCTCAATTATTGATTTAATTAGTACAGTTAATATGTATAACATAATATAGTTGGTCACATTAGATACTACTGTCCAGTCATTGACTTCTAAGCTTGGCAGTGGTCTAAGGCAGCTTAGGCTGAGCAATTTTTGTCTTTTTCTTTAAACAGAGATTCTGGCCCCAAGCGCTATAACTGAACGGATTCCCAGTATCCCAGACTACAGATCAGAGTGGGCTGGTCCATAGAAGCAGAGAAACTGGTGCCAGTTTCTGAGATTAATTTATGTAGCAAGCAACTTTGAAATAACTTGTTGCTAAAATTTCATTACCAGTCAAAAACATCTCTCCTCTTGGGAAAAGCTTTTTTTACCCATCAGTCACCACTGCTACAGGTGAAGGTTGTACATTTTCAGTGAAAACAAAGATGGAGTGATGGTCTAGTTAGCCATGATTAATTAGCTTGAGCTCTAATTGAGGTTCTACTCCATTCACTTTGATTATGTTGCTTTAACTGATTTGAATATTATTACTTTTTATTGTGCAAAATAGTAACAACGAAGATCGTTATTACTGTATTCTGTTCTGGCTGCTCCATTCATTTATTTGTTGTGAAGATACTTTTTGCCTTTGATTTATTAATGCTCCTGTTTTCTGTTCTGATTTGCAGGTGCCTGTTTTTTTGTCTTGTTTTGTACCTGAACTCTTTGTTTTGCAGATGAGGGCAGGAATGCAGTTGACCTGGCGGGTGGTGCAAAGCTAGTAGCTGAACACTTACAGTCACTGTCCCAAAATACTGAGCCGGCCAATGGGAAGCTGTTGACTGTCTTTTGTGGCATGCTGATGAACTATAGCAATGATAATGGTAATAAACAACCCCGCAAAATCAATCAATCAAACAAACAAGAAACAAAACAATCTTCGATGCTTTAACCTTGCATAGGATTGTGGTATTGTCTGTCAGATGGAGGTCTGTTGAATGAATGTATTGTGATGAAATTGCCACAGGGGGCAGCATTGAGCCCTCTCTTATCGTTTGAATGTGTATGTGAAAGCGTATTGGAGTGGGAACTGAAGTACCAGTGCTGATGAGAATGTGATGCAAATGGCTGGCAGGTCAACACCTGTGGTTGGTTACTAACGGTCTGCTTCCCAGCTCTCCGTGCTTCGTAACTGCGTTCTGGTCTTAAAGCACAGTCGGCGCTTGCTGCTGCTTGTGCAGCCTACTGTGTGTCTATCTCAAGCCTGCCCTTGCACCCTTCTGTCACTCAAAGTGTTGTGCATTATAGCAGTGTTGCCTACACTCCCTCCCGGCAGCCTGCTGCGCTCGGGTCCTCGTAAATCTGTCTCTGAGGGGTCCAAGGCTTTCTGCCTGCTAAAAATTTAATAAATGAGAATTGAATGCCAGGCATTTAATATTGTACCTGAGTCCTTAAACCGAGACCAATGTTAGGACATTCACTATGCAGTACTACTCATGCAGTGTTGATGCGGCCAAAACGCAAAGGTCATGACTGACATTAACTGCACGATGAGACAGGTTCTGACACGGATCATGCCACTTTGCACAAAAAACGTCTGCTGTCTTTTCAAACAAGACCCTAGATGTTCGAATATCTGTGATACAAATGCTTGCAACAGCAGGGAAAGGCTTATTGCTTGCATCATCTGCTGCCTTATATGATAGTGTGAACTATTAGGACCACTTCACACAATGGCAGTCTGTGCTCATACTTATCCTGAGTGGTCTGCAGTGAGATTTCATGTCACACATGGCTGGGGGGTGGATGTCTTGTGGTTTCAGCCCTAATTTACACACAGCCCACTAATTCCATGCGTTTGCAGTAAGGAGTTACCACGGTGGTTATATATTATATATCTCTCTCCAGTTGTCTTTCATTTTCATATTTGACCCCCATCCCACACCTCACCAAAATAACAAACTGGAGCCCACAAGGTGCTAAGGCATTAAGAGCTCTGCGCTCAGTGACACCGCGGACCCGCGGCCATTGTTTGAATGCATAATAAGGGTTGCATAAGAAGTATTATTATGCTTTGGGCGGCTGACTCGTTCTGAAATACGTTCTGCCATCTCGGTTTGATTTCTGAGGAAGACCATTTATTGGCATCTGTGAACATGTTCATTGTAATGGATGAAATTCAGTGCCAGGCTTTCAAAGAGGCAGCAGCTCTCGTCTTAAATAATTCCGTGGCCTTCGGGCTGTTTTTTTTTTTAAATTGAGCTTTTCTGGATTATTTATGGCTAGCCGTTGCCCAGTCCGTGGGCCTTGCGTGCACAGTTATCATTCTCTGCGTTTCTGTTAAACCCTAAGCTTTTGGGATCACTGTGGGGGAATGTGTGAGTGACTCCTTTGCATTGTCCAGGAGTTGGTAGGGAATCTGAAAGTGATTTCAGGCTGCTACTAAGTTCAAGAAGCTGAGGAAGGTCATGTTTGCTTTTCCATTAAAAACACATACAGCTCTGGAACAAATTAAGAGACCACAGCACCATTTTTTTGTTTCACTCATTTCTCAATTTATGAGTGTGCAAGAGTACTGGAGGGGGCCTGGGAGTTTGCCTATCTATTCTACATGTGTTTTGTGGATTTGGAAAAGGCTTACGACCGGGTTCCCCGAGGTGTTCTCGATCTATTGGTCCATCTTCGTCCCTACCCTCACCTATGGTCATGACTAAAAGAATGAGATTACGAATACAGGCAGCCGAAATGAGGTTTCTCCGCAGGGTGTTTGGGCTCTCCCTTAGGGTGAGCAGTTCGGATATCCGGGAGCGCCTCAGAGTAGAGCCGCAGCTTCTTCACGTCGAAAGTAGCCAGTTGAGGTGGTTTGCCTACTGGGTGGCTACCCGGAGAGATTTTCCGTGCATATACTACAGGGAGGTGGCCCCGGGGTAGACCCAGGACCCGCTGGAGGGATTATATCTCCCTTTGATTATATCTATCTGGTTTGAGAACGCCTCGGCGTCCTCCCTGAGGAGCTGGTAGAGGTAGCTGGGGAGAGGGAGGTCTGGGTATCTCTCCTGAAGCTGCTACCCTCGCAACCCGAACACTGGACAAGCGGCAGATAATGGATGGATGGATGGATGGGTGTCTGTGCATAATATATATTTTTTTGCAAACTGCAGCCTGGTTCTTCTCAGTTTCTCATTAATGAAGGGCTTCTTCTTTGCATTATTGCACTTCTGTCCTGCTTTTAGATGTCTATATACAGTGCACTTCACACCTGCACTTAATGTTTCCCATTCCTTCTGAAGGTCACTTGTCATCGTAAAACTTATGAGGCACTGCTGGATAAGTTGACTGTCATCTCTGCCATTAGAAAGTCGCTTCTTCCCTCTTCCTGGCTGGTTTCTGATCATTGCCTGTGTCTCTTGCTTCACCTTGTTCTTGTGTCCTGCTGTCTCAGAAACTTTGAGCCTGCAAGCAGCCTGCCTCACAGTGTAGCATTCTGCCTGCAAGACCAGCATTAAACCAGGATATAAAATGCAGATGTTTAAAAATATAGAGTGGTCTCTTAAATATTTCCAGAGCTGTATACAACCTTCCATTGATTGGTTATATTGTGGTTGTATCAGATTTTGTTCTCCTGTACACTATAACCTTGCTCAGTAGACATAGGTTGAAGATGCTGGGAATTGTGCCCTAGTATTTATTATATCAAATATTTAATTTGAAACATTAAATGTAGTTATTGAACGGTTTCACTTGTAAAACAAGTTTAAGTTGGGTTTAGTTTTGTTTTTAAATACGTTTTTCTGAGAGACCTAAGATGCACAACAGTAAAATGTACATTATGAAACCCCCTCAACCTATTAACTTGTGGTTGGTGTGGCAGAGCGAATTCAGCAATCCATTCATGTGCAGAGATAAGTTTCTGTGGTCCTGCTTGTTGTTCCCACCAAGTGCTGATTCTACTTCCGGTCAGCATCCTCTCTAATGAGGCTTGATTAGACTGTTACCAATTAAAGATACTGATTAAAAACCTCATTCTATGCTCTTTTCATTTCTGCAGCTTAAGATGGGATTTTTCTCTGAAAAAGTGGCAGGTCCATGTGTGACAGTAGCAGCTTTTGATAGCAATATCTAGCCTCTTCTAGGCATCATTGGAGTGATTCTGCAACATGTGCTTATAATAAGAGGTTGGGCAAAGAGGCCATTGTTTTCAACAGCTGGGGTTGTGACCATTGTGGGAGAAAACAGGGCACCAATAAAGAGTTTGGTATGAAGATCTTGAAGGGAGAAGTGGTCAGTCAATAGAAGTGTGTACACAGCCAGTCATGTTATCTTTGGCTACTCATTCTTAGTCGATAACTTGAGGTATAGACTATAGTGTAATAGAAATGCTTCTGCAGTACCCTAAATGTGGCTAGAGGACAGAAAGTGAGCTATTAGTATGTGGCGTCAAAGCTGCCTCATTCGCTGGCTGCTCACCCACCCCATCTCCTGGGTGTCATATTCTCAGGCTCTCATTTCTCAGTTCTGTACAGTCATATAGTCAGGCTGCCCATAAATGAGCAGGGATGGCTTTTTCCAAGGTCTGATGTGCAAGTACACCTTGAGATCTTGCATGCCCGCCGGCCACAGAGGTTAGAGTGAAGTACAGGCCGTAAAGAAGTTGTATCCGTGATCAAACATACAACCTCTGAGTGAGTAAAAGTCACTGTACTTTCCAGGTATGAAATCCGCTTTCCTGCTGCATAAGTACGGCATCCAGCTGCGTTGATGGCAAGATGTGTTCAGTTGTAAGCCGCATGTGTCACCTTGAGTAACGATGCCTGCTAACAACGCAATACTACACTGCACTGATCCCCCCTCCCTCCGCCAGCTGGTCTCTGGCTCTCCTCTGAGATTCACTCTGTGCTCTCGCTCTCCGTTTTCTTCTGACTGCGTTATCGATTTGGGTCTGTAAATACAACCCGTCACCCAAGTTAGCAGTGCAGCGGTTTCTTGCAGAATGACTGGGATCGAGCTTGCACCGTCGGCATAGGACACATTTAAATAGCAGAAGTAGCTAACTCAGAACAACAGAAAGAGAGCCATTAAATCAAAGAAGGACACAAAAGAGGAGCAAAGATGGTAAACGTTCTCCTCGTTCTTATTGGATCTGGGATTACATGGAAAGAAAACGACGCCCTGTCATGCTTAAATTTAAGTGCACTGGGCTAGTTTCCAGGCCTGACAGCATTAGCTGAGTCGGTCTTCTGAAGCCCTGAGAGCAAATGGATGAACTTGCTGCAGAAAGATCTACGTCCTGTTCTGTGGGGTCTGGAGGAGTGTTGGCTAGCAGCATGCCCGTTCCTACATTGGGGTGCTCTGCTGATTTTGCTTACACTGATAGTTGGTCACATTACTACATGAAATACGGTGTCTTATATAGCATGTAGTGGTAGCAGGTTTTGAAACCAGTGAAGTGTGGAAAAAGTTGTTTTCTGGAATGGTTGTTCCTTTTAGTTTTAGATTTGGCTTTCTCTCCTCTCTCTTCCTGTATCTTTTTCTGTCTCAGTCAAACACTAACTATTTCTTCCTTCTCTCTTCCCATTTCAGGATCTTCCTTTTGCCCCTTGCTGATGTATTAATCCCTGAGATCTGTTATATTATTCTGGGACAATGTGTCTTGGCATTAAGAAAAGGATAGGATGTGACCTCTTTCTTTGCACTCGTCTTTGCAGCTTACTCTGACTTGTCATTGCAATTTCCCTGCTGGCCACTCCTCTGGATGAGATTGTCCAATGAGGGTATCCTGATTTCCTTGACACTGACAGAAAACACAAAATGCTAGAGCAATGCCCCTCACTACTTGGTGCAAGCACCAGACCATTTTCATGGGGGGAGATGGAGCATCTCGCCTTTGACATCCCATCCGTCTTTAACGGCAGGGTGTTTCAGCTGGGGCACTGGCTGCTTGTGCAGGCACTGTTTTCTGCAGAGGCCTCGTTCATCACCCTGTTAAATTTAAATGTTTTCTGAAGTGTAAGGAGAGCATAGGCTGCCCTGGCTGCCAGCAGAGATCCAGGACACAAAAATGACCCCCAAAGACAGTCAACCTCTCTGTAGGGTGTAGAGAGAACTCTTTAGCTACGCATTTATGGTGACAGCAGCACGCAACACTGCTTTATTCACTATTCAGGTAAGATAGCTCAACAGATCGCTTGACAAATTATGGGGATGAGGAGGGATACATCAGTCGCGCCCAGCCAAATGCGTCATGTGCATCGAAGCGAGCCGTCTAGACTCTGTTCCCAAGCCTTTGCAGCTCAGTTTGCATCCTTGTGGGTCTTTGGTTTGCGAATCGTCTTAACTGGCTAGCATGCTTATATATAGCTCCTCCAGTGGCTTCATTCTTTATATTACTTCACTAATCAGTCAGCCATTTGATTCAACCTTAATATTCAATGAGTCCCTGCTTCTGTTTGCTGAAGTATCCGCATCTTTCTGCCCTTCCTGTTCATTACCTTCTGCCCCTGACTCCGCTGCTCTTTGTTCGGCTTTCTGCTGATCGTAATTGGGAAGTAAGAGGTCGGGGAAGCCTTCCAAATGTACTTATGTGTAGATTGTCAAATGCTAACGTGGGATTCACTCCCATTTCCCTATGTGCGTCTGCACATGCTAACACCTGTGATCCCCGGTGTTGCCGACACAGTAGGCGGGTTGTCAGTGGTTTGGCAGAATCCTCCGTCTGCTCCTCGGTGCAGCTCAGCAATGTGGGCACCAGACCCACCTCCGTTGCCCATCTTGTTTCAGATTCCCTGCAGGCCCAGCTGATCAACATGGGCGTGATTCCCACGCTGGTGAAGCTGCTGGGCATCCACTCGCAGAACACAGCATTGACTGAGATGTGCCTGATCGCCTTCGGGAACCTGGCAGAGCTGGGTGCGTCCTCCAGATGGGCACGTCGATACCTCTGCCCCTTTGTCTACAGGCTGTGCCAGGATATTCCTACATGACTGGGCCAGGAGCAGAAACATCATTTTTGTGACCCAAACATAACTGCAATAAAGTTCAAGCTATACTGCCCCACAAAGGCAAAACACAGTAATTGCATTTTCAGTCAAATTTGTGTTATCACCATGATTGGTGTTTCTTAGGCCATAATCAGGTCTCTAGTTTTATCTCATGAGAGAATTTTAGTTTTTCTTCAAAATCAAGCATAGCTGAGGTATCATTTACCTACTTGCTGCACATATGGGTGGACATTTAAAAACTCAGAAGTCCCCCTTGTCAGTTTCAGCATCAGTGTAGCTACTGTGTTTAGCCTTTGGGGGGCAGTATACTCAACATGTTTTTAATTCCTGTGTATAACACATTGGCGTGGTTGGCATTTACAACTTGTTGGCTGTGTCCCATGGCAGAGTCCAGCAAGGAGCAGTTTGCGGCCACTAACGTAGCCCAGGAGTTGGTCAAGCTGTTCCGCAAACAGGTGGAGCACGAGAAGAAGGAGATGATCTTCGAGGTTCTTGCCCCTTTGGCCGAGAATGGTGAGTCAGGGTCCCAGGTTCGGGGGAGGCCATCTCTCCAACAACTGGGTCATCTGTCTGTGGTCAGCAGACTCCCTAACACTGTCCAGCAAAAAAAATGTGATGTGCACATGTATAAAGCTCAAGGTTCCTCTCTTTAAAATATCAGTCATCATGTACACTTAGTATGCTTGCATGCTGTGATTTGCAAGTAGCCTTTGTAAGTGTGTTTGCTAAATGAAGATACGGGATAAGGAGCAGGTTCTGGATAGACGTGTAAATGACTGTGAAAGTTGCGCGGCCGTGTCAGCTTCTTTCAGGAACGCACTCAGTCTCACATTGATTTTAAAAGCCCTTCACATCAGCTCTGGGAGACATTGACCTTTTGTTTGCCTTGATACCGTGCCGTAAACCTCTCCAGTAGCTATAGCTCACCTTGGTGGACACTTTTACTACCTCCTGCCGCTCTCCCCTGGGTTCCCGTACCGCTGCGGCCCAGGGAACGCTAAGCACCAGATGTCCTTGTAGCCTCCCTGACTCCACACCCTAGCTGATGGATCCTGGGTCATCAGCTCTAAGTTTAGCCCCTCTCTCTTGGCCCCCTAGAGTAAATCAGGGACCTCATAATCCACAGGCAGACAACCTCTATTCCTCAAAGATAGGAGTCTGGTGCTGGGGTGGGGGGGGCATGATTTTTTTTGTCAACATCATTTTCCACTGCTGACCCCATTTCAGATTTCCATGTGCTGTGGTCAGCCAGCCCAGCTCATGTGTTAAAAAGCTGATTTTGGTCTGTTTTTCCTGATCAGACCTCAGCAGAATGCAGATAAACAGAAGTGAAATAGAACATGAGCACTTAATTTTTAAGGATTAAATATATATTTTTGTTTGTTAAATTTTTTTTTTTTTTTTTTTTTTTTTTTTGATCAAAGTCTTTTTTTGATTCAAAATGTCAGTTGGCAAACTAAAGCAGCCCACCTAACTCACAGTAAACTAATACTCATAGCACTCATGGAGTGGCATGATGATGCGGTGGTTAGCACCCCCCCGTCTCTGGGACCCGGATTCAAGTCTCCACCATGGTTCCCTGTGTGTGGCGTTTGCTCCGTGTCATCGTGGGGTTTCCTCTGAGTACTCGGGTTTCCCTTCACAGTCCAAAAACATGCTGAGGCTAATTGGAGTAACCAGATTGCCTGTAGGTGTGCCTGTATGAGTGCTCTGCGATGGGTTGGTGCCTCATCCTAGGTTCCCTGCCTTACAGCCATTGCATCCAGGATAGGCTCCATACCCCCATGACCCTGAATAGGATAAGCGGCTATAGAAAATGGGTTTTGAGGCAATGAGGCAAATGTTATGTATATCATTGCACAGTGGGAAAAGAAAAATATATATAAAAAACAGATAAATAAATTGAATTGGATTTTTTTTTTCCCCTTATACCTATATTGTGTCAACTATCCTGCCAGTTTATTTTTGGTGATCAGGTCTCGTTTATTCTGTAGATTATTTTAAATACTCCTATTGACTCTGGATCTGTCATTAGAAGAGAATTATAAGTTCTGTTTAAAACGATGTGTCAGCATTCTGGTTTTTGTCACTCTCTCAGCAGTCTACATAATGCCCCCCCCCCCCCTTAATAGAAAGCATTCTTATAGCCTCCTTTGCATGCGGCTTTGTGGAAGCTCTCTCTCTCCCCACACCAGCCAGCATGAATCTTCCCTGGTTGTCTGCCAGTTCCCTCAGCCTGGTGAGCTGCCCGTGTCCCGTCGCAGTCACTTAGGGAAATGTGGGATTGCGGTGTGACAGGTGCTGTTCAGACCAGAGGCTCCACACTGCCAGCACTGCTCCGGGTGGTCAGCCACGCCCGTGCCGCCTTTATCCAAATACGAGATCTCACATTGGCCTGATCCTACCAGCAGGTCAGTCGGTCAGGTGACTGACCCATAGAATTATGGGAGATTGAGTGAGAGCAGGATGGCTGTTTGATTAGCTTTTCAGGTTTATTTTGCCTGTCTATGATCGCACTGTCCCTGAGCCAGCTTGCTCTCTGTGTCTCAGCCTGCTGTTTGCTCAGGCCTGATGGGGTTAGTATGGTGGCATCACTAGATTTACTGTTACTGTCCTTCTCTTGCTCTTCCGTTCTCCTCCTCCATGTCCCCTTACCCCCACCCCGCACCAAGATGTGATCAAGTTGCAGCTGGTGGAAGCAGGGCTGGTGGAGTTTCTGCTGGAGCTGGTGGATCAGGCTGTGGACGGGGAGCGAGAGGAAGATGTGGCCGAGCTGAAGACAGCCTCGGACCTCATGGTGCTGCTGCTGCTGGGGGGTGAGGAGGAGCAGAGCCCCCTCTGGGGACATGCTGGAACATGCATCCATCTCCACATGTCTGAGTCGCCTGTGTTGTCATGTGTGCTCTGGATGACCTCACCAGGATATTGATTCACACTTTGGGTGAAGGACTGCTATGCTTTGGGGGTGACGCGTGGCTCAGTGGGTTAGGACGCCATGCCCGTAATTAGGAGGTCACTGGTCAGCAAAGCAATTTCACTGTTGGGTCCTTGAGCAAGGCCCTTAACCCCCGATTGCTCCAGGGACTGACTGACCCTGTTTAATCAATTGTCCCTTGCTTTGAGTAACAGCATCTGATGAATAAAAATGAAAATGAAAGTTATGCAGTATAAGGATATTGGCTGTGCTGGAATGTACTACATCCCTGCAGTCCACTTTATTAATTAAAGCCTTTCTTTAGGTAGAGAGTGACTGTACTTTCCAAGAAAAAAAATGAGCCACGGAGTGGGAAAATGGCCCAATCGATAAACTGACAGCAGCTTTAAAAGCGAAGTACTCCATTTTTCTACCCAAAGATGATTGTAATTCTGATTTGATTTCTGAGACCCGCTGAATACTCGCAAAGCCTGGATTGGTGAGCAGAATCCCTGGGCTGCGGCCTTACTCCAGAGCAGGGAGCCTGTCGGAGAATGTTACCTCTTGTTAAACGGGAACCGTTGTAAGATGCTTAGAAAATAAGCTGGTCTCCTGTAGGTAATGGTCTCGCACCCCGCACCATGTGACAGATTGGCCAAGAAAGCTGCCTAGTACTTTAGAGGTAGTAAGAGTTATTGATTGAGTTTGACTGTGTGCTTGTTTCCTTTCAACAAACCTTTTCAGATGAGTCCATGCAGAAGCTCTTCGAGGGAGGAAAAGGCAGCGTGTTCCAGCAGGTCTTGTCCTGGGTCCCATCCCACAACCACCAGCTGCAGTTAGCTGGGGCACTAGCTGTTGCCAATTTTGCCCGTAATGGTAAGAGGCCTGTCCCTCCATGTCCCTCCATGTCCCGCCATATTCTGCCCTGTTTCAGCCTGCTCGTCCTGCCTAATTTCTACAGATCTGAGTTATCTACCGTGTGTTCCTGGGATTTCATACCAACATAGCACGATTTTTTTGTCTTAATTGGCTTAATTACTGGTTAATTCACAATTGATATATGAGCCAAAATTATTTGTTAGATGTGAGGCATAAAGAGCTAAATTCACATAAGATGTATGTCAAATTTCCATGTCTGTGTCACTATTTTTTTCCCCTTCCTGTCAACACCTCCTATCAATGCAAGACACCCCCTGGTGGACATGATGCACACTGCATGTTTACAGCTAGGGAGTAGCATTATATCAAATTGTAGTTTCCTTTTTTCATGCGTATTTTGAACTTATTATTTTTAGTAGTTCTTTTTATGTTTGCATTTTATCATTTTTTGTTCATTAGAGCATTTTTTATGTAGTGTATTCACTGTGTGTTATTGAAGCCATTTTGCCAGAAGGTAGTTTTGTCATTTATTAAGGCATTCCTCTGTTTTGGCTGTGCCCCAGCTGTATTTGGAATCACTTTATGCTGGAAATGAGCCTGCAGCGGTGTCATTAATCATGTCTCAACCTTTCAGTGGTGCCAGGTGCCTTCAGTTTAATTTAAAATCTGACCTCAAAGTGCAGCTTTGGTGAAGAGCAGCAGTCAAGGTGTGATGATGACTCGAAGTCAGGAAGACTTGTCATCACTCTATAAGGGGACCTGTCATTGGCTTTATAGTTATAACGGGACATGTCATTGGCTGCGTGGCTATAAGGGAGTGTGCCGTTGGCTATTTAGCTATAAGGGGGCATGTCATTGGCTGCGTGGCTAAAAGTGGGTGTGCCATTGGCTGTGTGGCCATAAGGGCATGTGCCAAGGGTGTGGCTGTAACACTGTACAGCAAATACTGTAGTAGCATGCAGTGTACGATGCTGTCTGTCCCTCCTTCAGACGGTAACTGCATCCACATGGTGGACACTGGCATCGTACAGAAGCTGCTGGAGCTGCTAGAACGTCACGTCGAGGAGGGCAACGTCACGGTGCAGCACGCCGCTCTCAGCGCCTTGCGGAACCTCGCCATCCCGGGTAAGGCCCTGCGCACCCCTTAAGCTTGAGGCTGGATATCGACAAGAAGCATAAACAGTGCAATCAATATGGCTGACCTGTTACATCGCCTTCCCCCTAGTGGTAAACAAGTCCAAGATGCTGGCAGCTGGTGTGGCAGATGTGGTGCTGAAGTTCCTCCCTTCGGAAATGCCCCCCGTGCAGTTCAAGCTCCTGGGCACGCTGCGGATGCTGGTGGACACGCAGGGTATGTGACGCTCCCATGGTGCCTCGGGGCAAGAAGGTGTCCAGGGATTCCTGATTCCTTTCATGAATGTGTGTGTGTGTGGGTGTATGTGTATGTATATGGGTATGTGCGTAAGATGTATAGATTACATTGTGATTAAAACCTGTTGCTTTGAGGTTGTGGGGAACATTGTTTTTGGTCTACGCAAAGGGAATCTCAATTTTATAAAAATATATGACTGCAATCAGAAAACTAAAAATGACAAAAGTCTAGTATTTTCAAGATTCAAGATTCTCTTTATTTGTCACATGCATAGTCATACAAGTACAACACACAGTGAAATGTATCCTGAA
>JAABNX020000017.1:9247736-9269596 GCA_015163995.2 Mormyrus lacerda | reverse complement strand
TTTAGCAAATGGCTGCAATATAACAAAGAGTGAAAAATTGAAGGGGGTCTGAATACTTTCCGTACCCACTGTAAATCACAAGACAAAATGTAGACTCATTGCAAAAGGAAATGCCAAACAATAATCAATTTTGTTTTAAATATTGTTGGAAGCCAAAATTTAACTAGGTGTCCAGCCCTAGCCTGACTGTTCATCTGTCCTGCTTTATGTCCTTTATGGACTTTTGTTTTCTGGGAACTTAAGAAAGTGTTAATAGGTTAAATGATATTAACCATCAGGTGGGCTAAACATGTATTAAATCATATGTGCTGGGGTGTTAACCGGAAACGTATTTGTATTCAATGTGTACGTTATTGTGCAATGCAATGCAATGCAATTTATATAGCGCGTTATCACAACATTACATTGTCTCAATGCGCTTTACATTTCTGCCACATAAAGACGCCCCAGTGAGTAAACCAAAGGCGACGGTGGCAAGTAAAAACAGGAGTGCTCCTGGTTCCATTACGATGTGACTCCATTCTTCTGAAATTGCAGACTCCAGAATGTGGCCTCATTATAATGTGATTCCATTATTGCATCACTCTAAACTGATACATTATTACATACACCCCAATCTTCATTATGATATGATCCCAACATTGTGTCACTTCAGACTACATAATGATGTAAGTCCGTAATGAGCTGGCTCCATTATTACATCACTCATCTCCATTAATGTGTGAATCCATTATTCTCATACCGCAGTTTCCAATATTATCTGACTTGACTATGATGTAATTCTATTGTTGCATCACACCAGGCTTCATTGTTACATCACTGTTCCTCAAGACTGTTATGCTTTGACGTCACTCTCATTATGAGATCCCAATAGAACACCAGCTCCTCTGTCCCACCCTTTGCCTTTTCCCCCTGCATTCCCTTATGCTCCCTTCATCGGTGTCGTACTCCAGTGGATGCGGCTGAACAGTTGGGGACCAACGCCAAGCTGGTGGAGCGGCTGGTGGAGTGGTGCCAAGCCAAGGACCACGCAGGGGTGATGGGAGAGTCCAACCGGCTGCTTTCTGCCCTCATCCGGCACAGCAAGTCGAAGGTCAGTTTGGCCTGGTGGGTGTGAGCGATTCCATCACCCAAGAAACAGACATTCATCTTAGTATTAGCATCCCACTAAATAAGCCCACATTCAGATTCTTCGTAGAATTATTCCTGACAGCCCAGTATCCGTTCGTTGACCTTATTTAGTCCCTACTATTCTTCCAGGGTTACTGTTAAAAATATAATCATACCACACTGAAAATTATTCAGTTCCAGCCACATGATGGAGAAGCAGGTATACCTAATATAGTCGCCCCTTAGTGTACTGTACTATTCAAAGATCTGGACATGGAATGAAAATCATTTGTTATTCAATAAGATAATGATCCTAAGCACACTTCAAGGTTATGTAGTAAGTGTTATGTTGTGAACAAGGAGAGAGATGAAGGGCTGTGACGGATGACCTGACCCCAACAATCCCTGACCTAAATCTGTAAAAGTGGTTTGCGAGTTGGATTGAAGAGTAACAGCAAATTATCTAACTTCCGCATCTGATAAATACTTTTATCTAGTAGAATCACAGGCCAGGCCTACATGATGCTGTGTTTGAGCCGTGCTGTGGCACCATCCTGTCCCACTGGGTACCGACCCTTGCGGCTTTTATTTTCATCATTTCTTGTTCTCCTGTGGTGACTGTGAAGTCCTGGGGGACACTGACTCAGCCTTCGTGGGACTTTTGGACAGGACTTGATTTATGGAAATGCATCCCCCCACATTTTTGTGCCGTCTCAGAGTGTGGCACGGGCACTCTGTCACACCTGGCAGGAGCATGAGGCGTAACAAGACGCGCGTGTGAAGCATCCGCTGGCTTTACATCAGCTAGCAGCTTGCAGCTTGCAGCCACATCCTGACAGCTGATTGCCTTCTGGGAAGAGCTGCTCCATGGAAAATGATAAAACTCCATGTTGGTTTTCAGAAGCACCAGAGTAGCTGAGTCATGGACAAAACAGGGCTCAAGGCTGTTGGAGGTTTTTGGGTTATAGGATTTTCTGGAGCTCACTTGCCTAGTACGCAGTTTATTTGAAGAAAGGGTGTCAATCCCAAGGTGTGGCACTCTGAGTAGTCTGAGCAGTGCTGGTGTACTCCTCATATTCATTTCAGATAATTTTTACTTTATCAACTGCAGGATGTAGTCAGGACAGTTATCCAAGGAGGCGGAGTGAAGCACCTGGTCACCATGGCAACCAGCGAGCACATGATCATGCAGAATGAAGCTTTGGTTGCTCTGGGCCTCATTGCAGCTCTGGACTTGGGTGAGAGTCGTGATTCCTCTAAACCCAGGCCCACACTTCCCCAAACAATCCCTTCAATACTGGAGTTTCGGTGGAGGAGACTTCATTGTGTTTCTTGGTTTGATTCACTGTGTCTGTCCAGAAATTTGTATTTTTATGGGTTTGCGTATGGAAACCATGATAGAGCGAGTGGTCTGCCCTTCCCAGGTTCTGCAGAGAAGGACTTCATGAGTGCCGGCCTGGTGCAGGTGCTCCATAAGCTTCTGTCAGACGAGAAGAGCGCACCGGAGATCAAGTACAACTCCATGATCCTTGTGTGTGCAGTCATGGGTTCAGGTGAGGACACAGCCAAGGGTGTGGTCATGGGTGGGAGACCAGGACAATACAACACAAAGAAATTTGCCCATTTGTCGCATATAGATTTGTTTTCCTTTAATCTTGGTCTTTGGTGTCCAGAAGGCATGAAGAATACCAGCATGGTTTCAGAAGACCCATACATGGA
The DNA here is from genome assembly GCA_015163995.2 of Mormyrus lacerda. Taxonomy (NCBI): domain Eukaryota; kingdom Metazoa; phylum Chordata; class Actinopteri; order Osteoglossiformes; family Mormyridae; genus Mormyrus; species Mormyrus lacerda. The sequence goes on along the minus strand of JAABNX020000017.1, from coordinate 9,266,767 downwards.
ATTAGCTTTCAGGTCCTCAGAAGTCCATTGGCGGAATGCAGAGCATTACTCTCTTTGGTCAAGATACTCTTCTTTCAAATGGTGTGAAATTGATCTGCAGAACCTGTTTGATGTGGCCCATATTTCCCCACCTATCTCCTCACAGAGTCTCTCCACAAAGAGGTGCAGGGCTTGGCCTTCCTGGATGTGGTATCCCAGCTTAGGACACACGAGAACAAGACGGTGTCCCACCAGGCCTCGCTGACGGAGCAGAGGTTAACAGTGCAGAGCTGAAGGACTCTAAAGCCACTCCTACTCACCCCGCCTACTGTCTGGTCTCACTTCCATGTGTCCTGTTGTTACTCCCTGAGGTCTCCCAACCAATCAGCCGCTCGCTGTCCTAATAACAACGCCCAGCCCCTCCTCCTTTCAGTTACACACATGCATGCCATGCCCTGCGATGTCCCCAAAAGGCACCAGAGGCATCCCTTTGCAATAGAGAACAAATCAAGAAGAGAACAATGTTTTTAAGACCATAGCTGTGAAGTCTGCCAGTTGGGGAATAAAAAAAACAAATAAAAAGGGTTCGTGGGGGTAGGGGCAAATCCTTCATTCATTCATGAAGCATCTGACGTATTCTGTGTAGCTTGAATACCAGTGTAGTTGAGACGTACATGTTGTAGTCCAGTTGATGGTGTAACCATTTTCTAACCTGCCTAACCAGTCCTGCCAGTCACGTATACCTCTCCTTTTCCTCAAAACACACCCTATGTCCCCTCTCCATGCAAAAGACTGAGCATGTCAACACTGTAACTAGGAAGAACAGACCAGGGGCAGATGCTACGCCCTCTGCCATTAGCGTCTCACTCCAGCATCAGGTCTCGTAGAAAGACATTGGTCAGTACTGCTATATGCTCACTGGTCTATGACACCAAAAACCTTGTGGGGAAGGGTAAGAGGTCAAACATGATCACGCTTGTGTAATAAAGATTCCCACATGGTCTGCGGTGTTGTGGATCTGTATGTTCGGGGCCATGTTGGGCACATACAGGCCTAGCCTGCGGCTTGCGGGTAGGAGTTTTTCACTGATCAGGCAAAGGTGAGTGTAGAGGTGGAGCTAATGGTGGGCTCATGTTGGCTCATAGAAGGCCTAATATGACAAACAACTGAACGAATCAAAGCAGTTACCCAGGAAATAAGATGCATAATGGTTGGTGGCATCAGACTTGGTAACATTTAGGAGTAGTTTGGGCCAAAAAAAAAAATTGCATAGCATGTGTCAGAAAGGCTGCCTGGTATTTGGTGTTACCCCCGCCCTCTGCGAGTAATGTGACCATGTAGGAACTTGCCAGTGGTACGTTACTGGTTTTAGCTAGACCAACATTGTGCATGTTTTTTTTTTTCCTCCTGGTTAAAGGGCAACTTTGATGGGTGATATTCCAGCACACTAAATGCTGGTAAACCCAATGATGTAGGTTAGCCATATTTTCAAAAGACCTCATCTGTCTTATTTATTGTAATTTATTAGATTTGTACCCTGGCTAATTACTACAAAAATCTATCAGGAAAAAAACACCATTATTTCATAAGATTATATATAAGCATTTGTTGTAAATGTCTGTTGCTGAATTGTAAATTTCAAGAACTGAAACTCATGAGAAAATTAAAATGGTTGCTGGCTATAAGATTTGTTTCTGATTTATCAGCTAAAACATCTCTGCAGACAACAGTTACTTTTAACATAGCACATCCCCCACTAGTAACAGATTAGTTGAGCAAAAACATACTTGATTTCATGCGGTTGTACTGCAAAATATCATGGCTGTGATTTGGTCGTAGGCATGAAGCCTGCCTGCAGCTTCGTGCCTGCGATCAAATCACAGGCATGATATATTGGAGTACAACTACATGATTTGAGTATGTTACTGCTTTTATGCAACAGTTCATCAAGTAGCATTTAAGGTAAAGTAATAAGCCACACCAGATAATACTTTGATTGATTGTTTATGTAAACATTTACGGGCCTCCTCAAAAACAGAAAAGTTCCCACCAGCCAACTAACTGTTGCCAAGCAACATAACCATTACAATGCAACAGCTCACTTGCTCCAAACTACTTTGCATCCTTTAAGTTTGACTAATGTTTTTAGATACACTGTAAAGCATTAATACATCTCATGTGAAATGTCCGGGTCCAATTATACTCTGATCACAGCATTCACAGAACGCCTCGTCCAATCAGATTTGCTCATAACTGCTATATATTTTAACTTACTGTATTTTGCAATGAAATGTTAAGTGAGATTCAGACTGTAGGGAAATTCCATTTTAAACTGATTTTCCATGATTACTTAGTATTGAACACTGCTATTTAACACCACTCCCAACACTCTTCCTACCTGACAGGCACCGCTGCGGGTAAACTGTCCCATTTAATAGAAAATGGCCTGAATTTTATTTTACTCGATCCTTGCATTTTTTTCTGGCATTAACCCAAAATAACACTGAACCTTCACCCAACACAGGCATGATTCAGCAGTCTAAGCAGTACATAGTAGTGGTTTTCATTTTCATTAAATAGGAGAACGTGGTGCAGTCTTTTCACTGTGGACAAACAATTTAAAGACAGAACAGCAGCTTATTCATCAACCCTTCCAGTGAGGGACTGGTACTTATTTTGAGTTTTCACCCCAGTATAGATCATAGAGGAGCTGATGTGAACTCCACAAACTGATGCCATGCATGAGCCCAAATCTCTGATTAGAGGAGTGTCTAGACCAGTGTTTCTCAACCAAGTCCTCAGGGACCCCCAGACAGTCCACATTTTTGCTCCCTCCCAGCTCCCAATATGCCTCAACCAAACAATGAAGATCACTGAATGCTTGACGCAGCTGTGTTAGGAGCTGGGAGGGAAACACTGGTCTAGACTGTCTTCCTTCCCAGCGGTAGCTAGATAGCACCCAGCTAGCTTAAGTCACCTGAAGTGGTCAGCAAACTACCCTTCCCACTGGGACTAAGCTATTTTGTGTGTGGGTAGGATATGTATATATTACATCGTGGGGACCAAACTGTCCCCATAATGTGATAAAAATCTTTAACTTTGATGTTGGGACCACATTTTTGGTCCCCACAAGGGGAAACAATTTTATATGACACTGATTCTTGAGAATTTGAATAAACAGGTTTTAATTCTGAAAAAAAACTTACTTAAATTGCAAAATTTGAAGGTATATCATTATAGACCAAGGTCTTAGCTGTTCAGCAATGTATCGATGCAACCTCCTCATTTTGTATTTTTTGCATAAAATAGGCGTTTTTTTCAGTTATTATTTTGTTTTTGTCAACACCATCAGACACAATAAAAGGCAAATTATTTTTTATTTATTTGGCTAATATGGAGGAATATTGTGAATGTTGGATGACGTAAGCTAAATGAACATGACATAATAGTGAATTGAAAGAGAGAGGGAAGGCACACCTCATCCCCAAAGGTTGGACGAAATGGAAGAAATATAGGGGAAATTACATAAATAAAATGAAACGTCGCATGGTCAATGGTTAATGAAATGGTTAATGAAACATCGCAGGTCATATTGGTATTTATTGTGATCAACAATTATATTCTAGCCTCTGTTGAGGACCATTTGGAGGTTTTTGTCAGCACTGTCAGACAGAACAGTGGTGGTCAGACAGAAAACCTGGTGACAAAAACCTTCTCTTTCACATGATATGCATGAGTTGATCACATTAGCCATTTTGTTTCCCATCTGTTGTTAGCTACTTCAGACCACTTCGTAAAAAGTATACATTTATGTCATAATCTAATTCACGTTATGTTTGTGACAGTAGCAATGTCCAAAAATAGGAACAAGTTTAAGAGAAAATAGCAGACTTACAGGAGCTTCAGTGATGTTGAAGCATACCGCAGAGCTCCAGGTTTGAAAATGGGGTCCTCAGGAATGTAGTTGACCTTGTAGTTGCCTTATTTTATTGCTTTTTCTAAATATGACAATGGTGACAAATATGTGGGACACATTTTAAGCAACCACAGAATAATAGTAAATATTGTTCAAAACTCACTGTTTGTAGCTTTTAATACATATTACAATGTACTCTTTCATATGGTAAAGATATTCAATTCAATTATTACTTTTTGTTTTTTTTATCAAGTTGAAATGATTATCCCCTATCTGAGATCAACTGATTTTGTAGACGATGGCCAGCATATAATCATTAAATTAATAAAAATTAAAAATAAGACCATAAAAGAACCTTACATATGTGCAAAGGACCCCCTAATTTTAACCTTGATTCTTTTTATGCATGAAAATGTTATTAATTTCCAACAGAATGAGAACTTTTCTTAGTGGGACATGTTTTTGCCAAAGTTTCAAGAATTGGTGATAAATCTGTGACTGCAATCAAAAAACTAAAAATGCTGAAAGTATTTTGTTTGGCTACCTTTGTTGTCATTGTTGGGATTAGAATTTTTACCATAGAAATGAATGGATGGTCCCCAAAAAGATAGGAGTACAAATTAAATATTAAATAACTAGGAAAATTCTGATCATATTATGGAATCTAAGTGCATTAGCTCTCAATCCTAACCTCAGCCACCCAGCCGGTCCACATTTCTGTTCTCACCCACCACCGGCATGCCTATAACCAGGCAATGAAAGGCTTTACAATTAATGAATATGGTGGTGCAGCAGAACAAAGATCTGTGCTAGTCCAAGGACCACTGATCCTTGGATCCTTGTATTCCACTCCAAAAATTGGGCAAGGCCATTCCATTGCTAGCAGCTGATGAGCTTATTATTTAAAAACTGAATTATTAAAAAATAAACTAGTATGCCACCAAAGTTGGTGTTAAGAACAACAACATGCATGTTATACTCTTTTTATTTTTATCATCATCATCCTGGAGAGTTTCAGCAGGGAAAGATGTAAGAAAGTGGGTCGTACATCACAGAGAAATAAAAAAGGCTCTCCCACACACACACACACACATACACACACACCTATTCTGAATTCCTTGCTTATTAGATTACAGTACTTGTATTACAACCCTGTTGATAATAACGTGACAAAATCAGTTTTAGGGGCCACTGGCCCAAGAAGATAAATACAGTGTACTGTACAAAAATGTTTCTGAACCTTAACAAAACTACCACAAGTCAGAACTAAAAAAAAAAAAAAACAGGGAATTAAATCAAAATCCAAGAAATACAGAAAAACTGCTCTATTTACAACCTCTGCCTACTCCTGAGCTCCACCATCATTTAGCACATTGAGCAGAATGGGTGTTATTTCTTCTGAAAGCAGAGCATCATAACTGAATCCCCAATCTGACTATGTGACAGCAGCCACTGTACTTGCCGCTATACATAGGAGACGATTCGAAATTCTAAATTGCTCCCATTTGCAGGTGATGATTGAGCACTGAGGCATTACTGGTGTCTCACCACTACCCTTTTGCTGAAGTGAGGGGATGGAAACTGCATTTTTACATGATGAACGCAGAAATAAAAAAAATTCACCGCACCCCTCCCCTTCGGTTGGCATGCACTGTTTAAATGTGCCCTCTGTACATGTTTGATACTACAGCAAATTTTGAAAAACCCACAGAGAACCCCCCCCCCCCCAATCCTACAAAAGAATAATTAGACCATGAAACAAATGGTGCGGACAAATGTCATACAGCCCGTGTCCTGAAGGTGGTGCTCTAAGGTCTTGCTTCTGCACCTGCCTTGGCCATGGGCTGAGACCTGGGTGGGGACGGAGAAAGCCCATCATAGCTTCTGTGATACCAGAAACCAACCCCCCACCCCGGCAAAGAGCCCCCAACATGTATTAGCGGTGGTACCTGATCCTCCGGATGCCAGATTCGGTCATGGCCTCAGGTGAAGAGACTGAGAGAGAAGAGAGAGAGCAGGTTTCTGACTTTGGCTCAAACGACAGCAGTGGGGGGAGGGAGGACCCAGGACCGGGCAAAACCATTGACCAAACTTACAGACTTACATTAAGTTGAGAATAATAGATGAAGTGTAGTCAGTCTGCTCAAAATTTAACATCCGTGTGATGTAATCAAAGAGGCACATTTTATCGACATTACAGTCCTGATTTCAAGGAGCTTATCTTATCATTAATTAACCACTAAGAAGAACGATATAGGAGTAAATGGTATTTCAAAATACATTTACTGAAGAACAGGAAGCATTAACACAAATATTTACTGTACATAAAGTATTTCCATGTTCATGTACTTGTGTATGAACAGTATTTACACATATGCTTTTGTAGATTTTTACTGAATTATATGCAGTGCTCACACATTTACATATATGCCACCTGTAGTTTAATATATGTTTAGTACTGACAGCATTTGTACATCTGGTACATTTGACAAAGTCAGTCTGCTGCTGTCATGTGCATGAGACCAAGAGAAGTGAGAACCATTTCCAGGTCAATGCAGACCTACACTGACAGTCACTCAAAGGAAGATACCAAATCAAAGGGTTGCATCTGACTGGAGGGAGCCCAGATGACCTGAATGCTCTCTCTCTGCATAAAATACTGCACCTCAGACAAAAAGGCTAGCCCTCTGTTAGGAAATTTAGATTTCACTATTTCATTATAATTCAGAATATACTCATCACAAACTACTAATACTTTCTGCCTTAAAGGTGAAGTTCCCATTACTTGCTAGGTGTCCAACAGGGGGTAGATTTTTCTTTTCACTAAATGAAATAGCCTCACTGGAATAAATTTCATAAAGATTCCCATGATTTTTAATGTTGACCTGTGCAGGAAAATGCAGGTGGTGCGTTACATAAGCATGTTAGCGGACTTCCAGCAGTCAACACATGCATTTTAGAAAATATCATGTTAGTGTTTGATTGTGGCATCTTAATTATTTTCTCACCATGTTGCCCTGACAGCTTCGATGTCGCTCACAAGGTTCTGAGCCAAACATATCCCGAAAATCTGAAAATATAGAAAGGTTTATTATAAACATCAAGCAATCAAGCCTCCCCTTCTCAGTAAAACTGAAAGACCACGACTGCTGGTAGCCAGAGCTTTTCACTGTCACCCAAATCTGTCACTTTTTTTTTTTTTTAAAGCAGTTTTTGGCAGTTTTTCCTACATTAGTACCTAGGAAACGTGCCAGTTACTGTGTTATTAGTGAGTTTTCCGAGGAATGCACTCATGATAAAATGTCGGTAGCAAATTAGCCATGGACCTGTTTTGGTATTGGAAGTAAAAACAGCCCAGGAAAAGGTCAAGATTCAAGATTCTTCATTCGTGCATAGTCATACACGTGGTGAAATGCATCCTGAACTGACCTTTTCAGACTGTGCAAAAATTTTAAGTTAAGTAAGGTAAGCAGGAAAGTTAAGTTTTTTAAATTTAAAGTAAGTAAAGCAAGTTTAAAAAAAAAAAAGGTCACCTCAAATATTACCGATCAGCAGCAACTGGGAATTCAAACCTAAAACACTCTGGTAACAAGCTCAGCCTCACCTGCAGCAGGGCGATGCCGATAAAGATTCCCGCCACCACGGTCAGGTTGTCCTGAAGCCACCTCTCAAACTGCGGAACGCAGCCCTTAACATGGATGAAAGCCTTCTGCTCTTCATCCTGCACTCAGCACGCGACAGGGATGCAGTCGCATTGGTTAATCGTCTGCGGTGTTTACAGAGATTTGTTTCCCTAAATCACTGTGCTCAACGATACCTTTTGTTAACATATTAGAATAAGTACACAAAGGCAGTAATCTACAAACGATCAGAATGGCAGAGATCGTTAATGGGGAAGAGGCTGCACATGGGTCTGGTACAGTATACAGTTATTCTTCTGATATGTAATGCATGTCTTGTCTCCAAAAGCCCACCTCTGCCCCATTCATAACCAGTATTTGTAACTGTAGGTAATGATGGTGTAATTGCCCACTATCAGAGTATTTTTTTGCTCATAGGGCCTCTCTGTGTAGGGCTGCGGGTCATGGCTTGTCCTACTGCCATCACTGGAGCCAGAGGTGGAAAGTTCAGGTCCAAAAAGTAAAAATCCAGACCAAGATTTTGTTCCAACCAACTAGTTGAATATTAACAGTCACGGTCACAGAGTATTCAACTGGTTGGTTGGAACAAAATTTCGGTCTGGATTTTTATGTTCTGGACCCGACATGTCCACATCTGGCTGGTGCTCATGTCAACAGGAAGATATACCTACGGAACCATCGGTGCCAAAAGACGGAACTGTAAAAAGCCCTCCAAAAGGATGGGGCGAATGCCAGTGGAGCAGTGTCCCAAGCAGCCTCATTTGGATGCACGTTAGAGGTTTGGAGCCAACACTAACATTTAAATGCTAATGTAGTATACAAATAGACACATTTTTGTAACTATTATATCTACAAAGGCACTGGAATGCTAACCAAAGACTGAAAAAAATTCAAACGGGAGAGGAGGTCAACACAGGGCTATGTATTTGTCTTAGCTGAGACCCACTGGTCTCAGGAAATGTGGGGTTATTGATTAATGGCAAGCTCCAGCTCGCCCTGTCAGGCCAGCAGACCCCACAGGGCAGACGGAAAGGCTTGACTTACATCTTTGGCTCGCACATCATAACCACACTGCGTGTTGATCACGTCCTCCTGAAAGAAAGAGGGGAAAAAAAACAGACAAGAGATCATGCGAGAGTGCTGGGGAGCGTGTCCCCCAAAGGCCTGGTACCTGTTTTACACCCCTCTCTACAGTATGACAAGTTCGGTTCACACCTCACAAAACACAAGAAAAGCAAGACTAGAGAGATCATGGGTAGGAGCACAGAGACATAGAAAATGATTTTTACTTAACTTTATCTGTAAAATCCTCACACTATGAAAGACTATGTGCAACTTCTTGTTATTGTATTTGCATTTCTTTTAGATCTGGACTGATCTATAGTTACTCAATAGTGCTAGACCTCAGAGACTGATTTGATTGATTAAACTGTTTTTGGGTCAGTTTCAGAGGTGATGTTAGATACCGCTGGATCCTTGGTGCAGCATGAGAAGGGGACCCCACACTTTTCCCGGCTGGGATTCGACTCTGTGCAGTTGAAGTAGATGTTGAGGTTCCAGTCGTCAGCTCCGAATGCACCGCAGCACTCCCACTGCGCAGACACAAGGTGGAGCCAGTCAGCCAAAACCAGAGTGCCTTCCCAGCATTCAGCACACATCGCTGACGCTCCTCCAGTGTGGAGCTCCACAGCAAACAAAGCGGGACATTATCCGCATGAAAGCTACACTGTTCCTCTGTCTCTGACCCTGAGACACGGCCAGGCAAGGGATCTACTGTGAGAACAAAACTCTTGTTCTCCGATTTCCAGCTTAATTAAATTTCTCATCCGATCACCCAGAAATGTACCCAAGTAGAGAGCCACCAACAACACATCAGAAGCACAATCAAGTTCTTTTGGCATCATTAAAAGATGTGAACCCCACTCCCACTGCATTTCTTCAGTGTCCTGGATGGAGGAGGAACAGTTCTTGATAAATGATTCTCTTCTTAACCACATTGACACACTCAGGTTTGATGTTCAATATTAGCTGAATAACTCTACAATGTATGCAGATATTTCAATACCCAGATTTAAAACCAATTGTATCAGTTATCCTGAGTGTTTTTAACTCATTCGGCATACCATGTATAATGAGTAGGCGTGAATATCCCAAGGCTGAAGTCAGTCAGGTTATACATTCAACTGACCCTAATTACTAATATTATAAGTAAGTAAGACTCGTACTTACTTACTAATATTATAAAAAGGACTCTTCTATTTCAACTCTTAGGCGCAGAACATGACTCTAATGCCCAGAGTCCCACAGCCCTTTCCGAAGGCCAATTTGTTTCCTTTTGTGTCTCCCTTTGTGCCAAATCCAAAATCATTCATTTTCATTCGTCTTTTCTGTTACACTCGTGTCCATTCTTCCCATTCACGTGGTTAGGTCCATTTCCTCCCAGAACAAGTTTTATGTAACACTTTACAGATAAGCTGGAATTTTAGAGAGATGTTAACCAAAAACACATCTCCGAGCTGTGTGGCCCACTGGTTGCCATGGAAACAGCCTTCTCAAAACAGGCATTGCGGTACAGGGCCCCTGTGCTCTTACATAGTCCTGGGTGAAGTCGATCATGTTCTGCAGGTCGATGTCATCTCGGTATGCTCGGATGTTGTTGTTGATGAAGAAGTTGAGCTGGTCCTTGATCCAGTCCTTGAAAACGAAGGCCAGGATTCCGGCTGTAAGCTCCAGGAAGAAGATAATCCCCAGAAACACAGAGAACTGCACAGGAAAGGGTAGGGGGTGTGGGGCAGGTAAATGTAACTTTCAGATCACACTTCAAGTAGTTTATATTCAATGACCGGCTCATACTGTATCTTATAAAAACAGATATGTGGTTACAACAAAATCGTAACCATTAAAATGAGTCAGTTCTGCATTCTGTCTGTCTCTGATTACTTTTGTTTTGAAAGCATTTTCCCCAATATCAAGTTAGAAGTTTGAGGTTTTGTAGGTAGAAATGTTATGGTTGTTATAGATCAAGAACCCACAACTAGTGGCGTAAGCTTTTTATAATTGCCCCCAAACCAGATTTTTTGTTTTGGGAGGCCTGCCGCCTTGCACACATGTCCATGTGTGGAAATGAAGTCTCTGACCCTTAATGGTTAAATGTTACAGATGTACCATGCATCTTTGTGAAATATCCTCACAATATAAACTTTTATAGCCTTGTCATAAAAAAAGAAATGTTAAGAATCGGACACGCTAAGCAAGACAGATTTGCAAGTCCAGGTAAAGGGCACATATATCACTTGGGGGTTCATAATGCAATGTATTGTGCGTTGGTTATTTAAACTGTGCCCAGTGCGGTTGGTGCAGCTATAGTTCTGACAGTACACAGCAACATCCGTCCCATAACATGCAGATAATTTTAATTCGAAACCCTGTTCAGATCCATGGTGAGCCTACAAAGTACCAGGAATGTGGGCGGGCCTTTTTCAGAGTTTCAAATTACAGGAAGCTGTTCTCTCATTATCTTAAAACATCCAAGGTCAAAACAAACTCCCAAAAATACTTCTAGCAGGACATTCAGAGTACATCCCGATTATTCCTATATTGAACTCATGCTTTCACTTCAGTAAATCTAGGTAGAAGTTGAAAAAGCAGAATCTCCTTGACAACCTTCCATAAAGTTGAACTGAAATCTGTAGGGGAATTTGACATGATGACATGATATTCATAGTTCCCATGTCTCTCAGTCTGTATTGTAACACACACACACACACACACACACACACACACACACACACAGCATGGGTGAGTGCATAAGAGGCAGTGTGAGGTGGTGGACTTACAAACTTAAGTAGAAAGGTGTTCTCCCTCAGTGCACCGATGCAACCAGCGAAGCCCAGGATGAACATAACCCCCCCAACCACGAGGAAGAGCCAGACTGGGTCGAATCCCCCCAGGTCTGTGATGGAGGAGAGGTTGGAGAGCACCCCCTGCAGAGAGAAAAGGCACAAGGAGCAGTGTTATATGACAATGACAGGATGCAATGATTACATCACAATATTACAGCAGATTACCAAGGTTGAAAAACTAATAAATATCCCGTTGACCTGGATTGCTGCACTCCCTATAGCACAACAACTAACCGTGCAAACTCAGGGTGCAATGTAAAAGTTTTGGAAATCTATCATGGTTCCCTTTCCCAGAAGCAATACTGCAATCTGATTCTTTCAGTCTGTCCTGTATACATGGGATATTCCGGACATTGCTGACATTTACTCTGAATAAATGGGGTTTCCTTTTCCCCTCAGTCTTTGTCCTTGACTTTTTTCTCAGTTTTTTTCATATTAATGTTTCAGCAAAAACAACTGCTGATATCTAACCCTGATGCCTTACTTTGTAGCAAGTATGTTAGGACAGGAGTTGTATGGGGACAATGAGAAATAAGACATCACGAAATGACAAAAGTCAGGTGGCACAACCAAAAAAATGCATTTTATAATAATTATTATACAAATAATTATCAATTATCTTAATATAAAACATTGTTTTGCAACTATTTGTGAGTTTAAAGGTTACAGACATAGAATTTTAGCAAAGTAAGCAATTTAATTTTTAAAATTATTTAAAGATTAATTTCAATAGCTTTTTTACTCTGCCTGTATGTTCCAACTGTTGCACCATCTGACATTTTTGGACTTTGAGATACAAAACCGACTGTTTTATTTGAATGTAGTAAAAATATATTAAAGAGGTTTCAAACAATGATGTTAAGGCATACTCTGTATTTATTAACAGATTTAAAAAAAAAATAATAATGGATTGGGAAAGATATGCATGTCATGTCATTGACGCTTATGACAACAAATAAAACTTATCAAAGCGTCATGCACCAGGTGCCTCTGGGCCCGGCACCCAACCTCAAAACAACGGTTTGCTCATCAGAATGTGAAACTATCTCACAGTCAGCCTTCCTGAGCAGCTATGTGTGTGTTTTCAAACACAATCTCTCCCAAAGCCTCAGCCCCGAATGCAGGAAAAATGCGTACAAAATACGCAAATATTTTGCTTGGCAGACAAAACCTAAACACTTTAGTGGCCGCAATGGATCCAGATCACTGGCATCAACAGGAACACAGAATTAAGGAAAGAAATGTGCCCTTTTTAGTACTGTTTTTTTTCTTTTATCTTGGAAGAACATATCCCCTGAGACACAACTTCAAGAAATACAAAATAGCCAGAGACCCTTATGACCAAAACAGCAGCAAGAAAAATCCATCATTCCACCACATAAGCAGGATCGTCATTCGAACATAACTCGTGATGGACGAACTGACAGCAAAAAAACTAAAATGTAAACATATAAAAAATGCCTTGGCTTAAACTCTTCACACCTTGCTTTTAGCAAGCAAGCCCACTCTTTTCTGTTTTCAGTAATGTTAGTGTCCCCGGGGGGGGGGGGCAGCCAGTTGACCTTGGACCCTCAGAGGTTTTTTTTTTCCTTATTTGGAAGTTTTTGGTTCCTCTCCTCCGTTGTCATCTGGCTTTCTTTACTTAATTTCTTTTCTGCCTTCTTCCCATTCTGTATTACTCTCTCTAAAGATGGGTGTGTGGTTATACGTTACACTATGTAAAACACCTTGGGACAACTCTGTTGTGAAAGGCGCTATATAAAAATAAAAATAAACTGAATTGAATTGTAAATAAATGACAGAGGGGGGGAAAAAAAAATCAAGAAAACTGAAATTCAATACTATCAAATACATCTAATATAACTGCCATCTCTTTATGTTGGACAGGGCTCGGACAGAGCTCCAAGGACACCTGGAACTTATCTTAGGCAGCAGAGGGCACCAGACTGGAGTATACTCTGGCCAAAATTCCAGTCCATCATAGGGCACAAACATACACTATGGACAATTAAGACATAAATTAGCCAACTGCCTATTTTTGGACTGCAGAAGGAAACTGGGGTACCCAGATAAACATGACACAGGGGTGCATGCAAAGCCCACACACACAGAGCGGAGGCAGGAAGCATTCCCAAACGCTATGGAAATTATGGATAAAATATAAATTTGAAATACACAAAGGGGCAATGGAATTTCATTTCATCCATCTATTGAATGCCTGCTGTTTTAATATGAACCTAAATGCACAAAGACATTTAATCAGAGTGTATATAGTCATAGTTCAGCTATTAATAGACAACATTAATATTTTATCAGGGTCTGTTCATTCTATTAACAGACTACTTCTGTCTCTCAGCTCTCTGCTTTGCCGTGAGTGCAAACACGAACTCTGATGGCAGTGGGATGAAGAGAGATCCAGCCTGGGCTGTTAATGCGACTCTCCTCCATACCAGCATCACAGTCTGGAGGCAGGGCCGTAGCCATAGCAGCAGGTGACCATTAAAGATCCCTCTTATTGTTTGATGGGCATGGAATTCTTTGTTGTGGTCAGGTGACACATATGCAAAAATAGATGTATGCACAACCAAACACACAAATCTGCATACGAGACAACCAAACCATATCTCTGCCAAAATGATGCCATCCTTTGGATCAGTCATAAAACAGGGGTCCTGACTCTCTGAGGTCATAAAAGATCCCTGGGCATCTTTCGAAAGAGTAGAGGTGGTACCCCGATATCCTGGCTAAAATTACTCATTGTGGCCTTTTCAAATCTGGACTCCTAATGATCCACTGCATCTAACCAGTGATTTCTCTCCTGCCCCTTCACCACCCTTAGCTGTTGTGCTGTGAGCGTACTAGCACAGAGTGGCCGCCGTCATCCAGGTGGGTGTTACACAGTGATGGTGGTTGAAGTGGCTCCTCATTTCTTCTGTAAAAAGTGCTATATAAAAGTAACAAACCTTCTTTCTTCCAGCAACCACTCCATGTCTTCTATTACAACAAAGTATCAGTGCCGCTTAAAAAAAAAAATAAAAAAAAAAGATTCAAATTACCTGTAAACACAAGAACACACATCAGAGACTCACCTTCTCACTCCATGCCCACAAGCCGATCCCCAAGAAGGCCACACCCAGCAACTGGAAGACAGCAGACACAGACAGATACAGTATGTTACTTCTAGCAACTGAAGCCCAACCTGAATCTGCAGCGAAGCCTGGCTGCGAGGTCACAATGCTAGTGTCCTCTAGGGTAAACAAATGCGTGACACGCCAAACATGCTTCATCCTCCACCACTTCTACATTCCTCTGAAGGGACCTCCGATGTTCACAGGACTTACCTGCCATGTTAAAAACACCAGTCGCTAAAATACCAGACTGTCCTTGGGTAGCAATGCATAAAGGAATTCGGGTTAGCTGAATATCAGCATATTCTGCAATTTTGATCAATCATCAATTTAAAAATAAATATTCTGACACTCCTATGTCAGTAGTACATATAGTTATTGCATACACACGGCCCAATATGTCATAAATGACAGGAAATAAGGAAATAGATAAATAGATAAATATGTTTGTCTAGCATCCTGTTTGAGTGAGAAGCTGTCCAAGGTGGGTGTCGTTTTGACTTTTCAGTTATTTTCAGAGCCTTGTAGGAGGATGAGAAATAAGATACAACTGATTACATTTCTCAGCTCAAAATAAAAAACACCACATTCTAAAAAAAAATAAATAAGGTAGCCCTAGTGGCAGTTTCAAAGCTGCACGTTATATCAAAGGAGCTATGAATGTTTGAAGTTGAACCAAAAGGTTTGTTCTGTAAAAGTAGAGTAATCTGCGCAGATTTAATACAAATTTCAAAGAGCAATACTATACACATAGGCATGTAAGATAACTGTTTAGACTGGAAATCATAAGCTTCTATTCTAGAGATGGGCAGAAAATAACATCACCTTTTTCATGAAGGAAAAAAAGTATATCTGCTGAGAGGTAAGTGACCCAGTTATTAAATTATGCATACCCGCCCAGTGCTATAATTCTCAATGAAACAATGACATGCACTAGATGAGATTCAGGCCGCATTGCAGACCTGACAGCCCTCATGCAGCATTGCTGGATGACCCTACCATAGATAGCCAAAAATGAAAGAAAGGTGGGGGGCAGGATTGTCGGAAAGGACGGGGAAGCCTGCGTTATGGCCACTTCCTCTTTGGCAGCAGGAGTGGCAAACTTCTGAACGCCTCTCGGGAAAGGAACTGAGCGGAGGCCATAGCAGCTGACTGGTGCCCACAATGCACACAGGCTTGGAAATACTAGATGCCGTCAACCACCATCTAAAAGCCAACAAGAAGCAACAAGCCAATCAATGGGCAATTGCTTGAACCAATCAGGAATCAACAGCCTCAGACAATTCGACCCACTGTAAAAATCATTGTTTTTCTAATTATTAGAAATAAAGACCCAACTTTCACAGTTTTAGCCTCCATAGGCACAGGAACACATGACTCCAGAGAGACCCCACAGAGGCTGCTTTCTTCAAACGTAATGCTGTTTGGCCATAACTTCACATCAGGCACAAAAAGTTTGACAATTCAAAATCTGACGTATTCGGTACTGTATGAGTCTGAAGCAAGATGTTCATGCTGACCCTACATCATAGTAAAAACGCCATTTTTAACTTCCTAAATTGCAAACTCACTTACCCCTCCCATCAAAACTAGCAAAAGGGGAAAGATTCTTTAACCAAGAATTCCCTAAAACATAAAGAGCTTTGAAAATTTAGGTTCCCATAAATGGGCATTGTCATTTTCCCCCATGACACGCCACAGGATACTTTTTATTCCCTCTATATGCATAAGGTGGGGCTATGTACAATTAATTTATGCCTTGTTATCTTTCAGTATTGAGTTTCTGTATTCACTACGGTCAGTTCCTCTCAATTGGTTTTGAGATAATAAGCCCTGGCTTTAGTGTGTGCATCAGCAAAAGCCCCAGTTATAAACTAGGATCGCATGTCTCAAGATACGATAAAAACCTGTGTCGGCGTCGACCTCACAGCATTTATCAACTGTGACCACCTGACCAAGTCTACTTCAGCCTCAGTTAAGGATGTTATACTTAAGATGAGAAACAGACCTCTTAAAACAAAATTATTCTGCCAAAACACAATCCGTCCTCCTTCGCTCTAAACAGAAAATCGAGAGAATTTCTTCTGAAGGCTGGGAACAGTGCCACCATGCCTTGCTCTTGCCCAGAATTGCACATCGACAAGGCACCGGGTCGGTTCATGCAACAGCATGTGGACAAAGTACAAGCGAATCAAGTCAGGCAGATCAGCCTTGACCAAAATTAATAAGTGTTCGGTCGCTTTTTCAATGTCAAATGAACTACCCATTTTAAAATATCTGTTTTAATTATAGGTTAACGAGTGAACAAAGCAAAGGCCCATTAAATAAACAGTAATAACAACAATAAGAAGAAGAAGTAATGCTCACACCAGTACAAGAATGACCAGTTTGACAGTGCTGTTTATTAGGGCTTACTGGCTTATCGCCACGAAGCTTCCTTTAACGCCTGTCATGCCTGTCTCCTCTTGTCTGCTGACATTTTAAAGGCAGGGGGGGAGGGGGATAGATGACGCTTTTCTTTTGTGCTTGTAAGCTGTTCTCACATACTGCTACATAAGCACAACTAAGAACAGCAGCCTTGCTTCTGTCAGACAGAAGTATGGGGGGGTGCAAACAAGGTGGCGGTAAGGGAGAAAGAGAGCGAGCGAGACAAAGACAGCAAGAAAGAGTGTGTGTGTGAGACAGCAAAAAAGAGTGAGTGCGTGTATGTGAGAGAGATAGCAAGAAAGAGTGTGTGTGTATGAGTGTGTGTGAGAGAGAGAAAACACTCATGCTAGGTTTCTCTAAAAATGCTTGTAAACATAAAATTCCCACTGACAAATAAGCTAAGTCAATATTACTGGCCATTTCCTTTAGTTTACCATGAGATTAAATTTAAATGTTGTATAATGAGAAAATAACCACAAATATACAGCCCTTCCATTTAACCCATGGAATATATTGACTTCCAGGCTAATTCCATTACCTCTTTCCATGCATACTGTTTAAAGTCAAGTGGAGATTATTCCTAACCCAATAAGACGTATATGCAAAGAAATTTACACACATGGCCTGAGCAACAGAGCACCCTGATGTCAGCCTAGAGTCACATCGAGAGACTGATGACTTCCCTTAGCTGGGGATGATTCATTGAGTAACTCAAATAACTCGATTACAAAAAATCCTCGATGCAAAGTATTTGCTTCGATGCCTCGTTTAAAACACATGACTATGTTCTGCTCAGTGATCACCGTGTTTCATACGGAGGATTATTACTGTCTCACAGTGTGTGTATGGCGCATTACGTGTAGCAGAGCAGTAGAAAAAACAATTCAGTTCAATTCAATTCAATTTTATTTATATAGCGCTTTTAACCACAGTCATTGTCACAAAGCACTTTACATTAACTCGGTCAGAACCCCAACGAGCAAGCCTGTGGTGACAGTGGCAAGGAAAAACTGCCACTGATGACACTCCCATAGGGACCCGTTGTGAAAAATACCAGAGAATATTCCAGCTTCCGGGTCACGGGGATGGTGAATAGTTCCAAACACTGACATTCACGGCATAAAATCACATTCATATCCATTGCTTATCAAAGCACTTTACGCAGTATATTGGTAAAATAGCATTTTTTAAACTTGTAATACATACATTAGGTCTCATTAATATACCAAATATTATGTTGTGTTTATATGTGATTAGCATTAGTTTTAATGTTTATTATAATTAATAGATATGAAGGTAGCTTTGCAGGTATTCAGGCTAACGTTCCCATATCACCGATGATTTAGTCCATTATAGTCCATTATACGCACAACATCTACATATTAAGTTGTTCTGGTCGGGGCCTGCTGTGTTCTATGCATTTCGTATTTGTCCTACCAAAGATGAATATGCCCTCCACATTCCATTTGGAAATGTCGCTCATTCAAATCAATGTGTACACTTGCTCAAAGTGTCACGCATCCAGTGTAATGTTTAATAAATAACACATTATGCCTGGGTAATTCCACAAATTTCATTACAGGGAGATTGGTGAAATTTTTATATGAATTCACGTGATAAATACACGTGCCACAGCTTAAACCGTTTATTCATACGTTATTTTGTATTTCCAAGATGTCTTATGCAAAAACTGCAGCATGTGCCATGCAAAGCTTCCCTTCTAGTAAAGCTGCGAATAAAAAGCTACATGAATCGGAAGCTGCAAAAAAGTAGCTAAATTAAGCCGTAAGTAACTTTGCCATTAGTTTGGGGGACACAGATCAATCCACAACCGAAATGTGATCCATAGCTCCGCCCACTGCCCGCTCCAATTAACATATATTTGCATGTTGTACACTTGAAAATGAAAAAGCAAAAAAGGAAATGAAAAGTCAAATTTGAAAAGACAAAAAGGTCATTGAATTTTATTTTATAATTTTTTACATCTGATCTATACATGAGTGGAAAATTAAAATGCAAATGGTACTATTTTTAATTT
>JAABNX020000017.1:9206030-9224669 GCA_015163995.2 Mormyrus lacerda | reverse complement strand
GCTTGCATGTGTGCCTTGGTATGGGTTGGTGCTCTGCTGAACGTCACCCATCTGACATTTTTGGGAATGCCTGTTGTCCCTCTGTTACTTTATACTACGCCCTCTAACTCCCTCCCTGAGGTTCAGGAGCACTCTTCCTCAACCAGCCAGCTTCCAGCTGGGTTGTTCACTTCCATTTCTCTGTCTATTGCTACAAGCACCTCAGTCAGTACTTTCATTTTGATTCTGGATTGCAAGTACTTATTCATTTTTGGAGGAAGTTTGCATGCATCTGTTAGACAGTGTGTGTGTTGCATGTGACACTAGCCGTGTGTTTTTTTGTGGACATTTCTGCCTCTATATCAACAGCCCATCAGCGCCATCATCAGTTGCTCTTGTAAGTGTAATTTCGATCTGGTCTTGTCAACAAAGTTGTCATGCCCCTCTTATGAGGTCGTAGGTCATCTTTCAGGACCCAATCTTCGCTGCAAAGACCAGGCTTAGGCCTGTGAAATCTTGAGTGTGTGGCTCTGAAGATTAGGACTCCATGCGTCTGTTTGGATACTTACTGGTTCAAATCCGGGCGTCTGATTTCATTGTTGGGTCCTTGAGGAAGATCCAGCCCCAGTTGGCTGACCCTGCCACCTCACTTGTCCATTGCTTTGGACAAAAGCCTAATAAATGTAATGTAATGTTAAATGCATGTGCTGTAAGATTGTTGGGCTGCGTTGGATAATGCTGGTCATTAACACTATTTAAGAGCACAAGCCTGGCTCACTGTTGACAGAGTATCAAGGCCAAGCTGCAGTCTTAGATGTGGTTTCCCCTGACATTAATTCTGACATCTAGAGACCTTGATGTGTTTGTTCGGATTACAGTGCTAAACTGTGGAGGTTTTGGAGTCTCTTCTCAGATTCCCTTGACACTTTACTCATATTTCTGTTCATTTCATATCAGAGTAATATCTACTCTGTTTTCCCCCCACTCCTTCTCAGCTGTGTTTACAAGTCTATTCTGGGCTTGCTTAGAAGCAGAGGTATTGCAGAAGATCCACAACTTCCCTTCCTCTTCAGACATTTTCTTTCTTTGATACCAGAACTGCTTGGCATGGTGGCACAAGCCCAAGGCAGTCTGGGTTTACTGCTGTACCAGCCATACTAAGAGATTAGGGGGTGGCTTTAGATAAAGTGGATTGGCAAATGTTTCCAATGAAGGACTGTAAAACTGGCAGAGAACAGCTGTGTTTCTGCCAGAAAAAAATACTAATTGAGTAATTCAAAGGAGACGAATGATTGTATTTAATCTTTGGCATCATTTTGAAACTTTTTATTCTCTGTAATGTTTCTTAATAATATTCTGTCTTCTGTATAAACAACTCATGTTCTGGTCTTTTGATTGTTGTCACCTGATTTGATAGAATTCTACATGTTCTTCCATTTCTGTTTTTTTCTTCTCAGAGAAGAGTTAATATGAAAAATCCCTATAAAGTGCAGTAATCTGAATCATTCCAGAATTACCTACAACCATCAGGACACCAGTAACACACATGTCATCTCACGCCTCTGGACGGCCGGGAGACTGCTGGCCCATAACTGTCTGAGTGCTGCTTACGCGGGGAGGGACATTGTCCCAGCTAGTAACCAAACGGACAGGCCTACAGTGCTACCTCGAGTGGACAAGGCCCCTCCTGACTAACACAAGCAATGGGGTTGGTGTTCCAGCTGTCCCCGCCGATGATAATAATGATTGCAGTGACAGTTCTGAGTGGCAAGGCCGACAGGGGTCGGGACTCACTGGTGACAGTGAACCGGGGTTTGAAGGTGAAGCGAGGCCAGACAGCTTACCTGGAGGAGGACGACCTGCGTTTCAGTGCCCCCCAAGAGAGGGACGGCTGCAAGGTGGAGGTGGTCCTCAATGAGCCCATTACACAGCGAGTGGGTGTACTCACACCTCAGGTGGGTCTGTGTCCTCCATTCAGCATTTTCTAGCTTTAAATGTGTCGGTCATTGCCATTTAAAGGGCCAGGCCCCCATTTTTAATGCTTATTAATGAATGGAGGTTTTGGTCATTTTACAATTGTTACAGCATCTGTCTTAACTTTTGCCATGCATATCCCAACAATAAACAGCAGTTCATAGGGAATGCCCTCCAGTGCCAGGACTTCTGGCATATCATTTGATTGTATATTTTCAAACGCAGCCCATGTAGGGAGCTGGGAGGGAGCTATTATATAGATTAATTAGTCAAAAGAGCTCATCTTCCAGATACCCAAAATATGAATTAGTTGAAAGAATTTGTTGCATCAAGAGGTCTGTGACCTTTTGTTATTCTTATAATTTTGTGACATATATAATATCATGTTTTCTTAAATCCGAAAAGTCTGTATTGTACTAAAACTGGTTTTCTTTTTGTGTTTGAAATATTTGACATCCATTCACAAGGCCGGTCACCAACCATGGGTTGCCATGTAAGGGAAGAAAAAATGACTAAATTAAAAATTCTCAAGCCAAGCTGCAGTCTTAGATGTGGTTTCCCCTGACATTCATTCTGACATCTAGAGACCTTGATTGTCATTTAATTAGATGGGGGAAAAGAAAGAAGACAAACTGAGAGAAAAATACGAAAAAAACAAGACCACTGGGATCCTTTTCATTTCATCGTGACAGCTGGCATGGGTTGAGCATTTACTCCTAACTTCAAGGAATTCATCCACTCTACCCTAAAGTATATGAAATAATGAACATTATGTAACGCTTACAAACAGAAAGTTGTTCTGTGCGTAGAGTTAGAGAGTTCAGGTCCAGAAAGTAAAAAGTCAGACCAAGCTGGTTGTTTTTGGTCTGGATTTTGCTTTCTGGACCTGAACTATCCACTGGCTGTGCGTGTAAATGTGGTTTGATGTATGTTGTCCCTACCGTCCTAAGGTCTTTGACTGCTACTTTCACACGGACGAGGTGAAATATGTCCATAATGGCTGCCCCATCTTAAAAGAAGACAAAGTGATGCTTCGGCTGTTCAGGTATATGGATGTGGATGGTTATTTATCATGCAAGTGCCACTTCTGCAGCTGGAATCCACTTTCTGGAATTAGAGCTTCAGCATTTGTATCTTGAATGCAGAGCTCTCTCATATATTTTCTCTCTTCACCTGACCTGTGCTTGGCATGGGTTTTAAAAATGAACAAAAACATAATTGAGACTTCCAAACATCTTAAATAAATTTGGGGGATTCTGGTAATGTTTTCTCAGTATATTTATGTTTGCTGAGTGTTGAGTGAAGAATCTGGTGTGTATTCAGGTTCACAGAGACAGAGACCTACACTGAGGTCTTCTTCCTGCATGTTGAGGTCCTGGAACCCGACTGCAGCATCATCCAACTTGGCCCTAAGTCTCTGGAGGTACCTGAGTTCTACAGCCTATCGGACAAGCTGGATGGCAATGTGGTGTCTTTCCGCTATGAGCGGCGATCCAACCTGGAGTGCACTGTGCATGTAGCCACGCAAGAAGCACACCTTCCCGCCCACGGCCAGTTGGTCACTGGCGAACCTGAGGAAGTTGTGCCTCGTGGAGATGAACCACAGAGCTTTCTGCCCTCAGAGCAACAGCTGAGTATGTCCTGCTATCCTTTAGGGCAGTGTTTCCCAATCCAGTACTCAGGGACCCACAGATAGCCTATGTAGGGAGTTGGGAGGGAACAAAAATGTGAACTGTCTGGCAAGGAGCTCAGAGGGAGCATAAACATGGTCTGACTGTGGGTCCCCGAAGACTGTATTGAGAAACACTGCTTTAGGGCAAAGAGAAGCAGAACACTTATTACAATCATCAAAAGAGATCTTCATTCCACTAGATCTGTCAGAAATATGTTGAATAACTTGGGACAGGTTGTCTCTTGCTGTTATTAACCACTATGACCATTTTCTTGCAGTTAACAAGGCCAGAGCAATGTGCAAGGAGTCTGCATGCCTCAATGGAATGAAACTGGTACAGTTCATCAAGGTGCCTTGTGAGGACTTCCTGGTGATGGGGCTGAAATACCAGCATACAGATCCACCATCTCCAGATATCGATTACATCGCCATACGCCTGGATCTCAGAGATACAAGGAGTAGGAGCATATATAAGGTGCCTTCTAGATTACATTTTTGCATACAAATGTTTTTAATATTATTTGAATTTGGATAGAGGTAGAAAGTTCGGGTCCAGAAAGTACAAAAGACTTGTTGCAGGTTTTGTTTCAACAAGTCAGTTGAGTACCCTGTGACTGTGACTTTATATTTGACTGGCTGGTTGAAACAGAATCTTGGTCTGCATTTGTATTTTCTGGACCCGAACTTTCCAATTCTGAATTTCCGATTGATTGCTTCACTGTAGGCATCAGGATGCAGTGTGGTGAATGAACTGGACTTGTTATGCAAAGAATGAGGGGGGTCACAGTTTCCCTCAAGCCTGATCACTTCTATAAATGATCCAGCTGTGAAAATAGCTAAAAGCCTAATCTACATAAGTCAAGGTTAATTGTGCTAAAAAAGTATAACTACTTGTTTATGAGTAAATGTCACACATCATCAAGGTATTTCAATATGGAGTGAAATTAGTGCACATTAGGCTGCCGGAACTACCTGTGCAATTATATCATCATTATCAACACCCATGTGACACCTCTGGATCAATAAGAAAATAGTATTTACCAAATCTGTGGTAAAAAAAACTCAATATTGAATATAGACCCAGTGAATCATTGATTGATTTTGAAATTGCTCTGAATGCCCAGTCTGAGCGTGCCTGGATTCCGGTACGGATCAAGAATGGCATCCCTAATCAACCTCCTAAGCCAGCCTTCATGCCCACATTCATCCTGGAGGTGGACCAGTTCATCCTCACCCCCTTTAGCACTGCTGCTGTGGATGCTGAAGATGCAGAGTCCCCCAGGTCCCTACTAGTCTTTAATATCACCAAACCACCCCAAGAAGGCTTCATCACCCACCTGTCTGACCATACTAAACCCATCATCTCCTTCACCTGGGCGGACCTCCATGACATGCTCATCGCTTACCAGCCTCCCAATTCCAGCTACACCCAACGCCGTAACTATGAGGTAGAGACCATCTGAAAAAATGTTTCAATCTCAGATGTCCCTAAGAATGCTGTAGAAACATGAGAATGTTTTGAAAACATAAATATGTGTATCATAATATAAGTAAGATTCATTTAAATTAGCATAAGTTTGCAGATATGCTTCAGTCTTGAGATGAGGTAGCCTTCCTCCTGCCATCATGATGCAGCCCTTTACAAGCATGATATTGATGATATTTTCTTTTCTGGCAGGTGGAGATTGATGTCCATGACTACTTTTTTGCCAAAAGTGCCCCTTTCATGGTTCATGTGTCTGTCAGGACGGCTGACACCAACGCACCCCGTGTGTCGTGGAACATGGGTAAGGACTGCATCTTCACACAGGGATATAACGTTGACCAGTCACGCTGGCTTGGAGTGCAGTCTTCATGGCAACCTCACTGGTGCCTGATCCTTATAGGCTTGAGTCTGCTGGAAGGCCAGTCCCGTCCAATCACGTGGGAACAGCTGCAAATCGTAGACAATGACAACCTGAAGTTGGTACGCATCATCACTGTGGATGGGCTACAACACGGAAGACTTACTGTTAGAGGTAAAACGATATGGGTCTAAGTATTATTCTAAGTATTATTCGAGAGTCTACATGTTATATACTGGCATATTAATTTTATTCTGGTCCACTCTTTAATCCAAACAGTAACATGCATTCGTTAAAGATCACCCCTTTCACTCATTCTACCAGAATGCCAAGTTGAAAGAGTACCATTTCAATTAACATCTTATATGTTGTTATATACAGAATCCATGAAAGTCATTCTGTAATTCTTGGAATTAGTAAGAGAAGCTATATATTGATTAGTGAGTGCTTCATTTCTTAACCTTTTTTATCCCTGGTCTCCTGGGTTGCATGCAACATCTAGGTGGCAAGGGCTTCATGTTCACTGTGACTGACATTCAGGCAGGCGTGGTACGCTATCACCACGATGACAGCGACACCACCAAAGACTTTGTGGTCTTCCGAATTACCGATGGCCACCACCAGACACGGCATAAGTTCCCCATCAACATCCTGCCAAAGGATGACAGCCCGCCCTTCCTCATCACCAACATGGTGCTGGAACTTGCGGAAGGCCAGATCGCCCTTCTGCAGGGATCTGTGCTGCAAGCCTCTGATATGGACTCCAGCGACGACTACATCCTATTCAATGTCACCTGCCAACCACGGGCGGGAGTGCTCATGAAGATACCAGGCCCTAGTCAGACAGGTGAGCCCCTCTCTCTGTGAAGGCTGCCTTATGACTTTATATGAAAGTCCATGCCAAGATGAAAATGTATCTGGTCAAGTTGACTTTAAAAGAATGCATTAAATCATTTTCAAGTAGGTTCAAAATCTTAATGTTTCTGGAATAATGCATTCTTTTTCACCAGAAACAATCCCCAAACTTCCCTGCTTCTCTTTTTAGGTTACCCTGTCAGCCATTTCCTCCAGAGAGACCTTTTCCACTCTGTTATATACTACCGCCACCTGGGGAATGAGATCTTTGATGACTCCTTTGAGGTAGTACTCTCAGATTTTCACGATCCTCCGAATCTCTCAGAACCTCAGGTATGCTCTTGTGTTTTTGGTTTTATTCTGCAAGCCCGGCTGTCAAACCAGCTCCATTTTGGATTTCCACTTTACCGTTGTGGTCCATTAGTGGTCTCACCTTCTCTCCACTGATGACTTGCACAGGTTATTGTGGTGCATATTACTCCGGTGCATGACCAACTTCCAAAGGAGGTACCTGGGGTGACACGACATGTAGTTGTCAAAGAGACGGAGGTAGTCCACATAACTAAGAAGCAACTACATTTCGTTGACCCAGAGTCACCTGACAGTGAGTTGACATACACCGTCACCACGCCACCCTTCTTCAGCTCCATTCATGGGTAAGCAGCAAATCGACACATAGGACAGAATCTTGCAGAAGCTAAATAAAAAGCCCACGGACTACTTTGTCCAACAGCTGCTAATTATTGCCTCAGCTGCTCAAACTGGATGAATACTCTTTCATGAAAAGCTTAGAATGTTCTTGTTCTCTTTGTGTTGGCCAGGAGAGGAGATGCCGGGAGGTTGTTCCTAGTGGACAGTATCCCCAAGTTTACCAAAGACCCCAGTGCCCCAGTTTTACGACTTTTCACACAAGTGAGTAATTCTTGGGGTAACAACAACTGGCCATCAGGAACTTTGGGATTTTTCCTGGTGGGCTGATGATTTGAGGGCCGGTCTTTGTATGGCCTATATGCCAGGGGTGTTCAACCCCTCGGTCTATTGCAGAAGATGATGCTTTATTTCATTGCTGGCCAACCAGTTGATCATGATTGGCAAAATGCACCAAGGGGACCCATCCCCAATCAGTGGTAAATTCCCGGGCTGCTTTTTGTTGCCAGTCTACCCCTGACATCAACTTTCTACCTGGAGTACTATATGGCACCTAACCCAGCTAGATTCTGCTTTCCCAGCATGCAGTCAACTACATGAAGGTGGCCTACATGCCCCCCCTTCAGGAGATCGGGATCCACCCCCAGCCTATCCAGTTTGTGCTTTCCGTCACCAATCAGCAGAGCAGTACACTCATCGGTATCTGTTTTAACATTACCGTGCTGCCTGTGGACAACCAGCCACCTCAGGTACCGACGCTGTGCGATTCATTGACCACCGTTCATTCATTGACGCAAGCCGCCAGTTTTTCAGAAGCGCTTCATGAAACCTCTCCCGATCATGTTTTCTCAGGTCCACATGAACCCACTGACGGTGGAGGAAGGTGGGGAATGCCCAATAGACTCGGACCACCTGTGGCTGATTGATCCGGACACGGCAGAGGAAGCATTGAGAGTGGAGCTGAGGGCAGGGCCCCAGCATGGGCGACTTCACCTGGACGGGTTCCCCATGGATCCAGGGCAGGCGTTCACCTTGAGCGACCTGACCAGCCTAAAAGTTAGGTTAGATACATTCTGCCTCTGCCTCAGTTTCTCAGTGCCACCTCATGCTGGATTTATATGTAGTACAGGGAGCCCTCTACCAGTTCAGTTATTGCAAATTTTTTATTTTGAAATCCTTACCCAATCAGGTAATAGCTTTCTTCATCATAAAAATAATACAAATTCCCATATGAGGTGGGATAATCACATGCAATCAAACACTGATGGTTTAACCCCTGTCACCAGACAGCAATTGACAGGTCTGGATAATTAGAACTAGCATGGAGTTGAGAATCTAATTTCTTCACTCTTGAATCTGCAGTTTTCATTGATCCATATTTACAGAATTCAGAAGCCAGGTCTGATGTTGAGGTCCATTTGTGCCCAATTTTACTGGAAACTGGGCACTGAAAAATGAGGTTGCATTTATAAATTGCATTTACAAGAGTGTAAAGTGTTAATATTGAGATGCAAATCATCAAGTTTCCTTATAGAAATTAATAAAATGATTCTGATTCTGATTTACTTATAATGTTTTTCTTTACTCTAATGAACCATTATGTTTAATCCTTTCCCATAGCAAAATTATCACAGTACTGGCTGTGCTTTGCTTATCCCTCATAGGTACCATCATGATGGCTCTGAGACAGTTCAGGACAGCATTTATTTAACAGCTTCTGATGGTATCAGTATTGCCGAATTTGTATTGCAGGTGGAGGTGAGTCATGATCACAAACTGACTAATCTATTATTCCTTGTCTAGATAATTAACCGATAAGTCATTTTACTTCTGTACTAAGGTTCTGGGAATTAATTCTGACCATTCTACATTTTTATTCTCTGGCACTTTTCTTCATGTCATCCACAGGTGGCGCTGGTCAATGATGAGGTTCCGGTCCTTGCACCAGGATTGAGGCTTGTGTTGGACTGTGCAGAGGGACAGGAAGTGGTTATCACTACAGAGTACCTGTATGCCACAGACAGCGACACCAATGACAGCAGGCTGTCCTACATGATTGCCCGCCAACCGTATCATGGGGTTGTGCATAAAAATGGCGTGATTGTTGACAGGTTTGTCCAGGCAGACTTAATCTCTGGGTCCATCACCTACAAACACACAGGTAGGGGCACATGATGACACCATATTGGTACAAATTTTTCTTAATTTGCTGCAATGAATATGCAGATAGTTTACTGTACTTTGGATGCTTTCAGTTTTTTTGGATTTTGAGATTGAGTTACTGTATAGTGTTCAGGGAAGGGTTTTATACAGATTTGTGGTTAGGCTATTAACTTTTATGGTGTTTACTTTGTGGACATGGATGCTAATTTCACGCACTTCTAAGGAGCGGAGATTGGACTTACTCCACGCTATGACATGATCACATTCGTCATCTCAGATGAAGAGGCAGAGAACTTCCCAGTATGCATGTCTGATGAGCAGCCTTCTCCCCTGGGCCCTGCTGCTCGGCTCCAGAAAGCGCTGCCTATCTATGACATGAACGTCACTGTGTTTCCTGTGGACAACCAAGCCCCCTCTCTGATTACTGGTGACAGTGACTTTCTTTTCTTCTACCCTGTGTGCCTTTGTGGCTTTGTGTAGAACAATGATTGCCAACGCGTTGCTCCTAAGCCACGAGTGGCTTGCAGGGTGCCAATGAGTAGTATACATCAAATTTTCTAGAAATCATATTATATGAATTTAGTTTTTTTTTTGTCTGTTTTTATTGCGTTTATACACATGTACATTCTAGCACTACAAGGAACTTCACTTTTGTCTTTTATAATCAGTGCTGTGCTGTTATGACATGGACTCAAATTAATTTTACCTTCAAGCCCCCAGTTGATATAACACCTTCCCAGATTATTTTCTTTGTAGAAGTAGCTCTCACTGTTCAAAAATTTGGAGACAACTGGTGTAGAACCGTATCAGATCATGGTTGCATCTTACAATTGTGGGATGTGTTAATTGGTGCATTTTACACAGACATAAATCATACATTTATACAGACATAAATCATGGATTTCCGATATCCTTCTACAAGATGTGGATAGTTCAGGTCCAGAAAGTAAAAATCCAGACCAAGATTTTGTTTCAGCCAACCATTTGAACTGGATTTGTACTTTCTGGGCCTACCTCTGCCTTCTGCTGTGCCATTACCCAATCCATGTGAAATGTGAATTCTCCCTTTCAGGTGAGGTGTTTGTGGTGGACGAGGGAGCCTCTGCATCTATCACGGTGGCTCACCTAAGGGTATCTGATGTAGACACCCTGCTGGAAGAGCTGGAGTTCATTTTGGTCTCTCCTCCGCAGTTTGGCTATATTGAGAATATCTTGCCCAGCCCTGGGTTTGAAAAAAGTAATATGGGAATCAGCATTGGTGAGTGTGTCATTCACAGCACTTGGCATCATCTGGGTTATGAAAAAATCAGCAGGTAGAACACCTGAAAGAAAAGCTTCAGGTTCTTGTTCCAGGAGTTCTGCTGTCCTGCCCTTTAGCCAGGTGTGTCATTTGCATGGCCTCAGTAAAATGCAAATAATAGTGAACAACAACAATAAAAATGTGAACTGCCCAACACAACTCTTTGTTCAATAGCCACCTTCACCTATGGTGATGTGAAAAATGGCCATGTTAACTACGTGCAGTCCAGACACCAGAGGACAGAGCCAACAGCCGATAAGTTCATGGTTTGTGTGTCGGATGGGTTGCGCCATTCCTCCGACATCCCATTCTACATCATCATCAGACCCACCAATGATGAGATCCCGGACTTCCTCACCAGGAACATCACGGTAAGCTGGAGCAGAACCTCAGTTGTACTATTTGCTAGAAATGGATTATCCAACAGCATTCTAAACAGTGTTGTAAAACAGAACACTCACACCTTTGATGACTGCCAACTGTGGCCCAAGGATTTCACAGTCCTGTACTGCTTCTAGCAAAACAATTTAGCAGAGGTGTAAAGGGGCTCATTGGAGTTTTACTTACACAAAAATGTTCTGAAGACAGAATGAAAAATGATTGGTTCAGAGAGATAACCAATCAGATTGTAGAGGAGGTGGGTCCAAGCAAATTGAGGAGGTGGAACCAAAGCATCTGATTGGTTGGAACCACCTTCTCTACAATCTAATTGGTTATTTCTCTGAACCAGTCTTTCTCCCTTCTGCCTGCAGAACATTTTTGTGTAAGTAAAACTCTCATGAACTGTATGGGAGAGTCTATTCCTACAGATGGGCATTTAGCTGCTTGGTAGGTCAGGATCAGTGGCATCAATCTGTGAAGTAAGCAGCCGAGAGAGGAAAATAGTTATTAAAGAACAGATGGCTGATGTTCCCTTTTAGGTACGTGAGGGCCACTCGAAAGATTTGGACCCAACCATCCTCGATGCAGTAGACTTGGATGTCCCGCGGGACCGCCTGTTCTTCAGCATCATTGAACAGCCCCTGCATGGGGCCCTCATGGGCAGGCCGCACACAAATGACCACGGTGGGGCTTCTGGGAATGCCAACACAGGGATCGCAATGCATGACTTCACCATGGATGAGTTACGGAATGGTACGACCTGCCGGCTACAGTTTGTGAGTCACTCTGATTCAGCACCAGTTGCTCTGTGCATTGTAATTATCCAGCATGCCTCACAATACATTGCCTATCACATGGTTCTTCACAGTATTTCTCAGTTTTCTAGCATGGATTGAAAATGTACCTTCACTAATTTATCTGACATGTTTAGCCAAAGCAATTCACAGTAGAGGGAAGTGTTACAATTTGTAAGTATTCTATGGGATTTGCGCCCACAACATTTGGATTGTTAGCACAATGCTCTAGTTATTACTACAGGAGCTGCAATTGTCTTGTGCTTGCTGTGTTACTATTTGTACATCAGTGTTGTTTCCCAACAGATCAGGCTAGATGCTAGTGTATGTAGTCCAGTGAGCTTATTGATACATATATAAATCCACTATAAAACAAGTCTCATTTCCCCAACCAGGGATGACGATCACATACGCGCATGATGACTCTGAAACCACAGTCGACGGTTTTACCATTCAGTTGACCGATGGGAAGCACCAGCTCAGGAAACGTGTGGAGGTGACGGTCTTACCCGTCAACGATGAGCTTCCCCACATTATACGGTACCATCTTTGTCCGGCATCTGAGAAACCTGCACACGCTGGCCTGTAGAAGGCACCATCAAAATCCCTCTTTATTAATCCATTATGGAACAGAAATCACATAAAAAAACACAGGCTGCTGATTGAGAATGAAAGAGAAACACAGGCTGGGAATGAAAGAGAAGAACAGACTGTGAAAGAGAAACAGGCTGGGGGCTAAGAGTGAAAGTGAAACACAGGTTGGTGGCTAAGAGTGAAAGAGAAACATAGGCTGGGGGCTAAGAGTGAAAGAGAAACACAGGTTGGTGGCTAAGAGTGAAAGAGAAACATAGGCTGGTGGCTAAGAGTGAAAGAGAAACATAGGCTGGGGGCTACGAATGAAAGAGAAACATAGGCTGGGGGCTAAGAGTGAAAGAGAAACACAGGTTGTTGGCTAAAAGTGAAAGAGAAACAGGCTGGGGGCTAAGAGTGAAAGAGAAACACAGGCTGGGGGCTTAGAGTGAAAGAGAAACACAGGCTGGGGGCTGAGCGTGAAAGAGAAATGCAGGCTGTGTGCTTTTTGCACCTGTAGGAACACTGGCATACAGGTAGATATGGGAGAGTCCAGGCTGATTTCCGGTGCGGTCCTCGCTGCGTGGGACGATGACACACCTGCCCAGCGTGTCCTGTATGTGTTTGAGACCCTGCCCACGGAAGGCCTCCTGCAGATGAAGGTAGGCATAAGCCCCCTCCATTCCCTTCCCTGAATCTAAATCAGACAGAGCACATCCTACAGAGCAAAGACCCTCAACCGATCTCATGTTATACAAACTCACACTTAAATGAGCAAGATTTTTAAGATGAAATTATGATTTTAAAGCAGCAGTCATAGTCACGATCAGACAATACACACAACATAAGAGCACAGTATGAAATGACATAAGTGTATAAATATAAACAATGCACTGTAAATAATCAACCAAATGGCAGTCATAGTCTAAGACTTGGGACTGTGCTGTATAAAGTAACAAGTGCCGGAAGGTGTAAATGTAAGCCATGGGGTTAGGTGGCTCAGAGAAGAGACCTGACATGACACATAATAAAAGCAATGGCCCATATGTGTTTAGTGGCTGTTCTGGACCTCTGTCATTGCACAGATGGGCCTGCACTGGGTATCGCTCAGTGCCGGGGAGAATTGCTCCCAGGAGGACCTGGACAGCAACCTGCTGAGATACCTCCACACCGGATCCACTGGGCTCCAGAGAGAGGATGCGTTCATCTTCC
Source organism: Mormyrus lacerda (assembly GCA_015163995.2). Taxonomy (NCBI): domain Eukaryota; kingdom Metazoa; phylum Chordata; class Actinopteri; order Osteoglossiformes; family Mormyridae; genus Mormyrus; species Mormyrus lacerda. The sequence continues at coordinate 9,211,277 of JAABNX020000017.1, read as the reverse complement.
ATCTGCAGGATGGGGAGAACCGCTCACCTGTGCAGCACTTCCGCATCTCGTTGAAGACTATGGAGAAAGGTTAGCATGGCAGGGTTGGCTCAGGGGCTGGGGCAACTGGTGCACCAGCCTGTCGGTGCAGGCTTTCCTGATGATTCATGGATAGCAGGTTCCCCAAAAGCCAAATGTACCACCTTTAAGCATATGTACTGAGAATATGTATGCCAAGACTGAATTACTTCCATAATTAAAGATTATCAGGCTAGTGGCGCAATGGTTAGCACTGTCATCTTACACCTCTGGGACCGGGGTTCCAGTCTCCAAGCTATGTGGAATTTGTATGTTCTCCCCGAGTGTTGTCTTGTTGTTTCCTCAGGGTACTCCAGTTTCCCCCCCATAGTTCAAAAACATGCTGTATTTCACATAGGTGTGAATGTATGTGTGACTGTGCCCTATGACAGGTTGGTGCCCCTGTCTTGGGTTACGCCCTGCCTTGCCTCCATTGTTCCCAGGATAGACTCTGGACCCCCCATTACCGTACATAGGGCTAGCAGGCATAGAAAATGTTTTTCAGGCTTGTCTCACATTTGATTTAATTACCCATATGTGTGACTTTTTTGAGTATGCAACCCAGTGTTTTCTCACTGAGCATATTGCAAATAGCCACATGCCCTGGGGGGTGATTTTTAACGCATCTCACTGAGATCGAATCACACCACATCAACTGACTTCCCAGGAGACATCGCCGTGTTTGTCAAGCCCATTCAGGCCCGACGGGGCGAGCGTGTGGTACTGACCACCGAAGTCCTCCTGGCCCTGGATGGCACAGACCGTCCAGAGGAGCTCCTCTATGTGGTGACCACTCCACCCGACCATGGTCATGTGGAGTATATCCACCACCCAGGCATGGCTATCACCTCCTTCAGCCAGATGGACGTGGCCTCCAACCTGGTGTGCTACATCCACGATAACAGCGTTGTGTCACCCCAGGAGACGCTGCGGTAGGTGGGACCTTCTGGATTTTTGAGTTTTAATTGGGTGGAGTTGGATTGGTGTCTTATCATGCATGTTTAAGGCCAGTGCTGCCTTTCTCTCTGACAGGTTTGTGGTCAGCAATGGGCAATCCACTCGCGGAGGCATTCTGGACATCACTATCGACACAGTTGACCGGGAGCTGCCCTCAATTCGCCATAACGGTGGCCTGCAGGTGCCACAAGGCACCACCATGGTGTTGTCCCCTGACGTCCTGAGCCTGTCTGACCCCGACACTCCCCCATCTGGCCTCTTCTTTGTGCTGGTGCAGCCACCTCAGTACGGGCAGCTGCTCCTGCGGGGGACACCATTTCTTGAGGGCAACTTCACTCAACAGAACCTGCTGGACCTTCAGCTGGCCTATAGACATGGCGGGGGCCCTGCTCAGATTGACCGTTTCAGCTTCACTGCCCTTGATAGCAGCCACCTTGGTTTCCTAATAGGGGGGAAGCTCCAGACTGAGCCTGTCTTCTTCACCATCCAGGTGAGGTGGTCAGGCTGCCGTCAGGCCACACATAGTGATTTACTGTCAGCAGACTGACAGCAACCAGGCCTGTATTACAGCACAACCACCAGCCTTGTCATCACAGAATCTATGACAGTTATAAAATAATGTACTGATGTTCTCCAGGCTATAGTAATTAACAGATTCCCATAGAATTATTTATAAGACGGTGCTCTTGGTTTGCTTTGGGGCATGCTTTATGCCCTTTTTTGAAGAGAGTGCCACCAAAGGAAGGAATTAAAGTCTTAATACTCTACACACTAATTAGGGTGTGAGAACATTTCAGGCTGGGATGTGGGTTTGAATACTGGTGCTGATCATCACTCTGCCCCTAGGTGGAGCCTCTAGGCAGTCCAGCCCCACAGCTGGTGCATTTAGAGGTGGCCTGGAGGGCGGAAGTGCTGAAGGATGGCCGTTATGGTATCTTCATGTCGTCGCGAGAGCTGAAAGCACAGGGCACTGACTGCCACAGCGAGCAGCTTGTCTTCCAGGTGCTTCGACCGCCCCATTTTGGCTACCTGGAGAACGTCACTTCAGGTGAGGCCTGGGCGAGAGGGCATTGGGTGGAATCAAAGCATGTTTCCTTCAGTTTCATTATGCAATGGCTACTTTAGGAAGGCTCACGTGTTTTTTTGTGTTTGTGCTGAATTGGGAATGGCTTGTTGGTTAATAATACTTAATGTGCTGGAATATAATATTCAGTATTTACTAAAATCGCCACAGCCTGTGTGTCAGTAGTAGGACATGGTGAGGGCATCTTTCTGGGTGGTGAAACTTTATATGCTCTTACAGTAATTTAACCAGCTAACCAATCAACCAGGACAAAAGGTCACAGAAGGATTGGCTGTTTCATTCAGCAGCTGCATGGTGTTCAGGAAACTGTAACTGAGCTTATAGTTATTCTTGGTCACAAATGTGTGTGAGCATGCACTTTCTGTCTACTTCAAAGGCCAGTTTATCCACCAGCGTTTCACCCAGAGGGACCTGAATAGAAGGAACATCCTGTATGTCATCAATCCCGCAAGCAGCGCCTTGTCGGACAGCCTGGAATTTAAGGTGTCAGACCCCCGGGGGAATGCCAGCCCAACCCACATGTAAGGTTCTCTTCCAACAATTAGTCCCTCTCAGTCCATCTCATCCCTATTTGTCTTTATTCAATTCAGATTTTCTGCATAGCACATTTTCCAACAATACTTGCCTGATTGCACAACGCTGATCATTCAACTTCTACCTTTACCTCTGCCATTCCAAGTCTTTCTTTTGTAACTGTTCCGGTCTTTTTTTTTGACAGCTTATAGTTTTTCACACACAGCGGTCATGTGACCCCTCCCCCCAAAAATCTTAGCTCTAGTGATGGCCAAATGAAGCTCATGAACCATTTGCTGTATTTTCTGACCAAATGGTGCTCTTGGTTTACATTTGGACATGCTTTGAGCCCTTTTTTCAACAGAGAGCACCATCTAGTGGTGTCAAAAAATAAACTAAACGGTTCATGAAGCTTCATTTGGCCATCATTAGCCATCGATATCTTGCTCCTGTAGGTTCGAGTTTCGCTGGGCAAGTTTGGAGCTCTCCCAAGCCGAGTACAGGGTGTGTGAGGAGCAGGGCCTGTTGCTCACCGTGCTCAGGAGTGGCAATACTGCTGAATCGTCCTATGTGACTATCAAGGTACCAGGCTCTTCTGCCCACGCAATCTCTACATCTTTGCATTTGGGCCCTGGAGATTAGGAACAGCTGTTATGTAGGTGATGTATTATATTCATGTTTGTTTTGTTTGTCTATTTTAGGTCAAAGAAATCACAGCTTCCAGAGGGAAGGATTTCACTCTAAGTCCATCAAGTTTACTTCAGTTTGATCCTGGTACATTAATACTTTTAGTTGAACAATGAAAAAAATTATCTAAACATTTCAGCCACTGTAAAGGTTTCCTATTTAATAATGTCTTAGGCAGAATTTGTTCTGCTATGATGTGACTAAATGGTATCCAGGTGTGTATAATGCTAAGTAGTAGTGATGGAAAAAATGACGCTTCATGAAATATTTGCGGTGTTTTTTGACCCCATAGGCAGTGACGTCTATTAAAAAAAAATAACCAACTGCTCAAAGCATGACCTAAAGAAAGCCAAGAGCACCATCTAGTGGGGTCAAAAAAATACCTCCAATGGTTCATGAGGTGTCAATTTGGCCATCACTACTAAGTAGAGGATAAACTCCCTGACCTCCCCGTCCTCAGGTGTGACCAGCAGGACCTGGCGTTTGGAGATCACTCAGGATCAGCTGGAGGAACAGGACGAGACATTTGAGGTGTCACTGGCTTCACCAGAGGGTGCTGTCCTCGGCTGCAACACCAGTGCACTTGTGACGATCATCGACTCCGGGATAGGTGAGAACCCGCCCACCTCTCCACACCTGGTGAGTCAGCGTAGTGTTTAAAAGTTAAAGCCAGTTTATCATTCCAGGACAGGGACCCATGGTGCTTAATCTAAACTGCTTCAAAGAAAGTATTCAAAAATAGCAACATTCTGAGTAAATAGTGTCAAATCTGATTTAAACTACCAGTAACTGTGAATGAAAGTCTCAGGTCAGTGGTTGAATGTTAATATGTATCCATGTATGTATACTCTGCAGTTCCATACATCTGAGCCCTGTGCATTCCTCATGCCCCCTGCAGGCCAGTGTAGGTACAGCCAACTTTCACCAGGCACCAAATCTAGCTCACAGCTAACCCCTCCGCGCCATGGAGCCATCCAGCTGGAGACCCTGCCCATCATCTGGACACATGGAGACATGCAGTATAAGTCATCTCGCAAGAGACTGAGGCCTATGGACAATGGAAAAACAGTGGGTTTGACACCTTCATACAGTCTGTCGTAAAGCGTACTGGGCATTATACATTTTTCAGTACAATAAACTTGGGGAAAAAAAGGTCACATGGAAAAGCCATTCATAATGGAATGTTTAATGCACAGGTTCGGCCCGTTTCATCACACAAGAATGGATCTGACACTGTTTTCACAGTAAGAAAATCTCTATTGACTGTCCTGTGTATGACTGTCCTGTGTATGACTGTCCTGTGTATGACTGTCCTTCCTTAGCAATCACATAAGAAGCTACCTCATCGCCTCTTGCTTTTCCATGTTTCTCTAGTACCATGGGATCATGTCATTGCGAGTGGAGGACCACTCTTCTCCCTCCCAAATGGGGAGGAATGCCAAGGTGATGATAGCCAGCAGGGGGCAGCAGACAGCCATCCCCGATTCCTTGGAAAGAAGCAAGGTCCTGTCTTCAGATAGTAAAGCCACTAAATTCATATCGGTAACGGCCACATGTTATATTGTTATTAGATAAGTACTTGTTTTTTTAAAGTGATTATCAACAACATACAGTTTCATCACGTAAATTCACAAAGGTCTCCCTCACAACAGGATATCCCAGGGTACCACTCTCCCAGAACCTGCACCCTGGAGCTGACAGGGCTTTTGCACTTCAACCAGAGCTCCAATGCACTGTGGCGCTGTGACGGCGTCGCCTGGAGACCCTGGACTCCCTCCCACCAGGTGGATTCCTACTCATAAGAACATAAGAAATATACAAATGAGAGGAGGCCATTCAGCCCATCAAGCTCGCTTGGAGAGAACTTAACTAAATAGCTCAGAGTTGTTAAAATCTTATCTAGCTCTGATTTAAAGGAACCTAAGGATTCAGCTTGCACTACATTATCA
>JAABNX020000017.1:9187770-9202869 GCA_015163995.2 Mormyrus lacerda | reverse complement strand
TTCTCTCAAAAATATGGCATGTTAAGTTTACCCAAGATAAATACATAAAAATAATAAAATATATATTTTTTTCCGCCTTACAAACATTCTCTCGCGCACCCCTGGTGGTCAGACTGCGCACCCCACCCCAGTTTGGGAACCGCTGCATTAACCACAAGCACAATACATCCATACCTCCAAGTGGCTGCCATTAGCCCATTCGGGACCTCAACTGGAACATAACTTAAAAGCAGACATGTCATCGGGACAAGACCAAGAGACACCTTGTGAGAAATAAAATTCCTGAATTTTCTAGCGGTTTTGTCAAGTTTGTTGCAACCTGACCACATGCTCCCCCGATGCGGAAACTGCCAATGAATCACATCTTGTTCAGCTTACAAATGTGTCTTATCAATTGCATATGACAAAATATAAATCAAACAGGCAAGACTGTAGTATTTAAGTGTCAAGTATAATCCATTTACACCAACACAAACGTTAACTACTGAAAAGTTGCATATATTTCTTTGTGACAAATAAAACCCAACCTTATTCTTTATTTAGGATCAAATCATATAAACTTAGATCAATGATAATTAATCACTGTTTCTAGCACATTGGTTGATTAGTGATTACTAAATCTTTTGATGTGCGGAAAGGCACATGTACAGAAGTCTTTGGTCCAAAAAAGGTTTATTGTGGAAATGCGCAAACAGCAACATATCTGGTCCATAAGTTGAGGGGGGTGGTATGAAAAAATCAACTCCTTGACAAGCTGATGTAAAAACAGTGAAAATCTGTCCTCAAGTGAAATTTATTTAGATGAAAACCCATCTGGCTATTTCAACATAATCTAGATTTTACAGGTACAGATATGGCATTTTAATGTGTTGCAGTGTTTTAAAGTATAATGTATGGTTTACTTAACAGATTTATTTTACACAATTAATGAAATAAAGGGGGGAAATCCAGTTGTTATATTAGGTTGTACTTTTCTGCATATCAGCTATAGTCAATGACAAGGTCATTCACCTAAAACTATGGGCACTTTCAATCAGTCCTCTAAACAGTAAGCTATATTATGATAGTTTAAGGCAAGTGGTGCTCACTGAACGGGTATTAAAATTACTTAATAAATATAAATTTCATATATTTGATTAAACTATTAATTACAGGCAAAATCATTTTAAGTAGGACTTGATGTTTTTGTTCTTGTCCCAGTCAAAGCCAAACTGGATTTACATGCACTTTAGATATGCCCCAAAATTTACAAAACTGATTTTAATCCAAACTGCAACTTCTATTTAACACCACCGCAAAAGAAATGCGAGTGGGTGTTTTTAGGGGAGGTATCACTATGTGCCAGGTGACCTTTCTTCCCCTCCTTCCTCTACTTCTCTGACATCTTACGGACCATGTAGTTGAGGATGCCGCCATGCTGGAAATATGTGAGCTCCACATCAGTGTCGAACCTCATGCAAGCCTGGAAGGTCTTCCCAGTGTCCAGCTAGTGAGATAGACAGTAATTAATCCATCATGTACTGGAAAAACTAGTGCCACTAAAACTCTCGGTCTTATTATTCACAGAATTAGCATTAGCCGTGTCTAAGGGCTAATGTAGCGGCATCAGCGACAGGACACACCTGAATGTCCACGTTCATCTTGGGCGTCAGTGTCTCTGGGATGACAATGGTGTAGCACTCGCAGCCCGTCAGGCCCAATGACTCGGCCGTGTCGCCTGGCAGGTACTCCAGTGGGATGATGCCCATCCCCACCAGATTGCTGCGATGGATGCGCTCGTAGCTCTCGGCCAACACCGCCTTGATGCCCTGGGGGTAGAGGAAAGAGGCTGTGGGCATTAACAGCAAGATTCTTCATAAGACCTATAATTGTACATTTTGTTATGAACAGATGAACAGCCAGGCTGTGTTCAGAGGCCCTCCCCAACTAACAGCAGGACCGTTAGTTGGCGACCCATGTATGACCACAAGCTAAGCCATGGGATTCTTGGACGTACCAACAAGAACGGCCCTTTGGCAGCCCAGTCTCTGGAGCTGCCCGATCCATACTCCTTCCCGGCCAGGACCAGGAGAGGCAGGCCAGCCTTTTTGTACTCGTCAGCAGCATCAAACACATCCATCTGGAACAAGGAGAGTGGCTGGTTACCCGGCCACCACTGCCAACAAGGCACAGTGCCACCACAAGGGGGAGCACTAAAAATGAGCAGCCTGTAACCCAAGACACAGCAGGACAGAACTAGGGGAGATGGAGGAGAGGTCTGAATACATGAGAAGGACTGTCATTGTTATCTCCTGTCAGTTAGATCTTTAAAGCATAAATATCAAAAATACAGAGCTAACGCAAACCAATTGTTAAGCTTTATTCATGCTTTAGCGACACCAGAAACAACCAAGACTCCATCATTAAACCTCATGCTGGATCTCAAAATCTGGAATCTGCCTTCTACTGGAGGATTTCTCCCTCTCTGCAAGCATCAGCCTGGCAGGAGTCGCAGGACCGCAATGGAAAATCTGCTGGAGACTAATCTGCCATCACAAGTCGCACACAGCCATGAGGAAGCGTTACCGTTTCTCTGGAGAGAAGGTACATCGTTTGTGGCCCTTGTTTGCCCAGCAGCTTGTTGAAGAGACGGATGTTAGCAAAAGTACCCCGAGCCATGACTGCATCATTGCCACGCCGTGACCCGTATGAATTGAAGTCACGCGGAGACAAACTGCAAGGGAGAGGGGGAGTGAGGTGATGTGTAAGCACAATGTGGAGAAAGGCCCATGTTTCAGCTGGCTGGGTAACAGCCTCACAAAATGCTGCTGGGACAGCCAAACTCTTTCACATTTTAGATATTCTTCATTAGAACTCTCCAGGTTTACAAATGGATTTTTGGACCAGTGTATACCAGTCCTATGCTGGCATTGAGAAAACACAAAAAAAACAGGCATCTGGCCATCAGATTTTACCAAATCCCCGGGTGTAAAGTCAATTTTAATAAATATGTAACAAATATGTATCAGAACCTGATTGGCTAATTCAGAGACAGGATTGGTCACTCACCCCCTGCCGGTCAAGTACCGCGCTGCAGGGCTGTTCCGGGCTATGTTCCCAGCGGGTGATATGTGGTCTGTGGTCACAGAGTCCCCAAGGTTCAGCAGTACATATGCGTTGGTTATTGACTTGGGTGGTTGTGGCTCCCTCGACTGGGGAACAGAAACTCATTTTCTTACAAGCTCTTTGGAAGTAGGGAAATTGAAGACATTGTGGCGACCGCAGTTTGAATTACCAGTCCATCGAAAAAGGGAGGAGACTTGATGTAGGTGGAGGTGGGGTCCCATGTGTAGAGCTTGTCAGAGGAGGCATTGAGGGAATTCCACCGCTCATTCACATTCTGCAGATAGAGCAGGCATACATCTTTCAGTCAGGTCCCTCAACAATGACCAAGTACAATTTACAAAAAAAAAGTATTACCCAATTCAAGATATGTATCTAAAAAGTTAACAGATACTTTTCTAAGCATACTGGCTACTCAAACAGAGCCGGTCTACAAATCTCAGCTGGCATGGCAGGCTGATGTACCTCCACCTTAGTGTAGACCTCCTTGAACATGGCGGGAATAACAAACTGGTGCTCGACCTCCTGGATCTCTTCCCGTGTGGGCCAAACGTCTTTGAGGAAGACCTCCTTCCCCTCAGGAGTCACCGCTGACACACAAGACAAAGGCATCACCCAACACTCCTTTGCCTGAGCTCTGGCATTACTTTAGGCTGTGCGTCTCAGGGTGGTCTTGTGTTTTTCTCATGCTACCAACTGCTGTCTAAAGGTCAAATGAAGCTTCATGAACCATTTGCTGTATTCTTTGACACCACTAGATGGTGCTCGTTGTTCAAAAATGGGCTCAAAGCATTCCCCAAAGTAAACCAAGAGCACCATCTGCTGGGGTCAGAAAATACAGAAACATGAAGCTTCATTTGACCATCATTAGAATACAGTAAGATCCCTGATAGGAGGGAACTGTGGCCATCCACAGCTAAAAGCCGCCACTAGAAGCACCAGCCAGACCAGACTAATGATGAGAGGAAGCAGGCCTTGAAACCTAGTGAACAAGACTATCCTGTACTGTTAGTCAATGGCTGCTCAAATGCAATAGTTAACTTAAGGCAGTGTTTCCCAACCCGCTTCTCAGAGATCCCAAGATAGTCCATGTTTTACTCACTCAACACCCTGCAAGCCATTGCATATTTTTGCTCCCTCCCAGCTAGACACACTGCCTTACAGCCATTCACTGTAATACAGTTAAACCAGTAATATGGTAAACCACCCACTATGGGTTTGAATCTTCATTTCTTCCAGTAGTACAAAACTTTGTTGGTGATGAATGTGTAGAAATACAAAGTAATGGTAACAACAACCTTCAAGTATCTGACCAGCTCCTAGAGTTGGCTGTTGCAGCAGTAAGACATACCCTGTGTGATTATAATCCCCTTTGCCTACACCCCACCCTTGCCAGCATAATTACACCCCTCCCAGCTGCACCTCACATGCAAGATCTTACCCAGCGGCTCCTTTTCCAAATCGATGCGGATGGTCCCAGCAATGGCATATGCAATAACCAGGGGTGGTGAGGCTAGGTAGTTAGCGCGGGTGTTGGGGTGAACTCGGCCTTCGAAGTTCCTGTTGCCAGACAGGACTCCAGCTACCACCAGGTCCCCCTGAGGACATGAGGGGAGAGCAGGGTCTGGTGGCTGCCGTGCTAATGACAGCAAGATAGCAATGCAGTAAGAAATACCTGAGTAATGGCATCCACCACTGGGTCAGGGAGGGGACCACTGTTCCCTATGCAGGTCATACAGCCATAGCCCACTACTTCAAACCTGAACGGGAAAGGGATGGGAACTGAGGTCAATTGAGAATAGAAGAATCAAGTCTGAAAAACCCTTTCATTAAGATATATTCCTCTTCCAAATTGAAAACCTTGACTTGCTTCTCATAGAACATTTATTGACTCCATGATCCCAACTGAAACTAGCCAATCAGATAGCACTGAAAAGCTACTAGGTGACAAGTGAAAAACAACAGAACAAACTTATCACAAGTTACCCAAGCTTGGAGAGGTAAGACATCACCCCGCTCTCTTTAAGGTAGGACGTGACCACGCCACTACCTGGGGACAGGCTGGTTTTAATGTAGGGCCGGACACTAAGACCCGCCTCCACTGCTTTCTTTGCTAGGAGCCCTGAAAGGCACACAGGGAGAGGTACTGTCACTGCCCTGACCAAAGGAACCCCAGAATTATGCATAGTAATCACTATGAGGCGACAAACTCAAAAAGGCGGAGCCCCCTGACACAGCAGTTTAAAGCATTACATCATTCTGCTAGGACATTGTTTCCCAATCCAATCCTCAGCGACCCACAGTTGGTTCATGTTTTTGTTCTCTCCGAGCTCCCTACCAGACAGTCCACAATTTTCCTCGCTTTGCTGGGAGGGAGCAAAAACGTGGGCTGACTATGGGTCACTGAGGACCACACTAGGAAACACTGTTCTAGGAAATTTGTTTGGTCCACAGGCAGGAACCTTTTCTCTGGCTTCCTTCACTTGGCATGAATGGCTATTCACAAACAAGGAATTCAGCAGTAATGCCACAAAAGGGGTTTAAGCAAGCAGTGCACAAATCTTAACTGTGTGTGCTTACCCGCCCCCAGCATGACAGATGGATTGCTGGTGTTTGTGCAACTGGTGATTGCAGCAATGACCACAGACCCGTGACTCAGAGAGAAGTCTGTGCCGTTGTACTGGAAGGAGACTGTGTTGTTCAAGCGCTCCGGAGGCACCTGGAAGCCCTTAAAGCCTTGCTGAGGGGAACGGAGAGAAACACAACAGTCACACGGTCTCATAGCAGTATGGTGCTGAGTGCTGTAGCACTGCCTATAGAAATGCCTCCAACCCACAATCTTTGGCCAATTCCAATCAGTATTTGCCACCCAACACCAGGCAATTGAGGAATAAAGCCTAGCTCACACCTCCAGCACCCACTTCTGTTTCTCCAAGCACAAACTGTAAGTAACACTGCTGCACTATTTGAGCAGAATCATGTTAACATCTTTCAGTTATGATCATTTCAGACCATGCTGCTCAGAAGTACAGCAGCACATCTCCTAGAGGTCCTGGCAGGCTTTTGTTTGAAAGAGCCTCTCCATCATCTGGATGACTTCATCTCCCCACTTGTTACTATGGTTCACTTCCCACATTACACAAGATGGGAGGACTTCTGTAGAATCAGAGGAAAAGGTTACCTTAGCCCCTAGACAACTTTCAAAATCCCTCTTCATTTCTGTCACAGCCACCCTGTCCTGTGGCCTTTTGGGGCCACTGCAGCAAGGGACAACCATGCCCAGGTCCATCTCCACCACCTAAAGGGGGACATTCACAGCAGGCGATCACCAAGGCATTATGGGTACTCCAATCAATATGTATGGCTTCATTTTCTATGCTTTTGACCAACTAACACAGCAGGACATTTGACATAAGCAGTGTCTAATTTGAACCTGCAAACAACCTAATGGACTGCATTCCTGTGTACGTGTCCATGATGAGACAAACAATGCTTTAATGTGGCACCTGGGTGAATTCGGGGTCCTGGTCAGCATTGCTATAATCTCTGAACATGCCCACAGCTTTCAGATATTGAGTGACATAGTTTAGCTTCTCTGCAGATCTCCCTGCAGACATAACATGGAACAGAGTGTAAAGCTTCCAAGGTGATATCACACTGCAGCTGCCTCACACTGCAGGGGACCTTACCTGTCTGCTCCAGGTATTTTATGCTGATGTGGTCTACAGGGAAAAAGGCTGCCGTGGCACCGTACTCTGGGCACATGTTGGCGATGGTCGCTCGGTCGGCGATTGACAGTTGGGACACGCCCGGCCCAAAGAACTCCACAAACTTCCCTACAACACCCACCTGTCGCAAGTGCTGGGAGCAGACAAACAGGTAAATCCACCACTAACTATTATGAAGACCAAAATAAGCAAGAATATTCTGAGATTATGGCCTCATCCTCCCCACCACATAGGCCCATGCATGGGACCCTTCCAGCTACCTTGGTAATAGTGAGTACGATGTCCGTTGATGTAATGAGCTTGTTGGGAACGCCCATCAGCTTGTAGCCAATGACCTGTGGCAGCACCATACTTATTGGCTGGCCCAGCATGACAGCCTCCGCCTCAATCCCGCCCACCCCTGCACAGGAAGTCACAGGAATCACACTCATATATATATCTAACCAGAAAAAGAGCCTAAAGCCAGCTCCTGATCTCATATCCTTATTCACCTGTCTTAATGAGATCTGTCTTGTGTTCTGAACACACAACACAACTGGCCAATCAGACAGCACTGGAAAGCTAACAGTTGACAATGAAGGACAACAGGACAATGTATCAGCAAGTTACCAGCAGAGGACTGGCTGTCAAAAGCTTAAAGGCCTTACCCCAGCCCAACACCCCCAGGCCGTCGATCATCGTAGTGTGGGAATCTGTGCCCACCAGGCTGTCGGGGTAGTAATAGCCATCATGGTCAAACACCACATGGGCCAGGTACTCCAGGTTAACCTGGTGCACAATGCCAGAGCCAGGAGGTATTATCCGCATGTTCCTGAAGGCCTTGGAGCCCCACTGTAGGGACATAATGTCACCATTAACCACCCAGCATGTTCAACAACCCATCCAACAGCACCGAAAGTCTTTAAATAGGCATGAAAGCACCACACAGACACCTCATTCCTCCACAGAATGCATACAATATGACAGAACACAGGCTTTCCCCCACACACACCACAACAAAGATACTGGCTTAGATGCTGGATAAGGACAGAATACCTTTAAAAAAGCAAATCGTTCCCTATTTCTTTCAAACTCCAAATCTTGATTCTTTTGTAGACTGTCAGACCTGGAAAGTGACAGACAGACAGACAGCCATTCTTATTATTCTGACTATAGCAATTATTAGGGAAACAACATTTTACTCAAGTTCAGTCTATACTGACTGGTAGTAGTTTGAGAGAGATCATGCCATGGCTTAACACACTAGTGAATGTATTTTAAAATGGTTAACGGGCAAGCGCACTACCACTTCTACATACCCATTTCAAGTGTTGCAATACAGGCAGGCTTGGTTTGGAGCAAGACCATAAAAAGGCCATGCTTGATTTTACAGATCAAAGTGTGAATTTTGTTGCAATGCTGACCTTGCAGACACAGGACCAAATTCTCTGGCACGGGACAACTGTCCTAAAGCCACAAGTGTCGACATTACCATGGGAACAAAGTCCATGACAACAGTCCACCCTACAGAACCAATCACTCTCAGCAGAGGCTAGGAGAGGTAATGGCAAGAGGACTGTGATGCCCATTGCATTTATGGCCTCTGATCTCAAAATCAAGCCGCAATCAACTCTGCTGCATGTGGCTTCTACAACTTCATCTGCCTATAACATCTAAACAGGCTATCTTCAGAGTTTAATGATTTGTTTTTTTATTGACAGTCATTTTACAAGCCACTGTCTCCAGGCAGGAGCTAATTACAGACTCTATCATTATGGCTGTGAACAACAAGGCTTTCATTAAGAGCATGACTCTACTAGAAAGAGGAGTATTTATCATTCACCATAGGTGCTGCGTGCAACCCACATCCATGGTCCTGCTCTGGTCCTTTGTTGACCAGATACCCTCTCAGCCTCCCTCCACCCTCTCTGGACCACCATCACCACCACCGCTTCTTGTCCAGGATGGCCTCCCGGAAGTCAATACTCCTGGAACCAACGTTAAAGTGTGGCCTCCTCCACCCCAGCAGCTGTTCATGCAAGCTTGCATGCCCCTCATCATGTGCAACGCGTTACAAAACGTTTTAATTATCCCAAGTGAAAACCCAAAAAGTAATTTAAAACACTGATCAGAAAAGAAATATGCTCTGCCAATTTCTGGCAAGCAAACAAATGATGGGGGAAGAATTTAAACTAATTTCTAGCATGTAAATAAAAAGAAAAGCTGCTTTGGTAAACGGGGAATTTAGGGGCTGAACTCATAATACAAAAGCTGCTGGTTGAACATGCAGGAACAGCCCTTCTGTAGTACCGCTGAACAAGAGAGTGTAACTATTTTTACACCCATGGAATATATCAAGTTGTTTGGAGTCCAAGAATGGGCTAACATAAAAGCACTTACTTTCTGTTGAAGTCAACCTGGATGGAGTGGTCAATGACCAGGTCTGCTGGGCACACAGGGTTGATCTTCTCAGGGTCTCCGCCCAGGGTTTTCACAGCATCACGCATGGCAGCAAAGTCCACCACTGCAGGAACCCCACTGGCAAGGCGCAGGGTGGCAAGAAGCAAGACACTTACACAAAAAACTTTAAATCATTATATAACAAAAAATCATTTCAGGCAAGAACCTTTTTAGAAGCATTATGTCCAAAAAAAAATTAAAATTTACTTTAAATATTAGTCTCTAAGTATATGAACTCATTGGGTGCAGGTTTGGAAATGTACCTCAACATCTATCACCGGTAGAATGAGGATGAAGACTTAAAACTCACGTGAAGTCCTGCAGGATGACCCGAGCCGGCCGGAAAGGGACCTCTACGCTCTCCCACTGGGTCTTATTCCAGTTGAGGATGTTCTCAACATCGGCCTGCTTCACCAGGAACTCATCGCAGGTCCTTACAGCAGCCTCCAGCAGCACACGGATGGAGAAGGGAAGACATGCTGCAGGGAGTGTCACAATAATGAGCTTACCGGCCGTCAATGGACAATCACACATTACGGAGTGACAATATGTCTGCCATTTCAAAAGCATTGATTGCCCTTTGGTAAACAGAAGAACTAACAGCTGGAGTACCTTCAACAGTATGGCATCTACTGTTCAATTGCATTTTACAATAGGCCTGTCGCGCTAAACAATAAATCAATTAATTGCACGACAATTAAAATGAGGTCGATAATTTTTCTGGCCGCAATAATTTCCATTTGCATGCTTGTTTGTTTTCCTCATGTCTCTCTCTACCAAATGCGAATATCAGGTCTTTTTAGCGAACCGGCTCATTTGGCTCAGCTCACCAAGAAGAGCCGGCTCTTTCGGCTCCTAAAGGCTCTTTTTAAAAAACTCGCCGCTCTCTTTGTTTAACCTGATGCAGATTAGAGTCACCTGATTTGACTTGTTAAAAATAAGACGCCGCCTCATGTACAGGCTTTTTCGGAAGACAACGTGTTCCGTCCACTGTCGTCCTTAATGTTGAGGCAGCTCAAAAACCTGGACAATTCTATAAACATTAACAAAACGGCTCTTGAACAGGAGCCGGCTCCCATCGTTCACTAAAAAGAGTCGACTCAAAGAACCTTCAAGTTCACGAATGACATCACTAGTAATGAGGGGTGAACTCTCGTGTCAGTGGGCTCTTTGCACGTCAGCTTCCGCGTTCATGGAAATGCGGCTCACTCATTTCTGGTCTGTGAAAAATGGCATTGGTTTATACATGCCATTTACAGGACTTGCCCAAACGTATGAACAACAACGTATATCGCTTTTGTAAATCCTTCTCCAAAGTACCAGCGAGTAAATTAAAGAAGGGCTTTAAGATGTTTGCCTTGTCTTACATCCACGCATTCAAAGGGGAGTCTTATTTGTTCAACTTTTTGGCTGGCGTTGCCTATAGCTTACGCTAATAGACGTTACTCCCAGACAATGATAGAGTATGCATGTGGCAATGAAGTAACTATGAACATCTCCAGTCATTCTAGCAGAGAATGTTTAACTTAGTAAGTTCTATATGTGCTTAAGTACACATTGCGTTAATCTGTGTTTGCTATTCTTAGTGTCAAACAGAAACACGGGAACAGGAGAGGTTGCTGCTTCAGCTCCATGAAGAAGCACGACAAACATTATAGTGTAATAGTATGGCAGCACTGGTAATTTGTCAGAGTTCTAATTAAAGCTGGTCAATATTCAGATTTGTGTTACATAGACTCATCAAAGCAAAATTTGTTATCGTGACAGGCCTATTTTACAAGACTTATTCTTCAACTGCTGCCCCAAATAGTGAAAATATTTGCATAACTTATGAGGTATGATTCTATGAAATCAACCACTGAAATCCTCAAACAATATAAAGACGAAATTTCATAGTATTACACTTCTAAACCTCACAAAATATGAACAGTGTAGGTTACACTGTGGTAGCCGGCCACAGCTTTAGCCCCACTCATCTTACTGTATCGAGGATCCTCAAGTTTAGATAGGTTGTAGAACTTGCGGTCCGGTTTCTGTGGGTCCAGGGCCTCCCTAATATGTGCATAAGGACTTTCCATGGCTGCTGACATTATTGCGCAGTCACCTGCGAACGATGACAAGTTATCAGAAACCACATTTGAAACTGGGGGAAAATAAAAAAAAAAAAAAAAAAAAACACTAAAAACTTGCCCATGAATACCCAAGCATCACAACCCTTAATCTTCCTTAATGTGTTAGCCAAATGCTAATATCTAACCCAGTAGCAATCCTATGGGAATGTTTTTCAAGAAGAAGAGCTCACCTCAACTAAGACAGCTTGTGTATTTAAACCGAGGCACTTCAGTGATTTCACCTTAAAAACAACCGCATCAATGAACAGCACTCCCAGTACAGACGTACTGCCGCCAAAAGGTACACCACATGCAGAAAAGACCGCTATAATCCTTCGTTAAATGACAGACATTGCTCTTGTTCTGCCCCTATTTAACACCAGAAAGCCTTGAATCGCTGCCAGAATCCTGAAATGGTACGTGACATCTGGGATCACACCATCCATGGAGGTACGACATACCCCCTTCACAGAGAGGGTGGCAATCTCAGCCCCCATACAGAAGTTTATTTAGGGGCTAAATATGAGAAGAAAAGGCACTGAATATCATATCAAGATCAAAACATCTGATCTGAAGAAACACAGTCTGAATAAGTCAACAGGGATATAAGAAATACTTCAACAATTTTTAAGACAAAATGCCCCACAGGAATAGATACAAGTTTTTGGAATTTCATAGTCAAATTATAACATGACAAAATGCTTGATACATGAAAAAGCTTGATACATGAAATCATCTTCACAGCCTCAACTAATGAGCAGTAAAAGCGAATTCTAATCTGTACAACCTACTATGAGGGGGGAAAAAACAAGATATACAGTATATAAGCTATTAAGTGCTCTTACCGGAAGCCTTGTCATTTTCAGCCAAGGGTATGCAGGCGTTAATTATCTATTCTGGGGGGGGCACATCATACTCTCCTCCTATAAAATATTTCTGTATCTAACCAATAAGTGAAAAGAAATGTTGTACAATGCTGTACAAAACTCGATTTAATTCAAATTATACAAAGTAGCACTGAAATCGAAGAGGATTAGGTTAACGTGCATGGATGGTATGCACCCAATATGTAGACCAAAACCAGGAAAAACACGACGTTCTAGGTGAGCGGATACAATGCACTCATTCATGACTTGAAGGAACAGGCAGCCGTGGATTCTCGGCAGCTGAAGTCAGTGATTGAATACTTCAAATGCAAAATTTACTAGACGTACAATACACAGCTATTTTTATAAAAAATTCTGCCTACGAACCCAAACTTGTAGTCCCAAAGCATGCTCCAGCCAACACATAAGCTCATTAGATACAAAATCAAGCGTTGACAATTAAGACTCCATAAAAGCGCATGTAAAGCCACATGAAACCGGCAGTTCTTTCCGGGATTTTAAAACGTCCTTTAGACATTTGAGATCACAATAGTTCATATAATCTGCACACATTGTGACTTTCGGTGAAGAAATGACTTCCTATTCGACAGCAAGGGAGTCATATTACGCAAGCTCAACTGCCATATCGCCAACCTCATTACACACACCAAAGCTGCTTGAAGCTTTGCGGTATTGTAGAACACTTGGGATAATGTTTATTTAAAATCAATAAAAATAACAACACAACTTTATCTCCTTATAATTAAATAGACATGATCACTGCTGCCGGACTCGCTCCGTACTTCACCTTCACGGTACTCATCTTACTGAAGTTTAGAATTGTCTAAAATTGTCAAAACTAAAAACACCCTTAAGACTTCAAACTGCTGGGCGTATTACTAATGGCTAATTCGTAATGGCTCATTGAAATGAGACGACTTCTGTCACGATTAAGTGGGCTTAACAAGACTGTTTACCTTCCGACAGCTAGCTTTCTGGCGCATTAAATAACAATACGTTTATATATATATTTCATCCCGCAAGAGAACAACTGCAAAAACATAAACGGGACTAAACGTTAATCGGTCTGTTATGTTAAAAAACAGTGCTGAGCACTGGCTGCTGGCCTAGCTTATCTGGTTCCAGAAAAACTGAAGCCGAGACGGTGGGGCTGTGGCAAAGAACGAGAGCTGGATAAAATCGTACATCTCCTCACCAGATGCAGAAATGTGCAGCAGAAAGTCGTGTAAATCAGTTCGAATGAAAGGGCAACGAAACACCCACAGTCAGTACTTACCTGACACCCCCGAGCCGCACCGTACAGACGGCGCACAGCACTATGGACTGTGAGTTACGCTCAGAAGGAAAATTAAAGGCACACGACACTTAAAGGTGCAAGGCAAGAACGGCGAATCTATAATCGATTTACTAATATCGTTTAAGGTACGAATATAAATGCGAATAAAGAAATTCCAGCATATCTTTCCAGTGAATACCCTATTTTTACAAAAAACTAGAACCGTTTAATTTTTTTGCAGTTCCTAAAGGGTTAATCTATGATGTTTAGCAAATTTAAATATCGTAAAGTACTAATACCCTGTACAAACAAATTTTCTACACACGTATAATGAGTTCAGACTGAAATGATAGGTTGTCATTTTCATTTGGTGATATACGCGACATTGAGAGAATTTTAATAACAGCCACTTGTAATCTAAAACCAGCACTACCTTCGAGAAACCGTTGACCTTCCTCAGTTTAAAAAAAAAATACCCAAAGCACAGGTTAAGTTACGGTGAGGATTAGGATGATCGTATCAGCTATAGATATCATGACATATAAGATACCAGTTGCTCAGTAAATATATTTACCGCATGATTTTAAATACAGGCCTAGTATGAGAACAGTGCGGTTATTGTGTATGCTAATCATAGAACAAGAAACGTGGGTAAGAAAATTACAACCAAGTTCTAGCAGTTTATTAGGCGGGCCACTCAGAAATCGAATGAATATAAGTGAGAATTAACAAGAATGTCAATAAACAATTTTAAAAATGCACTTTGTACTATGACATCTTGAATGCTATGCAATGATACAGAATAGTTATGCTGAATGTTAATGTTTAAGAAGCTGATGTGTTGCTTTTTTACTATGCTAAATAATGCAATAAATTTGACCCTATCAAACCTTTGATGTTAGGAAATATTTATTCAGTTGAAATGGTTGTAAAGATCTGGTGGCTCAGAGTCAGTTAATGTTGATATGGTGGGCAATGAAGTACCTGGGGGCTGGCAGACAAGGGTGGGGCCCTCTGTTCTTAAACAGGGACACCACACTTCTCAGCCTCCTGGGAAAAGTCTGCATGAGAGTACTAGAGGAGACTGATGGCTGAATCAAGGATTCAGGAGGAAGACTTGGCATTTTTCACTGGGCAGAGGCAGCAGAGCAGACCCAGGATATGCTGGAGGAACTGGGAATCCCTCCGAAACGAGCAGGGGTCTGTTGCCTGGAATAAGGGGCCTGGTCTGCACAACCTTCACCAGGAAAAGTGGCTTTTAGATGGATGGACGACCTAATCAAGGAAACCTGCTTTATTGAAAATGTGAAAGTTTGGGTCATTAAATTGTATTACAGCATGTACTTTAAATGTGGATTTCAGAACTGCTGGTTTGAATCTATAGTCTCCAGACCCCCTCGCAACCCTGAGTAGGACAAGCAGTTTCAGGAAATGGATGGATGGTTTGAATCTCAAAAATGTCACCTTCTGTTATACTTATCAAGGTCTACTCAAAGTGGGCTTTGGCTTTAGGTATGACTATGGTTGAGGTTTTCAGATATTTGATAGAGACACTG
>JAABNX020000017.1:9162711-9175483 GCA_015163995.2 Mormyrus lacerda | reverse complement strand
TGTGTGTGTGTGTGTGTGTGTACACTGCCTGGGTTTTGTCAATGTCCTTGCCTGTCTCGCCGGAAGACCTTGGGCAAGTATCTCTTGGGGAACCACATGCCAATGGCACACATCAGCACCCACAAAATGGCCAGCTCGTCCAGCATCTGGCCCAGGAAGCTGAGGGTGGCATGGAAGTATGTGGAGCCAATACCTGAGTCAGGAGGGGGAACAGAGCCGCATGAGGCCCCAAAATAGACACCGTGTCATTCAGGATTAACAACACAGAACAAGGTCAAAAGCACCACAGCAGCCCTGAGAACCAATTTAGATTGCAGGGCTCAGTCTAGTCTTGTGGTAGCAACACAATAGAGTTATTAACTGACTGGAAAGTATGAGCATTAAGATATGATAAAAGAGTGAAGTCAAATTTATCTGACTGGGCAATGCTAGGCTCTCAGAGCACAGAGCGATAAACAAAAGCCATCATTAAACCCATGGTTTTGTAAAATGCGTATCATTCTGGAGCCTGAATTTATTGTGTTGAATGCAGAACCCACATAGAAGGCCACAGTAACGGTCATAAAATTATTTCTAGAAGCTATAGCCAGATGCACACAAATTCAGGGGGGGGCTTTTAATGACTGATAGCATGTGCATTCCAGGGTGTCAGGATGGTGCCAAGATTGAGCCGGTGCTATCCACACAACATCCAGATGTTATAACACCACCATTTTCAGGAAGATCCACCACAAGAGTACCGCAGATTCTACATTAATGCAAAATCAGTCTTCCTGAAACTTGAAACGACCCTGGTCACATACTACAAAACACTGAGAACATTAATATTCACACAAAATGTAACTATTAAATCATTGTACTTGATTCCGCCTCAAAGGACAAGCTCCGCAACTTTAATTTCAATAAAATTGATATAAAGCAATGCAAATAGCCCTCTTGCATTCTGAACATGATCTGTGAAACTGACTTCTGCGTTTACAGAAGATTGCTGATTGCTGCACTTTCCACTTCCTTTATTTTTGTTAAATGTAGTATCCGTACTGATGCAACGAGCCAAGATTACATAGCGAGTTGGGTGCATGACAGTGAGATCTGAGATCATAATTAGACATCCTACTTGTTCTAACAGGGCGGAAAGGCCCATTTTAAATGGAAATCAATTATGTCAACAATGATTGCAACTGACAGTGATAAGGACAAGCACAAAGAAACGCCATTCGATTGAACAGCATACATGTCAGGCTTCAACACTACATGCCTTAACATGTTTGCGGAGCTCAGTCAATTGCCAGTCTAATTGGAAACTGTTTGGATAGTGCGAACACTGCAAGACTTCAAGTGGCACCCGTTGATGCAATTAACAACAACTAAGAACTTGGTTCTTCTGTACGCTCATTAGAAGTCTTTTCTGTTTATTCAACTCTTGCGATACCGTCTTTTAAGGAAAATTTGATCAGCTTAAAAAAAACACTATACAATACGACATTTTTTTGCACCAGATATCCAACTGATCAGCTGGAAACTTAGTAAATCTTGGTTGACTTTAAATATCCTTTTGCTATCCACAGCAATAAAACTAAACGAAAAATAAAGCGCAATATTTTTTATGAACAATGGTTACAACTGCAGCCATATGATGGTCATATTATTATTAATAATGATAATAATAATAATAATAATAATGATAATAATAATAATATTTTATTATTATAAAACTTACCAACTACAACCAGCAGCGTCCATATTAGATAAATCCCACTGTTGAAATGTGTGGCATACTGACGAAATAAGCACATTAAAATAGGTGGCAAAATAAAAAACAGTACGTTGCTGATCTGAAACGAAAAAAATTAACAACAATCGGCACGGCTCGAACAACAAAGGCAACTTACGTCACACTTATTTTCACAAATAAATTCTTAAATACTAAATAGATTCATATCCTGCAGCATGTTACACATACTTATAAAACAATGGCAAGGACGTTTTCAGCACGCAAGTGTCTGATGTTATTAGTCATATGACATCTCAGTAATGCGAACATCAAAAATACGAGAAACGATCCCACCATCTCGCAGACATTAAAGAAGTACGCGTCCGTGAATGCACAATTAACTTTGGCGTGCAACATCTTTCCTACAGGTTGCTTTTAGGGTTTATGGAGTTTATATTCACCACGTGTCCGGTCTACGGAACTCCGTGTAGCGATAAGCTGCCCCTTACCGACCAGTTACTCTCTAGATACAACTAAATACAAGTCATTGTCTCTACTCCCTCATACAGTTTTTGGATTGACTCTGACATTTACTACGCTCAGTTGGTTTAGGAATATTCCGATAAACAAAGTGACAGTTACACTATAGTGTCAGGAAACTCTTTAATTGATTGCAGCCCATTCTTTAAAAGTGTTGAACCCACAAAAACACATTTGTTTACAACTACGGCTTGACCCGAGACAAATCACAAAAGGCAAGAGTAAATATACTAACCGTGTTGTAAAACTCCGCAATTTCAGGATAAATTAGGTAATTGCCTTCACACCAGTCAACCTCGGAGCTGCCAGCCTTCAGCTGATTCCAAAACACAAGATCGCTCATGTTTTTTGTGCAGTTCTTAAAGCTGAGGACTTCAGTGAAGAAGATTACCAACCGGTGGTGGTAAAGTCGATCCGATAAAAGGATGTCAGGTCTCTTGGCGTAAACATTCAGCAGCTACTCTAGACCAACGCTTTGATTGTAGCTATATGTTATACCTAGATTTCAAGAGCACTCGCATAACAATCGGAGCGCCTGTAATGTCAGTAAATTACACGACTACTGCAACTCGACAGCTCAGCTCATTATACACTCAAAGCACAGCCTACGGCACCAACTACACAAGCTAGCGAGCCGCGCATGCGCACCTCCGCCACCTCCCAGTAACAGGCAGCTGAAGTATTCACAACTTGTCCTGTTGCACAACTTATTTATATGCACGATGACGGCATGTGTTATTGTGATCACGTGGGATTTCTTTGCGTTTAGACAAAGGAGGTTGAAAAGCACTTGTTTGTCAGATATTGCTGAATGCACATTTTAAACGTAGTAATAATATCCATTATTGAACATTGACTCATTATAGGGCTGGTACTGTTAAATACAACATACCGTTAGTATTGTTCTAAAAACTACAGATCTCTATTGTCTAATACGGTTTTAGTTGCTTAAATCATACTGTGAATATTAGCAATAGAAGCATTGTCATTTCCACAAATTATTGACCATCGTACTGCAACAATATAGTTGTATAGTTTTAAAATATATTTTAAAAATAGGTCCCTGCCAGAATACAAATATGATGTGTAGTTTAAGACAGCAAAATATCTCATTTACAAAACACTCTGAATGCACTTAATTAAATTCATGTCTAATTACTCATTGCTTTGCCTGCATCAGTCTGGTATGCGGATGACCATTTCTACAAACAATAAATATTCAGAAAAAGGATGTTTTGCCGGAAAGTTAATTGCCGCTCTCCAGTGCATTATTCCTGTTGCCTCGACGTTTTAGGAAAACAATAGGGATGTTTCATATCATTTCCTGTATAACATTACCCATATTTGTGCTTTTACACAAATGTTATTTATGTAAAAAGACGCAGGAAACTACATTTCCTCCACGAAGTTTTCTGTCACACTTCAGTGAAAATGCTCACGCAGAGCGCGTACATAATTCAGTAACATTTTAAAGACATGACGTTCATTCACTTTAAAAATTAAACAATGTACCCAACAATGTAATCCAAATACTTCCCACAAATATATGACAAATTATCGCACATACGTATGAGTGAATATCTATGTCAATGTGCAATACATTTTAGACAGGGTGTTAGTTCAAAGTGAATTAGTTAGATCAGGGAATCTACTATCTGTAACTTTACAAGCAAATTCATTTATAGCAAACAGAAGTGCGTTTAAACACACGCACAAAAGCGTAAACTATAGGCTATTACACCCCCACCACCCAAAAAAGCACCAAATATCGCGATAGCTGTTCATGGCTAAGTGAGCGCGTGGGCCGGAAGTTCGCTCTTTTTCTGTGGCGGATAGTAGATGTGTGTGAATATCACACAAAATGAAGGTAGGGCTTTCTTATATGTACATTTAGTACTGGGCATTTGCGTTTACCGTCACGATTTTCGTATAATGTCAAAATATACAGTTTTGACAACATGGTCACTTAGGTATTATGTTTGTTGGGAAGTGTATAAACGGAGATGGATGTTGATTGCTCTCCACCGGCGAATAAGTCGGATGTTAAAAATGGCTGCCTCCTGTAGTAGGGCTGTATACTCACGTTGTGAGCTCTGTAATAAAACTCCAGATGACTTCTAAAAGTAATTACATCCGCCCTTCTTATTTTAAAAATTAAATATTTTACATTTGTGAGTCAGAAGATTGCCCCATATTATGCTACTTATTTTACGAAATGATTTAATACGCATAGTTCGAGCCCCATTCCATTCTGTATACCCGTTTTCTATGAGGGCCCGTGTACATTTTGTGCCTTAAGGTTTTCTTGCCATCTGTGAAAGCCTTTTGCAACAGCTGTGCCGTATTAAATTTAATAGCGATGCTTTATTTTAGCCTTGACCTACTTACTACTGTGTTTTAGTAATCGTATCGACCCATCTTTCCCCTGCGTGTTTGTCATTTATAAAAGTAGCCTGTGTTGTCCGTCAACGTGCCTCATGCAAGTCCTAGAGCTAGTTATTTCATCAATTGATTGAATTTATGACTGTTGGAATACAAGGCCTTTCTTTAATAGAACTTCTGTTTCTCTGTCCTGTCAGCTGAACATCTCATTCCCGGCCACTGGCTGCCAGAAGTTGATAGAAGTGGACGATGACCGCAAGCTGCGCATCTTCTATGAGAAGCGCATGGCCGCAGAGGTGGCCGCTGACCCACTGGGCGAGGAGTGGAAGGTGAGTTTGCCTTGCTGGACATTCAGCTGGCACCTGGTACCTTGAGAGAACAGACCTCAGCACCCACAGAAGTAAAAGACTCAAGACAAGTTCTTTAAGATCTAAATCATTGTGTTATTAATAACAGATCTGTCAGAATGGTTGTAAAGTGCTTTGTTTGTGTCTTTTTGCTTCCCTAACCTGGTTTTTGCTCTGGCTCTAAGGGCTATGTGGTCCGCATCAGTGGTGGCAATGACAAGCAGGGCTTCCCCATGAAGCAGGGTGTGCTGACGCACGGCCGTGTGCGTCTGCTGCTCAGCAAGGGCCATTCGTGTTACCGGCCCCGCCGGACCGGAGAGCGCAAACGCAAGTCCGTGCGCGGCTGCATCGTCGATGCCAACCTCAGTGTGCTGAACTTGGTCATTATCAAGAAAGGTGCGTATCCCACCCCCGAAATAGGTTCTGTTGTTCTAGAGCTGTTTTTCTCGGGGTACGCCTGGACTCTCCGCGTTATTGTTCTCTCCCAGCTCCTAGCCAATCAAGAACACCAAATATCTGATACAAGTGTGTTGGGAGCTCAGAGGGTATTGGGTTGAGAAGCGTTGGACTAGAGCCGTGGTTCTCAATCCCCTTCCTGGCACACAACCCATACCCCCCCCCCATGTGGGTTGGAATGAAAACATTCTGGCGGGGGGAGGGGAGGCAGTGCTAGGAACAGGATTGAGATCTGTTGGTATAGAGGGAACCGATCTTTGACATTATTTTCAATATTCTTTTGCTTAAATTACACTAAAATGCTTCCCTTTGACATTCTTAAAGCTTCACAAGCCACTGTTTTAAACCACATTTCAATTTGTATATACTTGTATTTTCGTACAAACTTTTAAAGCATGCGTATATTTTATATACTGTATATGATCTGTTGTATGCACTGGCTCTGCTGGAGCTATGTGATGGACAGGTTGCTACCTTTATCAGCTTCCAGTGAGAGGCTCAGTGGGCTAAGTCTCTGTGCCTGATTTGAAGGTTTGAACCTCGGCAAAAAAGTTGCAGGTCTGTAGGCCTTTGAGCAAGGCCCTTAACCCCCAGAGACTGCTGCATGTTGGGTGACTCTGCCTGTGTGTCTCATGGAGAGCAAAATTGGGTAGGAATCCAAGAGAAGCAATCTAGTGTATCTGTACCTGTGCTAATAGGAAGTAAAGGATCATTTCACTTTACTCTTCATGGTGCCATATGTGTATGTTCCAGGTGAGAAGGACATCCCTGGGCTTACTGACCGCACCGTGCCCCGCCGTCTGGGCCCCAAGAGGGCCAGCAAAATTCGCAAGCTCTTCAACCTGTCGAAGGAGGACGACGTGAGGAAGTACGTAGTGAGGAGGCCCCTCACGAAGGAAGGTGTGTGTTTAGACGTCAGCTGTGCAGGTCTGCAGGACGCTAAACTTGGGGTAGACTTAAGCTAAATAATGAAAAGTGAATAGAACAATGTAGCTGATGCTCAGGCTGTAGCCAAGTGTCTGCAGAGGATTCTGGTCAATTTTCAAAATGGTGTGAGCACAGTCATCACTCCAGATTTGTCAGTTTGGCATTTGGCATTTCAGACTTGGGCGTGAACAATTAAATAGAAATATCATAAATATCAAAACATATGTAAATATTAGTGTTATTTAATATTTGGTAGGGTGCATGTTGTCTGTCTCGGCATCACTAGCGTTTTATCTGTATCTGGGACAGTTGAATCCTGCTTTTCTCGCAGCAACTTTTAGACTGTTAAAGTGAAAATCAGTTTGGGTGGTTACATATGCTGGATTTATGCAGTAATTTTTAACTGGGGTGGTCCTCATAACGTACATGCCCAGATAAGGTACCCTCACTATACGAGTCACTACGATTAGCAGGTCATGCTCCGCTGTGGGCTGACTGGAACCTAGTTCCCAGACGCTGGGTCTACTGTACAGGATGTGAGGCCGAGCTGAAAGGTCTGGGACACCCAGAAATTAGATTCTTTGTCACATGTAGTGTTGTCTGTTATGGCTGTGGTCTCACTACTTGTGGGTAAAAAGTCCTCCTAAACCGTTCAGTTCTTGACCTCAGGCTGCAGAGGCGTTTCCCTGACCTCAGTGGCCTGAACAGCTTGTGGACGGGATGGCTGGAGTCCCTCGTGATCCTGGTGCCCTGGGATTTGCACCTTTCAGCATTGAGTCCTGTCTTAACGTGGCCGTGGTGCTGGTGCTCTATTGACAATGCGCTTGTCTGCCCTCAACCCTAGGTAAGAAGCCCAGGACCAAGGCCCCCAAGATCCAGCGTCTGGTGACGCCCCGCGTGCTCCAGCACAAGCGGCAGCGCGTTGCCCTGAAGAGGAAGCGCACCCTGAAGAACAAGGAGGAGGCCGCCGAATACGCCAAGCTGCTGGCCAAGAGGACCAAGGTGGGGTCTGCAACAGCAGCTGCATTTTCATTGGTGTTTTTCCATAAGCGAATGCTAAACTGCATGTATACACTCACGGGGCAGGGTGTGCAGAAGGTTGCTAGTTTGAATCCTGCGGTCAGCAGAGTTATCGCGTCATTGTTGAGCTCTTGGGCAAGACCCTTAATCCCAAAACCTGCTCAGTGGTACCAAAAGAGAGGCTGACTTTGCACTCTGACCCCAAACTTCATTCTTGTAGGAGAGCGAGAGAGAGGGATGTGTATACCAAAGAATTTGTGTGCCTGTACTTGTAGAAAGTCTAATCATTGATTGGTTTTTACACTGGGACACTTTGTTTTGTGCATTGAGCTGAATGAGAATGTTGTGAGGTTCCAAAGGATTTGGTGCAACCAGTTTCTACTTTATAACGACTTTAAAAGTGGTAGAAGCTGCTGGATTTTATTTTTTGCTGTTTTGCTTTTCAGTTAGCTATGGAGATTGGGAGTGTGGGTGTGTTTGAGTCTCTGAATGGCTCTCAGCTCATTGTTTTGTACAGAATTTTCCGCCAGGGTAGCCTGAGGTTTGTCCAGTGCCCACAGCTGTTAGAAATGAGACAATTCTGTAATGATACTGAAGTGGTGGTGAACTGGAATGTTCCCTATTGCTTGAATTTGAAGAACCTATTGCCTGTCCTCTCTATGTGACCTTATGAATGGAGTGGTAGTACAGAACATCCTTGCATTTGATGTGATTTGCATGTACTGGCCTTCAGTGCTTACCTCTGCTGGAAGATTCCTGGTACTGTGAGACTCTGAGAGGGTCTCCCAGGCACAGGACACCTGGCTGGCATCACTGTGTAGCAGGACAGAACGTGTAGGTGTCTAGGACCTGTTACTGTCTTTTTCTGTGGAATATATTCATGGTCTGTATCTTGGTTTTTCATTCTGGTGTGAACTGCCTGTGTGTAAATGCGGCCAGTGTTATGATGGTGATGGCTAACGCACACATCCTACCTACAGGAAGCCAAGGAGAAGCGTCAGGAACAGATCGCCAAGAGACGCCGCCTGTCCTCTCTCAGGGCGTCCACATCGAAGTCCGAGTCCAGCCAGAAGTAAAGTTGACTATGATGGAGAACGATTAAAAGGTGTTTGCAGAAATGTGTGCTGTGTTGGTTGTTTATTGGGAGTACTGGGATCCTGTCTTCAGTTTGGCAAATGGATGGAATTTGATCAGCTGTACTGAAGATGATGGATCTCACTGGAACACTAATTTGTGAATTCCCACTGTTCTTGAACAAATGAACCATAAATATAACAATATAAAGCATCACAGTTGGTATGTTGCACATTTCTAAAAGTTGGGTATGTTTTCAACGTCAGCTGAAATACTGCATATTACAGTACAGATATATTAATATTTAGACTCTGCAGACTAGATCCTACCATCATCAGCTTACTGTAAAGTGTTTTGGGCTACTGGATCATACCTGATCTCCATGATCTAGTTCAGGGTTCTTCAAATCTGGACCTCAATTCCAAATCCAAGCCTTGTTTTCAGTTTATTAATTACTGATTCTGATTGGTCAGAGGCTTCACACCTGACTGACGGGTAAAGGAACGCTGGAGAAACAGCAGTGCTCGGACCTCGACCTAGTTGCTCACCTTCCTGAACAAACTGACATGAAAGTACATAAGTATTGCCTGGGTATTAAAATGATTGATGGCATTTATAAATTAAACTACTTTCACAATGGTTATTCTCATTTAACTCAAAATAGTATGAGATATCTGCTTCTCCAGAAAAATCAGTTCTAAGATGTATCAATGAATGACTCGTAACAACTTGCTGTAGAAAGGCATAGCTTTCTATTTTAAGCTTTCCAGTAACTTGAAAAGTAGTCTCATTTTACAGATGTGTACAAGGTTTCTTTCTGTGCATTTGTACAAGAGGCTTTTCTCTAAATGTCTTAAATAATGAACATCACTATGGATTATAAATCATTCATAGATAATACCCTAATATAAACTTGCAAGTGTCAATTAACCAATTTGATACAATGGAGAGAAGTTACATTATTAGTAGTAGCTAGCATGTCTGAGTAGAAATTAAGACTCCATATTTAGCTTTCAGAAAGCACATCCTAGAAAACCTTATAAAGGAAACATTTAAGTCTCCTAAGGGTCAACTAACTGTTCCTAGTATCATGACATGGAAACTGGTAATCAGACACATACAGCTGAATACCTAGGATAGACATTCAGGCTGTGGAAAAGACAGCAGATGTGCATTTTCCTTCAGCCCTGGATGGATGGGTAACCCAGGTTCTATCAGTCTAGGTGCTCCCATCTTTACTCTACAAATGTCTTAGATGATGACGTGCAAAACAGCCCAGAGACAGGATGAAGATTAAGGTGTATTTTCAAGCACCATCTGAGGTATGTTTTTTCTGGAGCATGAATATTTACCTGTGTGCCATCACTACGGCCTGAAAGCCAGACTGTCCACAAAAATAGTGCAAGGATCCAACTGTTATAGGATCCATGGTGTCCGTTTGCAGGATTTCACAGACTGGCTTGATGTTGCCACCTATGCTCAATTAGTCACTGTCATGGATTCATAATGTGAATCCTCCATCCCGCAAATGCATGAAAAAGATTACAAAACAACATGATGAAATCATGATGAAAATGGTAAATCAGGTTTAAGCCATTACAAAAAAAAAAAATCAACACACATGGTTGAATTTACCCCCTTACAGCATTTCATAGATGCTTTTCCTTTTAAAACAGGATGCAAGGTCAGGGGTCTGGAATATCTGGCAATGAAATTCTTGATTGTCTACAGCATGTGGGCCATAGCTTATTGGTTGCTGTATGACCACTGTCATATTTACATGCAGTCTAAAATATTTACAACACTTAAAACTGCAAAATGCAAAAAAAAAAGCTCAGTGTAAGGAACAGAATAAAGCATTGCTGAGGCAATCCTAGTTCAAATTTCCATTTAGAAAAACAAACAAAAAGCAGCCTTTCTAACAGTAAATCTATGAACATAGTTTGATTTTCTCCTAGAAATGAGCATAGATTTCCTCTTAGTAGTTCACAGTCCTCTGGGAGCTTTCACTGGTTGCCCATTTTCTCTTTCAAGTTTCAGTATGCAACCTCAGCCAATGATTGAGAAGGTCCATGAAGGTCCAACCAATGATAGAACATAATAGGTGAAAATTAAAAAAAATAAACACGACAGTTGGACAGCATTTTGCATGGAAATGAAGTCAAACAAATGCGGTTATTTCAATGTGATTAAAAAGTACCATTGGGTAATTCCCCATTAGGTAATGTGTTTAAAAAAACAACATGAAATATATTTTAAATTATACAAATCTATTCCTTGCCTTCAAAGTTCAAAGCTTGAGGGTGAACCTTTACCCACAAATCTCAGGGTATCTGGTGTCTGCACCCTTTATATAAAAGTGGTTGAATCAGAGATTCACAGATTCTTTGACAGGGTCTTCAGATCAGATGACAGGGGCTCCGAACCACTTGAGGCACCATTGAATGCTGCTGAGGGGCGGGTGGTCAATGCGTGACAGAGCCTTCAGCTGCTCTGGACTCAGCTCTTCAAAGGCTTGCTGGTATTCACGGTCAAAGGCCTCTGCAGGAACAGATGAGAAAGATCAGACTTATGACTTAGAGAGTGAGAAGGCTGGACTCACAGGCACACAAACCTGTAGAGGATCATTTGAACTGCACCTCAATGTGAATTTTAGGTTGTGTCCAAACAACAAAATACTTTGTCTCAAAAGTCTCTTAAAAATCAATGAAGTGCAAAATTTCCTCATTCTATTTTATGTTGTTTTTGAGACAATCAAACTCCGCCCAAACGAGGATACTGTACTGGACCATTGTATACTGTATGTGACCTTTCAGGCACTCACCAATATCAATGTTCTCTCTGCCCAGAGCTACTAGTGATAAGAAAAGGATCTCCCTGTAGATACTCCTAAAAGACAGAGAGGCCATGATTAGATTTTAGCTTCACTCACTCTTCTAATCTGGAGCAAAAAAAAACAGAATAAACACAGAACAGAAACAGACCGTTGCCGTTTGACATTGGGACACCTCTTGATCTCCCGCAGGAGAAGGTTGATTGGTCCATATACATCATTTGTCTGGATGCTCCGGACAATGCTGTTCAGCAGTGTCCTGGTCTCTTGCTGTTCACTGAGAGCCTGGAGGCCTTTCTTCTCCACTGGGGAGCAGAACAACATTAGAGCCAGGTCAGTCACCCCTGTTGGGATACTGGGTCATTCCAGTCCACACACCAGATTAGTGCTTCATCAAGACTATTAGAATCAGAACCTGTTTATTCACCAAATGCATATAGAACATAAGAATTTAACAGAGCAGTAGAAATTGAGAATAAGAATTAAAGGTTAAAAATAGGTCATCAAAAAGGTAAGAAACAACAAATATTCCAAGTAGCAGTAGCACATAATGCAGAAAGGACAGTTAAACAAACAAACAGACAGGGTTAAGGAGCGCTGAAACCACAGTGGCTGGCATGCTGAACAAAACCATCACCATGTTTTCATTTGGGCTCTTTTATAGATGGCAGCATACGATATGTAATTATTCAAATTAGATTATTTTATATATCCCACCTTTTCATTGTTATTTAGGCATGTGCTGCTTATTGGCTACTGTATTTCTTCTGCTCTCTTAATACACCTTTATCAAGTTACGAGTGGGGGTTTAAGGCACTGCAGCGGGGTCAGACTGGACGTAGCTATTTGACAGCCAACCAGTAGGCAGAGAGACTGCAGAGCTAAACGGCTAACCATATGACATGGAGCAAAACACTGGTGATCGCAAAATGAAGCTTCATGAACCATTTGCTGTATTTTCTGGCACCACTATATGGCGCTGTTTAAAAAAAGGCTCAAATCATGCCCAAAAATAAACTAAGAGCACCATCTAGTGGGGATCAGAAAATACAGTAAATGCTTCGCGAAGCTGCCATCAATATAAAACACTCACACAGGTTCCGCCAGCTCTGGTAGAGGGGTTCGCCGGGTTCCTGGTGCAGGTTAACATTGTCCCAAAGCAGCTGAACGTATACCTGCTTGCTGTCTTGGGACAGGGAGGTCAACGGGAGCTAAAGGACAAGAAACAAAATTATCATCACTCAAATTGCTAAAACCAGCTGACTTCAAAGCTGTACTAAATAATTAAGACAATGAAAGAGAAAACAAAAGTTCAGGATCAAAAGGCACAGGATCAAAGTTTATAATGAGGGTCCAGTAATGATGGCGAAATGAAGCTTCAAGAATCACTCGCTGTATTGTCTGACCCCACTGGATGGTGCTCTCTGTTCAGAAAGAGGGCTCAAAGCATGTCTAAAAGCAAGCTAAGAACACCATCTA
>JAABNX020000017.1:9150233-9160651 GCA_015163995.2 Mormyrus lacerda | reverse complement strand
TATGAAAATCTTAATGCGCCATACCACTGCCACCCCCCCCCCCCCCCCCGCCCACCGTATAGGATGGATGGAGCTTCAGAGTGCAGTACTCCAGCCACTAATGCTCTAGAACAGTCCAGAACTGGACTATATGGGTTACCATTATGAACTATAAAATTAACTCATATTACCTTAGCAATCTGCAGCATACAAGTCATTGAATTTCTTAAATTCATTGCTTAAATATTTATGAAACTTAGTATCTGGCTCTCTTGCATCAGGACAGCACCCCCTGCTGTTTAAATCACACAACACACTCCCCTGGGATACAAAGGTGCCCACCTCTTTTGCTTGTTTTCCTGAGTCTCTGTGGCCTTTCTGGGACCTTCTGCAGGAGACTCGAGAAAGTGCATCAGGTCCGTGGATCCACTCTTCTGTGCTGTCGCTGGTGGCGCTGATGTAGTGTTGCTATGGATACTCTCACCCGAAGTACTGGGGTTCATAAAGAACCTGGAGGAACAGCATACCAGATGTGAGCAAATGCAGACCCCCGGACACACAGATGCACTCACACGTGGCTGTGCATATACATACCCGCCCCCCCGCAGATCGCGGAACTCCACGTAGAGCAGAGGCAGGAAAACACTCTTGCAGAAAGGGCAGGTGGTATTCAGGTTGGAGTCATCGGCCGTCCAGCCAGCCATGATCTCCTCATCGTAGACCAGAGCCTCACAGGAGCGGCACTGGGAGCAGCTCGACATCAGGACCTGTGAGGTTACAACACTTACTGTACAACTCAAATCGGAGGATTATGGGATTCTGCAGTGATAGCCATACCACTAGATGGTGCTCTCCTCTCCAAAAAAGGGTTCAAATCATGCCCCAAAGTAAACCAAGAGCACAATCTACTGGAGTCAGAAAATACAGAAAATGGTTCATGAAGATTCATTTAGCCGTCACAAGGATTCTTTACAGTGCGACATCCTCTAGATCACAACATCTCAATTCAGGTACATAGATACAGTGTAATATATTGTGACCTTTGACTGGTTACATACACAGTGGCTCATTCTTTGGAAGGGAAGCAGGTCATAAGAATGCCAAGTGTGATTAAACTTCAGGGGGGAGAGCATTCTTACCTCCAAAGCACAGTTTTGGTAGATGCTGGAGGAGCTGGCGTGAAGAGATGAGCTGTGCTCAGCCTCCAAACCCCTATCAAACCTCCCTGGGGTCATGTCTGCAGAGAGTAGAAGAATCAGGAGTGAAAATGAGGGAAAACAAATTGCAGTCACATTGTGTGACTGAAGTTCTCAAGACTCTCAGAACTCACTGGATGGAGCTGGAGCCTTCCCGGCATCGCTGCTACTGCTGCTGACCAGGCTGCTGCAGCTCCGTGTCAGCCCATTGGAGACCAGGCCCGGTATGACGACACCAAGGGCAGTGCCTTCATATCCACCTCCATCAAGAAGCTGATCCTCCAGCCTCGCCGGGAAGCCGTCCCTGTCTGCAACATTCTCTTCCTGGAATAAATACCAACCCTCAATTGCCTTAAATCCACTAAGACTTCAATTTAGGAGATGAGCACCACACATTTGTTCCCAGTTTTACACACAGAAGAAACTGTTTGTGGTGAACAGTAAAGTCTAAAGCAATGTTTCCCAATCCGGTCCTCAGGAACCCCCAGTCCACGTTTTTGCTCCCTCCCAGCTCTCTGCCAGGAAGTCCACATTTCTGCTCCCTTCCAGCGCCCTGTCAGACCCTTCCAGCGCCCTGCCTGACCCTCCCAGCTCAATGCAAGGAGGGAGCAAAAGCATGGCCTGTCTGGGGGCCTCTGAGGTCCAAGTTGGGAAACACTAATGTAAAACTTTTCTAACAAGTGTGCAACCTACTATTCGAGTTTCATTACATCATATTCAGCATAAAAACAGTAAAACAAATGATTTTGAATGTCTTGGTATTAGTGGTTGCTATAGTTTGCCGCTATTTTTTGACTTTGAAGTCTATTTTTAATATGATCCATTTTGAGAAGGGAATCATGTAAATTATTGGAATTAAATTAAATCCCCCAAAAGTAATCCAGTAAAAGCATCCAAAACAGCCTCCATCAGCATGTCAAAGGAGCTCACCTCATCATCTGAGTAAGCGTAGACGGAGGACACTGCCCCCCACACCTTGCTGGCCACATTGGCAGCCTGCTTCATTCCGGACTTGAAGACATCAATCTTAGGCCCGGAGAGCAGGTGGTCTACCTTGATGCCAGAAATGGAGTTGATAACCAAGCCCAGCGAACCATTTTGAGGTGATCGAACCAGTGCTGCTAATGATGATGGTTTTTGGTTCTGGCCCACTGTGCAGCTCTTTGACTGGACAGCAAACGCCTTTGACCGGGTGACTGACTGGGTGTGCTTCAGAGCCTGTCTGGCCACCCTGGGTGGCTTCTCCGGACCAACAGGTAGACTGGACCTTCTCTCCAGCGCCTTCCTGTGCATTGCGTCTACCTCTGTGTTCTTGGGCACACCTTTGTGGAGCTCCATGCTGGAGGACTTAGACCCTAGTGAGCCGCTCATGTTCATGTACATCTCAATCTCGTCTGCTAGGTTGCGGGACACCAACAGTGGAATGGCTTGAGACTTCTCACTCTGGTCAATAGCGTTATCAGTACTTGCAGATGCCAATAGGGAGAGTGGGTCTGCACCCACCTCAACATCCTCCCATTCTGCTCCTCTGCTAGAAGCCATCTTCCCCATTGTATCCCATTCCTTGGTCACATTTTTCCTCAGTTTCTTGGTCTCTGCCACTGAGCCTTGAGGAATATCTGAGGCTCCCATTCCTGGGACTGTTCCCTTTTCCTCTTCCAGCAGCTTGTCCAGGGGACCAGGAAGGTCCTCTTCCGTAAAAAAGGAAGCACTAACTTTGTCAGATCCACCAGCAGGAGGTGTCTTGCTCCCCAAGAGCCCAGCTGCCAGGATCTTGGCATCGGCACCCAGGTTGACGCCCATCTGGTCCACGTTCATCTCTCGGCTGCCCTTCTTTAGCTGAATACCCGTGCTGAAGCTGTGGCTATGCTCAGGGAAGGCCTTCTGCCGTGGCTGCTGCTGGAATTTCGCCTCCTTGGACGCAGACCCATCCTCCATCACACCATCCTCTGATAAGGCTACATCCTTGCTCTGGTGCAAGGTAAACAACTTGCCAGAAGGGTTACCTATAGACCACATGTGGAACAAGAAGAGCACACTGACAACTTGGGCCAGATAAATTGAAATACATTTCTATATTCATCATCATCAAACACGAACAGCTACATGCAGTTTTAGACTGAATCATTATGCTCCAGGGTAACAATGTTCATTGTTCAAGTTTTACATCCCAACTTGGTCCTCAGAGGCCCCCAGACAGGCCATGCTTTTGCTCCCTTGATCATATTCCACCAGTCATGACTGGAATTTGGCTTAAATTGAAACTACTGAGACGGCATCGGGATTAGCTCCATCCATTAGTGAGAGCTCTCACCATCAGTGTCTCGCTCACCGGTCACATCAAAATTCCCCACAGATTGCTTCACAATGCTGTGCCCCGGGGAAGGTGGGTCTGTGGGGCTGGGGAGCTCAGTAAAGACCACCGCACTGTCAACTGAGCCCACAGAGTCTTCATCTGGAGGATTGTAACAGTTATACAACCTGGTCATGCATCTGAAATCCACCAGAAACAGGTCACAAGCCTCTGAGGTCACTCTCAATTAGTGATGGCCAAATGAAGCTTCATGAACCATTTGCTGTATTTTCTGATACCACTAGATGGTGCTCTCTGTGCAAAAAAGGGCTTAAAGCATGTCTCAAAGCAAGTCAAGGGCACCATCTACTGGGGTCAGAAAATGGTTTATGACACTAAATTTGGACATCACTATTCTCAATACTTCATCTATTCTCTTTTGTACTCTATACTCCATTATAGCACAGTATATTATTAAGTACTTAAGGCCCAAACATAATTTCTTAATTAATCTGCTACTTGCATATTGATAAATCTTCTACTGGTTTCTTACTGTTTAGTTGCTTGATCTTGCTGGGCAGCTCCATGCTAGTTAAGAGATCTGCTGTGTCTGGGCAGTCAAGTGGATATTGGTGGAGCTCATTCTTTGACCCATAGCCCTGGTCCAACTGATCACCTGCAGTGTAAAGTTGTTGCACAAACATGAGGAGGCGGGTGTGGGTGACGGGCAAAAGGCGGTGCAGAATGGGTCAGAACCATGCTGGTGAAGGACAGGGTGGAGAGACCAAACTATGAGCATTGAATGACAGCATTCTGCATGCTGGTTAATGGCACTGCATTCAGATTGTTATGAGTTGGGCTCATGTGGATTGGCTAATGGTTATGTGGGTTTCTGCTAAGAATCAATGTGGATGATTATGGAGATTCATTAGGAATATTGTGAAGATCATCCCCAGGCCCAGTACCTGTGGGACAGTGGTGGTCTGTGGTATCGCCCACCACCAGGTTGCGAGCGAAGAGAGTGTGCTCCTCACTATTGGCATCACTGGAGCTGTCCTCACTACCATGGCTCATTCGGTCTTCACAGCTGCCCACAGACCTGCTTGTCTTCTTTTCTGCACAGGGTTATCACATCACTTCCTGTCCTGAACCACAGCCATCACCACAGGCGATTCTAGGGACTCTGGGGGCCCTAGGCAAAAATCTCCACGGGGTCCCCCAACTCATAGTTATACAGGTACAACATGCAGTGAAATGTATCCTGAACCGCCCTTACTTTGTGCAAATAACAAAGAAACTAGAAAATGAATTGTAAAACAGACTGTAAATAAATTATAAACAGTGCAAAACAGAAAAGAAAAGTAACCTATGGATTTACAAGAGAGTTTGTGTGCAGTAGCAGCATAAACTCCTTTATTTTACTCCCCTTATTTTACTGTGAAGTGGAAATTAATAACATCAACAAAGAGAATTTGATTAACACAAGACCATTATTTTCACTTTCATGAAAAACAGTATATACAAATAAAGCAGATTTGTCATGGCAATGTACTATGTAATCGGCCTCCCTTGGGAGCCCCCTTCCAGCTCGGGGCCCCAGGCCATTGCCTGTCCTGTCGCTGAGCCTCTGGCCATCACTAACTAGACAAGGTCAGCACTGATCACACCTACAGCAGCCTCCAGTAAAAGAAAATATTCTCTAATTACAGAAAATGCACCTTGAAATGGTGAGGTCATATGCTGATTAATCCTTCATTTGACCAATAGGTGTCACTAGCCGATCAATTTCTTAGCTCGTTCTACTTTGCATAGTGAGAGGCAGATTGCAAGGTCACTTAAGTACTATTTGTTTACCTGTGGTATTGGGATGAGTCTTCTCTGAAAGGGTTGCCCTGTGGTGTGCCTGCTTGAATTGTGCCACGGCCCGGATCACATTGCGTACTTTTGTCCACATGAAGTGTCCACTTCGATTGCGGCTTGGCCAAGGGCTTTCCAGAACAGCCTGAAGATATGGTAGGAAAGGGGGTCGAAGAGAAAGTGCCAAAGAGTTTATCTTTCAGAAATAAACAAAAAACCACTGTCATTAGGGTAATAATCAACCAAGATCCAACCAATAAGCAAGATATTTCAAGTAAAATATTAATTTAAAAGCAGTTGTACCACAATCACTACATTAAGTATATACATATTATTGAAAAATTTCCAAACATAACCCATGATTTTTTGCAATGGGGATCTCAATATTTATATAGTCAAAAATCAGTTGAAAATTCACCCAAAATAAACAACAACCAAATATAAACAAATGGACAGTGTTGCCGCAAATTGTGTCAAAAGACACAAAACAGCACCTTTTGTTCAATATTTGTCTCTATGGACACCAAAATATTTCCAGAAAGTGGAAAAATGTTTATGGTGACCAGTCCTTTTTTGCTTTCCTCCTCTTCACTCACTTTGAGTCCGACAGCATGGATAAAAATTATTTTGATTTGATTTTGAAGCTCATGCAAACGCTGCAGCAGTAAATTTCAAACTGATTTTTTAACATGCTAAATAGTCTTAAAAAGGAACAATTATTCAAACAGAAAAGCCTGCCATGATTTTGTTTCCTATCACAGAGTAAAAATGTTTTTGGGGAACTTTTTGGTGATCACAATTTCTTTTTTTGGTACACTGAAATGACCAAATTAGCACAAATTGTCTCCCAGAATAAAATATGTTCCCCCTGCTGAATGCTGAATTTCTTCTGCATCCAGTACATCCACCACAAGTGCTGAATGTTATCTTACTTTGTAATATATCCCAGACAAACTTTAACGTGTGTGCATGTAGATAAAAGCTCTCATTACTCAGTTAAGAAATCATTTTATTTTTTTAAAAAAGAGAAGATTATTGATCAAATGCTATCAGAGGCACATGGAAGGTTTCTGTGTTAAACGTCAATGAACCAAAGGGTCCTGAGAGAGAGATCAGCCTGCAAGTGCTGACTCAGGTGCCCCTATTCCCTCTGTTTTTAATCATTTCTCTGCTGTGTTTTCCAACACTTGGTGGGCAGATCACTCGTATTTAATGGATATTTTATGCAGGCACAGAGCCTGACCTTGTTGTAGTAGCCATAGGTGATGGCGTTGGGGTGCACCCCTGCCTCCTTCATTTCCATCAGCACACGGACGGCGATCACTGGCAGCCCCCACACCCCGCAGAGCTGCATCATCACTCGATAGCATACCTGTTGGGGAGGGGTGGCATTAATACTGGATTAGAACCCTGTTCAACTAGTCTTGCACCGTCTTTAGGCCAGGGCTATTCAAATCACGGTCCTCAAGGGCCGAGCACTGCTGTTTTTCCAGCTTTCCTTTACCTGAAAGCCTTTACCTTGAACCCTCTGGCCATTTAGAGCCAGAAATTATTAAGCTAACTACCTGGGAGACTTGAAAACAAGGCCTGGATTTGGAATCGAGTTCAGATTTGAATAGGGGGGGCTGAGACATCCTGAGACAACTAAGAATCGGGTTTATCCTTAACTAATGTATCCTTTAAGAATCATAACGGCCAGTAGCAGTGTTCACCATCATTCACACAAATTATGGCCCCCCCAAAGTTTAGGGACCCCTGCCGACCACAAACAGTCACTACACTTTTCATTGAGACCCCAAAAACAACATTCCCACCCCCAACTGCAAAGCTACGCTGCTCATGACATGAAGATGAGTCATGACGAAACCCAACATTTCCTCGCTGTCCTGTCCCGAGCCACTCGCCTCATCCAGGGCCTCGACCCGGGCACTCCGCATGCGCAGCAGCACCCTGTGAGCTTGCTGCATGGCGTGCAACTTGGACTGCGCCGAACGCACCCCCGCGGGCAGGCAGATGAACCACAGGCTGTAACAGTGGCTGTAGAGGCACCGTGCCCACAGCGGCGGATTCGAGCTGTACCGCCGGGCGGTCTTATAGGCCAGCTTGATCTCCTGTAGGGGGCAATGTGGAGCAGAGATTATAAGGCACCCACAAACTACTAGCATTTCACGCACTCAAGGCTAATGTGTTTACACCAATATTAATTACTTTACACTTTTATATAGAGGTCTCTCTCTGCACATAAAAAAATAAATACATAATTCTATTATTTTCTTATTTCTTTATTTTATTAAGAATAAGAACAGTGCAGACAGAATACCAAAACTTTATAAAACATGTGAGATTCTGTGGTTAACCCGCAACACGGGGCAGATTAAGATTTAAGCCTCAGCACTCCTGTTCTATTACTGCCTCATAGTTCGCAGTGCATGTGACGTGTGTGTGATATAGATCTCACCCCCCGGCGATGGCCCTGCCTCCATGGAACAATGGGGGTGTAAAAACACTGGCCCACTGACAGCAGCACAGTCCTCAGCCATGCAGTGAACAATGGAACAGCATCCTGTCCCTACCTTGAGTCCCCTTTGTAAAGTGCCCTACCCTACCCTCAGGGAACCCCCCCCCCCCCTCCCAGAGGAACCAATAGTCAGAAAGGCCAGCAAATGAAATCAAACCAACATCCCTAGACCCTTGAAGGAGTACAACAGTGACATTAGTGCCATCCCTGTTGCAAAACCATATAACCAGGGACTCAGCTTCACCTGCTTGGTCCTCTTGGCCAGCAGGGCGGGGCTGTTGGACAGGCTGGACTCAGTCACCCTCGTTGCTGGTCCTGGTCGCCGTTCCTTTGGCCGGTCGAACAGCTCATGCCGCAGGTGAGGAAAGTTCTTGTAACTGAGGATAGAGAAAGGTCAGCCTTGATACAAAGACTTTGTTTCAGTTGTTCTCAATGGTACTTGTTTGAAAAGCGATAACATGCTTCTGCCTTAGCTACACCTGCATTCACTGGTAGTATTTTTCTACAATAACATGTGGGAGAGATTTCATACAACTGATGGGGGCAGCTGACTGAAAGCGTAAATGGAGAGACAAAAGGATGGGGAGGCAGGCCTCCTTAACTATATTACTGGCCTCCGTTAGTCATGGCCAAAGGAAGATTTTTGAACCATTTGCAGTATTTTCTGACACACCACTGTTCAAAACAGGGCTCAAAATATGCCCCAAAGTAAACCAAGAGCACTAGTTCTGGCTCTAGTGAGGCCAGAAGATACAGAAAATGGTTCACAAAGCTTCATTTGGTCGTCACTTAATTGTAAAAATAAAGACATATAGGTCAGTGACATACACAGGTTTGGAAGGTGAGCATGAACCAAGCAAAGAGTATGATCCCACACACCAAGGGAGTTGGCAGAGTGCAAGAATACACTAGGCATTGCTATTAAAAAGAGACACTTTCATTTAGTGCCACTCCTAACTCAACACGGATCTTTGTCTGGGCTGGGAGAATAAGCAAACCCTACACACGCATAGAGTCATGGCGGAGATTCAAACCCTGGCCCCGTAGGTATGAGGCGACAGTGCCAGCCAGAGCACCACCATGCCCCCCAATAGTGAATCAGCCATTTACTGATTACAGGTCAGATCTTCATTTAACCCCAAGCAACTTGGTAGTTATGGTTAGTTTAAAGAATAATGTCAGCTGAGCAGACAAAGAATACTAAATGATAATTAATCTAGCAGCAGGAGAAGGCTCTTGCCGTCAGTCCTGCAGCAATGTGGACTGCAGTGACTTGCCGGCCTAGGATTCCTAAGGTATCTGTTACACTCTTTTCATTGCCAAGGAAAACATGCCTGTCACCTATGACAAAAACAGAAGACTGATACCCCAGAGTCAGAAGGAGCACAGCGTTTGCATACCGCGCCGCTGTGGTTTGGAGGGGGGCAGGCTGGCCTCCCTCCAACTGGGTTGCTTTGGCAAAGCTGGCAGAGTGCCACCCAACCCTGTTTCACAGTCCCCCTCCCAGTGAACAGTAAAACGTCCCTTGGAGATGGACAGATGGACAGACAAATGAACAGACAGCAGTGAGCAGATGGACGTCAGCTTGTGAAAGGAATACATTTTTTAAAAAGTGACATATTTGAATGGGGGGGGGGGGGGGGGATTAAACGTGTGACCTGAATGGATCACCGAGACCGTCACCCTTGACCGTTACTGTCAGATTATCATGACAGGTAGAAAAGTCAGCCAGGAATATGAGTGAGGCTGGATTTCACTTTGTGAAGATTCATTACAATCCCCACCCCAGGCAACATAGTTGCTAAGGTACCTGTAAAAAGTGGAGGGGTCAGCGCCATCGTCCACGGGCGGCTCAGGGGGCATGACGAACACCGTGTGCTCGCTCTTCTGAGACTCGTCCAGCTCGATGAGTCGGGTGTCTTCCCAGCACTCTGTGTCCACCTTCATGCAAAAAGGGGCGCGGCCATTATGAGGGGGGGGGGCGTGTCATTGTTAGGAGGATGAAGTTCTTAATTGTTTGAGGCAGATTTTTCATTATGAGGGTTTGGGGAAACTAGGATTTCACTTAGTGACCATTTTGCTTAACGATCTGGTTGTTGGGCCTGAATTAGGTTGCTAAATGAAGAGTGGACGTATTTAGCAGCTCATTTGCATTAATATGTGCATCTTGACTGAAACAGAGTGAAAAGTGGAGAAGCAAAATCACCTGTACCTTCGCTCCCTTCTCAGATCCTTTATCGGAAGGGAAAAGCTGGAGAGAGATGCAATTACATGAAATCAGCAGATCAGAACAGATAAAGTGCTTAGCGGCTTAGAGAGACACAAAACAACAACCTAGGCCCCAGTGTGTCACCTTTTCAATGCAGTCGTCGAAAAACGCCAGGCCGGTGTCCTTGTCACTGACAAAGGTGCGCTCCTCTATGAAGCGAATGAAGATCTGCGTTTTGGTCAGCTGGGAGTAGAACTTGTGTTGAGTGCGGTCCCTGCTTTTCAGAAACCCTGTGTGGGGTAAAGGAACAGGGACTCAATTCCAATGCAAATAGCCTGTCGGGGGGGGGGGGGGGGGGGGGGGGGG
>JAABNX020000017.1:9117955-9132139 GCA_015163995.2 Mormyrus lacerda | reverse complement strand
TGCCCCCTGCTATGTCACATTGTCACATATGGGTTAAATGCAGAGGACACATTTCGTTGTTGTGCGCTGTGTGCTGTGGTGTGTCAACAATGACAACTAATCACTTTTCTGGAAACATACAGATAGTTTGCACCATTATAGAAGGTGTAGTTATGTTACCGTTTATACACTTATTGCACGGCAGAGCTGACTCAGAGGAATGAATTCTCCAGCTGGAAAGAGAGAAAAAAAAAGTGATGCAACAGGCATCTGAACATTCAGACCATAGAGAAGCGGAGAGAAACATCACAAAAAGACACATGGGGAGAAATCCCTGCACATCCAAGGGCAGAATGAAAATGCTTAATTCACCATGCTAAATGCCTCACTAATTACCGTCCTAAAGGCCGGCAGACGGTTCACATTCCACCGACAGGGAACACACAAGACCTCTGGGGTACCAACCCTCTGAAAGTAGGGGGGGGAAGCTACTTGAGGGATTAAAAACAGGGGTGCCAAATTTGATTTCTAAGGGGGGTGGGTCATAAGATGCCATTTGCTCCAACCGTCTGAAATAATTACTTCATTTGTCTAGACTAAAAAAAATAAATTACATTTGTACATCTCTGCACTCTTTCTGGGAAAACACTTTGGCAGAATAGACAGATACCAACACAGACCGAAATGCGGAGCGGATGGACAAAATGGAGAGAGAGAAAGAAGTTAATGAGCAAGGAACTGAGGCAGAGGTCGGCTTTACTGAGGCTGCAAGCAGTTGCATCACTAAACAACAATTAAATAAATAGAACAGCTGTGGGAATACCTAAGAGAGAAATGTTAGAATGGAGAAACTGCTCAGCCCCCCTCCCACAAAGGGAGAACAGGGAGAACACTGGCAGAGAGAGAGAGGGAGGCAAAGTCCTCTCTGCTGATGGCAGGAGCAGGTAAACACTAGGGTATCCATGGCAACCAGGCCCTGGCAGACAAAGTGCCAACACGGCGTCGTCTCATCTGAAAGTTCCTGCTCGAATCTACTGGCAGAGCGACGGTTCAAATCAATAAATGAGAAAATATATTTTAAAAACAACAGAACATGGGAGGAGTGGGTACATTCAATAAGCCAGGGGAATTAAAGTTTTTTTTTTGTACAGAAAAATGGACTGCT
This sequence comes from Mormyrus lacerda, assembly GCA_015163995.2. Taxonomy (NCBI): domain Eukaryota; kingdom Metazoa; phylum Chordata; class Actinopteri; order Osteoglossiformes; family Mormyridae; genus Mormyrus; species Mormyrus lacerda. Next base: position 9,130,995 of record JAABNX020000017.1, on the reverse strand, counting down.
TTGAATACCATCTTGGGTCATTGTAGATGTTACGCTTTTGCCAAAGGCTTTTTAGGCCTTTGCAGACATTTAGAGGGAAATAAAATCTGAACCAAGCTGCAACCTGCCAAGATAGTACACACCTTTAGAAAAATCAAAGCCTACACCCATGCGATTCATTTAAAAAAATATATGAATTACACAAGCGTGACTGCAAAAAATTCCGAGAAGATGACTGTAAAATGAAGGTATGTCTCAACCGAATGCAACACAAAGGTACCTTACAGTCAGTGACTCTGAGTCACCGACCCAAGGCAAACCGGCATTTTGATTAACACTGGACTTTGATATTGTGCAAGGGTTTTGATTTACTGCAGCACGAGATGGTCCCGGCCCAACCCCACACTCAGCCAATACACACACCCTGGCTCGGCGTTCGATTGCCAAAAAAAATACTCATTAAAAAAAGTCTCATCAATCAAAAGACTTGGTAACAATAAAATGTGATACAGTGTCCATACAATAAAGGAGTACTATAAGGCTTATTACTTCTAAGGGTTCACTATTGTCAGTTATAGAAGGAACATTTCTGGTCTAAAACAACATTTTCAAATTGTGTATAATATGTAAAGAGTGGGTGACCATCTGCTGCAGGTAAAAAATGTTCTTTTGTAAATATTGACAGGCTATAATGCAGATACGAGTGGATACTTATTTTCAGCACCTACTTTTTGTCAGAGCTGTAATTTTAGTTAGCACAACAGCTGTACTAAATGAACAAACCTGGTAAAGCACCCCCCTCCACCCCCACCACCCACAAAATCACCCCACAGCAACTCTATTTTCTGTTTTTGTCTGTTGCTCCTGAGGCCAAGCATTTGAGCCAAGCCTGATTTCCCCACCTTCTTTCAGGTCTGGAATTCACGTCTGACTATTGTTACTCAGGGGCATCCGTAATTGTTTTTCGTCTTCCAAAAGGTTTTTCCATCTACAACTTCATTCACATGGCACTGGACAACCCACATCCTCATCTCTGGAATGCAAAAGGTCACATTTCTTTGCTGCAAAACCACTCGTAACTCGAAGTCTGACGAAGCTGGCCGCACCGGCCTTCACAAGGCCAAGGTCAAGAAGCTCTCTGAACCGGGAAGTCGCCAAAGCCAACTAGTGGAACACAAGTTCATGTTCCACAGGAGCATGGTTAAGCTCATAAAACTCAGAACAAAAGAAGCTTCGTGCTGCAGCCTTAGATGAGGACAGAAGAATCAATGCTCATGCATGGTACACTGCTGGCACACTGGAGCAGTGTTCCTGCCATTTTTTGAGCAAAGATGACATTGCAGCTCTAAAGTGGATCTCTGTAGTTTTGAGAATACCATTAAAAAAAAAATTATAAAGAGCACCAGGTTGGCAGACACCTCCACGGCAGAGGGAGTTGTATCTATTCAGCTTACGGTAATGGCCTCAACCTCTCCCAAGTATTGAGTCATGCTATTTGCCCTCTGCCCCAGAGGCTTCTCCAAGGCAACTGGGGCAAGCCCCACCGCAAGTGGGGCAGGAACCGGTAAGGCTGTGTGTGACGCACATGACGCAGCAGCATGTGAGAGCTTGCTGCAAGCCTGCAAAGAAGCAAAAGGCTTCCGGAATGGGTGGGAATGGGCACACAGGAAGTGCAATCACACATACACGCACAGACACACACACACACACACTTGTAATTATACCTGAGTGGGGACTCTCCATTCATTTCTATGGGCAAAACTCTAATCCCAACATGACGACCTTAACTCCTACCCACCCCTAACCTTAACCATAAGCAACCAAACAAAATACAAGACTTTTAGTTTTTTGATTGCATTCACGGATCTTTGTGGGGACCTGAAAAATGGTCCCTGCAACATTAAAATAACAGGTTTTTCATCACACTGTGGGGGACATTTGTCTATGTTGACTGTGGGGGGGCCTTCAGGCACTAATCCCACCAAAGGAACCGACTGTTTTCAGGAACAGCATGTTTCAAAGAGGAACTGAGGTAAATGATAAACTTCTAGGGAATGTTTAACAGCCCCCCCTCCCCCCGAGTATATTGTGAAAAGATCATTTTATATATGATCATAAAGCAGGGCATTGACAATACCTCGATATCATAGGTTTTCTTTATATCAAAACTGTTCTTGTCAGCCCTATTTACTTCATCACCATTAGAAATCCTCTTGATCTCATCTTTCACCCCAAAAACTACATTTCACTAAAGTGACTCAATGTTTTGTGTTTTCATCTGTTTTTAAAAAAGAAGCGGGGGAAAAAACTTTGCAAGAAAACAAGTCTTCTGGGAAAACCTCTAACACTTTTTGACCTTCAGATTGTGATAAAAACTGCTCTACAGAGTGCGGATTTGTTTGCTCCCTCAGAACCTGCTTTTGTGAGCTTTGGCTAAACACAAAACAAAACAGATGGTCACCACTCAATCGATAAAAAGATGGAAAAAAGACAGAAAAAAACTTCATAAACTCATACAGCACAAATGGGATTCAAACGCATAACCATCAACATGTGAGGCATCACTATTAACCGCTAAGCTACACCACCATTCCAGGAACCTATATTTCAACATTCATATTCATTTTCATATCACATTTTCAATAAAGTGAACATCCAGAAATTAGGTTTTGGCTCAGTATGTAAATTCAGTTTTTAAACTGAAACTGATCAGTATCAAAGGTCAGAATCTGTTGGGTTCAAATAAAATTGAATATAATTGGTTTCACATTCCAATTAGTGGTTTGAAAGAGCAAAACAACTTGAATAGAATGACTGCACCTGTCAGTGTGAATAATCAGTCTGGAGGAATTCAGGTCCCAGGACTGAATTTAACTTCTGAAAAGCTTCACGCGAGCTTTCTGGATAGTTAACCCCTCCGTAGTGCCACAGAGACACTAGGACCGAAGAGCTGGGCTCCACTTGCACAGAACGTCAGACACTAGCCCACTGTGAACAGCAGATGTGGTCTAGGAGATGCCAAAGGGGGCAGACACCAGAGATAGGCCGAAAGCCCCGAAAAGCATCCATCTGTTACCCCTACATTATCATCTGCCACATTGTTACAGGAAAGCACCTCCGCCAGAGCGGCAGGCTGCAGCCGGTGTCACGCTGGAGCTCCACTTGTGACCAAACACATTCGGGTTCAAGAACCCAAGGAAGGCTCTATAATGAAATATCATCTGTGAAACATTCAGCTGAACAAACAGCCAAGCTATAAGCCCTCGTTTCCGAGAATAAAACCTGTTCAGTATTTATATATTCGGCGATAACAACAACGTGGGAGGTATTATAAAGATATCACCATAATGGGAAGGTGGTCTTAACTGCCTGTTGACCAGAAAAGATGGTTGCTAGATTGAGGGACACTCATTGTGGTTCAAATATATTGGGCGGATTCAAAATATTCACCCAGAAAAGCGCAGATGTGAGATCCTGTGACTTCAGCATCACTTTATATACCACGGAGTACCAGGTGACATCCAGTGCTCTGTAACAAGTCACAAAAAAACATGCATCGCTGATCTGTCTCACTGACAAGCAGGTGCACGTGAGAAGCTTTCTGACTGATCCTGTCAAATGTGTCACAGGATTTCCTCTGGCTGCATGTGGTTCATGAGTACATCTTAAGCTTTATTTTTCAGGTAGAGGCTGAATCAGACTGGGCTTACAGAGAGCAAAAGCAGCGTACAAAGCTCAGTGACTTTCTACTGTAACGGCTAGCAAAAGTAAACTTGAAATATAAGTGCAGCAAGTTGTATAACAATACATTAATGCTATTAAGACAATCTGAAGGTTACACTGGACTCAGAGCTAAGGTATACAGTCCTATACCCAAAAGAATGAGCTTACACAGTCAAGTTAAATTTCACTATCTGCTACAGACATAAATCGCGATCCTCTGCATTGTGTGAAAAGATATCACACTTACACATCAGGGAGCTAATTTTAACACAATTGCATCAGGGCTCTTAAAGTGGAGTACCTGCACTTCCTGGAAAGAGGCGAGCGGTTTTAAAAACCACAAAACGTACCTAATAAAATCTAACAAATGGGTTTCCGGGGTAACCACACGAGGCATCTAGTAGCCGGCCATGTGACCATCACTGCAACAATAGCATGCAAATTGTGATTGCATGTAAAAAGAAATGAACATACTGGAAGATTTAATTGTGTCTCCCAGAAAATGTATATTTTAAAGGTACATTTATACAAATAGGTCTAGGAACTATGACATCAAAGTACAGCACGGTTACCTCACACTACCAGAGTGTGAGGTCATAATCCCAACTTCTGTGTGTGTGGAATTTATGTAATCTCCCCAAGTCATGCAGGACTGATCTGTGTACATTTATTTCCTCCTGTAGCTACTCGTCTATCTGGCGTCTCGACCCTGCTCACTATATATACACATGTTCTGTGACAGACTGGTATCCCATGCAAGGCATACCCAACTTTGCAGCCTGTGCTTCCTGGATAGGCTCCTGAACCGTTACCAGGATAAGTGGTTGAAAGATAAATATTTGCACTTTATGTCACCTGATGGCAAAGGGAAAGAGCTTTAAGGCAAACAGGTAGCATTATTACTGTTCATCATCAAAATACTGATGATTATCACCATCAGGTGAAGAACCCCCCCGGAATGGAATAGGACGAGCCAACAGAGTCATGTGTCATGTAGCCTTGAGCTCAAGTGATAAATCAGCCGCAGGCGGGGCTTTCATGAAAGTTTAAATTCATTACTCATGTCGGGGACACAATTTCGCAAGAAAGCGAATTCACTCCGTAGAAACAGAAAACTACAAAGCGTTCAGTAAAGGGAGGCAATCGCACAGAGACTCAGCACTTGCCGCGCTGGGGTAATTATGGCGCGCTGTAAGGGCAATAAAGCTCGTTTGCATATGAAACGTCGAAAGCTGCTGGCGACCGCGTCATAATTGACAGTGAGACCCCCAAATTAATCTTAACTTTGTAGTCTTACAAAAGAGCACTATACAAGGGTAATTGGCCGTCACTGCCAACTATGGCACCTGATTGCAAAACTGCGACCGGTACACAAGCAATGTGTGTATTGAGGGACCATGAAAAATGACATTTATACGTATTAGCCTCAGTAAACGCTACCTTCCATAAGGCAATTCAATATCAACGTGCCAATGTAGCGTACTTAAAGATTCCTGCCATAACCTAGCTGCAGGCACTCACATGATGATATTTTCAATATCAACATTTTAGCGATCTTGTTCATTTTCGGTCTGTTTCACCACCGCCGGTAACTCCGGCGTTAATATAGTAGGTAACACACCCAAAATACATGCATACTTTGATTCGTTCAACAACAACTTGTCCAGTTTTCTAATCATCACGTCAAGAACCGCATCCGCAAATCAGACCTCGGTCACTCAAATCTATAACTTTATCTGAATATTCCTGACAAGACTGAAATAACGCTGATCATTCAGATTAGGAAGAACTGATTGCAATGCTGTTTTCGGAGATGCTCAAAGAAAAACACGCCGGCGCTACATCTCAAACTGACCACCAAGAACTCAGACGGCAGATGTTGGAGGACGACGTATTACAAAGAAGTTCCCCCGAAAGCATTTTTAATTTGCTAGCGTGACAGATCACTACCTGTTCAAGCATTGTGCCATCTAGTTAAAGTGACAGTGGTGATCTAGCCGTGAGACCTTTAAACGCGTGTAACTTACCAGCAGTTTTCACTTCAGAAAGATCGCTGACATCCAGGCGACTTGTTGCTTTTACCAACCCTTGAGCGATATCCCACCCTTACGGTAACCGGACACTCCACTGGGAGCACAAGGCGAATGCACTCTAGGCGTGCTTGGAAACTTAGTTTCCGACTTGTCGGCTACAACGTTGCGCTCACCCTAGTGAAAGCGGGCGCCATGTTCGCCTTTTCCTCGCTTTTGATGGCTCTCCGGATTTCTGAGATCGCTGCCGGAGGCGGGGCTGAGCCGCCCAGAAGCTCAGTGACGGGTTTTGGTGCCCTCTGGCTTCAGAAACAGACCGAAACGCGAAGTCCCGTTGCGCAACAGATGGATCACTACTTCCACTCCGTTTCCCCAGAGGAAGGGAAGGATCAGTACCATCCAGTGCTTTCCCATTTCCTATTAATCAATCTTTCATTATGTAGCACTTTGGTCATCAACGTGTTTGACTTTGAAAATGTACTAAACAAATAGACTGATTTGATTGATTAACCACAAAAGCGATGAGAATGTGAATTGTGTCCATTTAATTATACATAACATTTATGTGGATCATCCCGGAAAAAAAGTGTGGTGCTGGGAAAACATTCTCCTTTACAGTTATTTTAATACATGAGCATTTCCAAACTGCAGAAGATACATACTTCAGCAGACATCGATCGCATTTAATGTAAAACCATCATTAATAACATAGGTTACAAGGGGAATGTCAAACGTCAAATTTTCCTAAAGCTAAACATGATCCAAACCAGCTTTGAAGTACAAATACAAAAAGCTTTATTATTTAATAAACCATCATTTAACTAGGTTTAGTTAAATGAAAAGTTTTTAATGTCATACCAGTAAAATACAAGAGTGGTAGTTTGACATGACATACTGTTTTGTTTTGCCATTTTATATTTATTATATTTTATAAAGCATAAGAAATCTACTATATATAAATTTCTAGTCCCTATTTTATACTGCAGTTGGTGAATCTGCCAGAACAAGCATTTTACCATACATTATATAATACCGCAAGTGACAAATAAAAACTGACATGGGGGGGGGGGGGGGGTTCACACAAATCCAATTCAAATCTAACAAAAGTATCCTAAGAAAAAAGACCAAGGCAAAAATGATTATATATATAAAAAAAAAAAAAAAGTACACATAAAACCCTCAAACACACTCCATTTCCACAGAATTTACAATATGGATTTTCACCCAGCTACGCCTGTTATTTAAAGAACATAAGCCCTCTATTTGGAACATAAGGCTGATAACAGGGATGTCTACTCCCAATGGATTTATAGATTGTGGTTATGTTTCTAACACCCACCGTATAGAAAAATCAGGCCAACCAGAGCAATATGCATGGAAAATACAACAAAGATCTACAATTCCTAATAGAACAAGACTAGATGATAAACATTATCCAAGTTGCAAAGAACATCGATAAGCTGTAGCATTCATGTACAACATAGCAGAAACGCTGCTCCTAAAATAAACACAGCTTCAGTTTCCGCTGAACAAAAATTATGCAAAGTGTAAAGAATAGCTGGTCAACAATTAACACATCCTAAAGTGTGTAGTAACAATACCCCGATCCAGCTGTAACCCAACCTGAATTTACTGTTAATGGATTTTGGGATTACACAATGAGACTATATAATCTTCAGCATCGAAATGGAAAGTAAATGAATATTTTCTCCTATACAGTGAGGTGCACAAACTGACGGGCAAGTGCTGGAAATGTCGTCCACGATAAGCACAAATTGATAGTTATCGAAAGGGGAACTTTCAATCATGCTCAGTCACCCCCAACAAGTGCTATTTCAAGTAATTCATGTATATACTTAAGTGACTCGACATCAAAGTCTGAGGGACACCCCTACAAACTGGTAGCACTGCAGATGCACAATCAAAAGAGGGGACCTAAAATTCTGTGAGACAGAAACAAGTCAAAACACAAACGCCAGTGTTACCAAGGCTGTGCATAAATCCATCAGGATGCCAGCCCACCACCAGAGCCGGCTCTAGGTAGTCACCTAGGACTGCATTAGACCTGTCCCAATGGCTTTACATAAAAATCGATGACAGCCAAACAGCATTTCTTACGATTTGTAACTTAAGTAATTTACAATGTTCAGGGCAACAGTAACAGCACTAATCGTTTGCGAAACCCAACTGCTATTTGAAAATGTAACAGAAAAGGTTTTGAAATTGGTCTATACTGTTAATCTCTCCCTCCTGTCAGCTCAGCCACAGCATATGCAGCTTTTCTTATTGTAAAAACTGCATTTGTAGGAATGGAAAAATTTAAATAAGAGGAAAAAGCCAATGGTACTGCTAAATAATCTGCAGCTAAATTTTAAAGGCAGGTGTCAAATTACCTAGACTAGATGGTTTTCTAATGGCATTCAATATAATGAGCAATGTCACCATTTGTGATTTCACTACACGAGGATTGACAATAAAGAAGCCCAAAATGGTGAAAAAAAATTATCCTTTTAAAAATATGGACATTAACAATTAGCACAGAATCTTGCAAATTGCATCAGTCAAAATGAAAAAACACCAGGCAAACTACCATCATTGAACAAGTAAACTTTATTTTTTCTTTATAATTTACAGCATTTAATTTCATGTTCTTTAGCAGAGGATCAGTCAGTGTGCAGGCAAATGGTTCAAATACCGACTGGGTTTTCGATTGCTTAAAAACTACACAACTCATTTTCAGTTTTCAAAAGCATCGAAAAAGGTGTTAATTATTAACGCTACTTTGTAGGGTGTACAACAATGCTTGAAGCTTCTGCTTTCCCACTGGTTAATCTTTGAAAATATCCATATTCCTTAAAAAATGTAAGTGTCAATGCATAAGTGGATGTGGCAAGTAAATTCCCAAACTTAGGAGCTAAAAATCATCCAAAGGAGAGAATGTGACCAGCTTGGGAAGGCTACACCGACCTTTGCCGGGAGACGGACTCTCCAGTGCATCCAAATCTAGGGAGAAGACCTTGTCTCCAGCTTTCCAGTCTGCCTCCTCTGGACTGACTGCCCTCTCCTGCTGGGGACTTTGTAGCTTTAGAGTCTGCCCATCGTCCCGGTAAGACATGTTGCTGTAGGCTTCTCGGATCTTGCTGAGCCTGCCGCAAGCAGGCCACAGCTCCCCTTCAAAATCGACGAGGCTTGGAAGCAGCTGAGGGAAAGAAGGTTCTTCATCGTCCTCCAGGGATCCGTTGCTAGAGCCTAGGCTCTCATCACCCAGCAGGTCAGGCATGGTCTCGTTTGCAATCCCAAACTGGATGATGTCGCTGCCGTCAGCCTGGGAGTAGGCAGCCACCACACTGTCAGTGTCCCAGGGCAAGGTGGAATTCAAGGACTCTGTGGCCTGATGAACGGGAGTTTCCGGTGTCTGCACCACCGCTGCACCTAGAAGGGATTCAGTTAGGCTGGGACAAGCAGCCTGCGAAGTTTCATGTCTGGCAGGGGAGCTCCTTCCGGTGCAGTCCGCAAACCTCCCAGAGAGACGGGCCTTCTCCGCTTCGCCCTCCTCCAATGCCCTTTTCCAGGAGCTCTTCACTTCAGAGACTGAGAAAACATCCACAAGCCAGCCACCCCCCATTAAACTCAGTTTCACTCATGACTGAAACTAGCCTAGCAAATCAATGTCACAGAAAGCTCACCGAACGACAGATTTAACTCCATTCATGCTTTATTTCCACCCTACACAACAAGCCAGCATGTGTTACGTGTTTGGAAAGTGCTGGAAGAGAGAAATGGAAGACTTACTGAGGCTCTCTGGGGTGCGAGGCAGCTGCTTCCGTGTGGAGAAGGGGTCCGACAGGGTGCTGAGCAGGTCCTCCAGATCCAGGCCCCTGATGCCGTTATCCACAGGGCTACCAGTGACAGCTGCTGCAAACTATAAATGCAAGTAAAGGTTGCGAACATGGTAACCACCACCAAGTCAGAATCCCTTCAACCTAGTCCCAGTAAAGACCAAGGCAATAAATCTGAACGGCTTTAGAAGTCCTCTTCAAAAAAGGAACAAGGAAGCAAAACTGAAATGCACACTTGGGCTACATGGGTTTGTTTGCCCCGTATCTGTCCGTTGCGGTTTCCCTCAGTCCGCCCCGGTCATCAGAGAGCAGGAATGCTATAGGGAGGGTCAGTGACAGGCAGACCAAGTCTTAGGCCAACCCAGGTATCACCACTCCCAAAGCAGCCAAGCACATTTCCCCCAACCTCACACCAGCCACCTTAGTGCTAAAGCCCAAACGATTCATTTTATGTCACATGTAGAAGATGTACGTCACTTTGGACAGAAGCAAGAAAAAAAAAAAAAAAGCCTATCACAAGCAAATGTGTTTGGGATGCATGTTTGCTTAGGTCCAAGCAGTACTAGGGTTACACAACACCTAACAAAATACCAACTCAAGACTCCATATTGCATCATTATATGGCCTTTCAGTAAAGGTGTACCTGTTCACCTTGGCCATGAATAAAGCAGTGGAGACAGACCAATGACCACGGCAACATGACTAGCACAAGGTTAAAAACCAAAACAAGCTGAAGACCACAGAGGAGTCTACACTTGTAATACCAAATTTAGAATACGCTTTAAGTATTGCACAGGCAGTCAGAACTCAATAACAGCAGCGTTTCATTTGATTGATTACGCTAAAACAAATAATACTTCATATGCCAAATCCCTGTGTAAATCAACCCTACAAAAAGGAAAAGCTAAAACATTTGAACATGAAGCAGGTTGAAGCTACAGGGGAGACACAGGAAATCCCAGCAGTAGCTGCATACCTGGTCAGCAAGGTTGTCACACTCCTGATCCAGAATCATGGCCTTTTTCTTGGCACCAGTAACCCGGGGCCTTGTGTTCCTCAGACTGGCATGCTTTGGCACAATAGGCTGCAAAAAGATGGACACTCAGACACTGAGACTGGAAAGCAAATCAAAGCTTTGTCTTCAATACACTGCAGATTTAACAAAGACAGTAGGGATGGGCCAGTACACATTCAGTTCTGATCCACTGCTGATACTGATAAAAACAAAGTAAAAAGCTAATGTAATAATTCACACGTTTAAACTAATAAATACAGATGAAAAATGCATACTTAGATCTTGAATTAGGCTACTAGAAACATACATAAGATCCTGCTCCACCTTGTTTGAACTTTGATCTTGCAAGTGTTTTTGGGGTATTTACAGTTAATTTTTGAATATCAGTTTGAAGTACACATAAGTGGTGAATGCTTAAAATTGCTCCTACTGACAACAGCGTCACACATCGTTGAACCAGCAGCCCCTCATGTATCAAGCTGTAGTGAGTGCACAAAACTGACCAAGGTAGTTACTTCCAAGTCATCCAGTGTTTTTCCACATTACTCACGTTGCCTCACAATTGTGTGGGCATTTAGTAGGATTTTCCACTAAACGCTACACCCACCTCTCAAAAATTTGTTTTTAAAAGAATTCCAAATCACTGATATTAAAAGCGTAAAATACTTTGTCATCCTCTTATCTGATGTTCTTACTCTCCTCCTACTGTGAAGGGTATGCACATGACATCACAGCAAAGGGATGTTGCTGCACTCACACAAACTATGTAACAAAAATGAATGGCAGTGTTACCGTTCAGCTTGAATATCACCAAAAAAAATAAATAAATAAAATAAATAAATAAAAATAAAAATGGGAAGAAACCATTGTGCGATTGATTGCAAACAGATTTAAAATGAAATAGCTCTTTTTATAGAGACTGCCAAAAACTAAAGAAAATTAGATGGCTCGGTCACATATAACCAATCAACGCCAATATCAATCTGAATATTGGACCAGTGCATCTCTGACAGTATTATCCATCTCCCCAAAAATGTCTACCTGTGTAGAAGCTGGCAAAGAATTACAGCAAGGCATGGAACGCCTAGAAGGTGGCTCGCAGGGGGTTGAAGGTCTCGAAGATTCTGAAAAAGCCACTGACTCATTTGCTGGTGCTGTGGCAGAATAGCTGAAATTACAAATGTATGGAATTTAGCTTATTATAAATCAGCAAATAAATATTGTGTGCCCCGTATCTGTCTGCAGTGATTTCTCTCCACTAACTGCAGTCAAAGAAAGGCAAAGATGCTATAGGGAGGATTTGTGACGGACAGGACAAGACAGACCAATGCCCGAGTATCACCCTCCCACAACAGTACAGGTATTTGTCCATCAGATCCATAATAACCCATAGCTACCTTTCAGGAGTGCGATCCTTCTTGCCCACATTCCCCGCAGAAGTTGGACCATGACTGGCTGGCTGTTGCGCAGGCAATTCATCTATGTAGCAGAAATAATATTTTGAACAGATTTAATTGAATCTATAGAAAACATCACAGAAGAATCCATGGCAAACAAAAGGGCTACACTGACCAGGCAGCATTGCTGGGTACTGTGAGAAGATGCAGGACGTCAAGCCCGCTTCAGTCACTGGCTCAAAGGACAGAGGGGACATTGGCGATAGGAACTTTAGAGCCTGCAAACAAACCACCATCAGAAACTTCACTCCCCTCAAATCCAGAGTTTCCAAGCTTTGCAATGAACACCACTCACACAGTCCTCAGTGACAAACGTCTCCAGGGGTGTCCGACCAAGGCTCTCAGCCCATTTTCTATCCCACGAATCCTGCATCTTCTGAATGAATCCTTTTGCTTCTGGGATCTCCTCCTTACTTACTTTCCGCCTGGGGGTGGAGAGGGATGGGAAACACACCCATTTTGAAAAAGCAATACTGAGAGGAGTAGCAAAATAATTTGTTTACTAGTTTATTCATTATTGGCATGCACGCACACACACACACAGCCATCAAGGTTAACCTTGATAAACACCGCCCATGTCTACAGTCTCCTGCTTACCCTGTGAGGCGCAGGGCATCCAAGGCTCGGCCTAGGAGCGAGGCCTGCTCCTCCAAGTGCTGTAGGTTGAACTCTGGGGCAGAATCTCCCAGCTGTGCACGTTCCTGCTCCAAAAGCACCAGGGCCTCCCGTAGCAGCTCCAGCAGACGGAGAACATTGAGCTGGCCTGCTTCGTACACATTCCCTGCGCTTGACTAGGACATGGGAAGGAGACTGGTCGAATAACATTCTTCCATCTTTCCAAAAGTCATGAATGGGGTCATGAATAGCTGAGAATACCATCTCCTAAAATGATTGCAAGGTCTAAGGCAGTGGTTCTCAATCTTTTTTTGCAGTGGGCCGCACTATGTCCAAGTTCAAGTCTCACGGGCCGCATATTATTTACATATGACGTCATCAA
>JAABNX020000017.1:9101099-9112764 GCA_015163995.2 Mormyrus lacerda | reverse complement strand
TTGAAATGGGGGGGGGGGGACTAAATGCTGGGGGAGAGGGGGGGTGAGATTACTTTGCATTATTCAGTTCAATTCTTCATACTCGTGATGGACTGGAGGCTTTGTGTATTGATAAGGTTGTTAGTCACTTCATGGTCTTCATTTTCATCAGATTCAGAGGAAAGGTCTGTGATGATTATGTCAGGCACCTGTCAAATGGAAGAAAACTAGGAGTGAAGGACATCTTGTTCTGCAAGAGATCCTTCATGTCTGCTTAAGGAGGCAAAAACCAACATTCGTTAGTTAGAACTGAAACAATGCCAAACTTGAAGAAAATGACCCCAGTGAGGCACAAATCTGTGCGTCCTAGTATACTAGTATACTTAACACACTCCACAAAAAGTATACCAGCCACACTTCCCCTTGGGTTACGTTACGTCAACCTCAAACAAATCAACACAGACAAGTATTAATCACTGACATACTTCCTTCTTTATTATGAAAGTAATACAAGTTAATACAATGTGGCATGCCAATTTCATACAAAAAAAAATGCTAACTGCATCCATGAGAAATTCTGCATTTTGTTAATTTTATGCATTAAACAAGAGTGCAAGCTATGAGCCAGTAAAAGGCAGTTACATGAGCACCCACTACAAGCTATTAAAAGTGGTGTCAGCTTGGGGTAACGGAATGTTCTGAAATACCATTGTGACATTTGTTTTATGCTATATTTAGTGCAGGAATAAGGTGTAGATTAAGGTGAGGCTTTTACAAATGCAGAAGACATTTAGTTGTTAGAGTCCAATAGCTTCATTTCCATATTTGTAGGTGGGGTCTCTTTCTGGCCAATTGCCTGAGAGCTGGAGGGAGGCGGGGTCATCCGTGGGTAGAAAGGACCTACCAGCCAGTTGAGGGGCGTGTTGTTGACCAGATAGTCCATGATACCATCCAGGGAGTCCTTCATTTTGCCCAGCTGAGACTTGCTACTGACCAGCACGTTGTCAGAGACATCCCGAAGGGTGGAGGCCTTGCTGAAGTGGTCATAGACCTCAGAAGCAGAGTGTGCCACAGACAATGCCTGGTTCTGCACATTCTGGGGGAGGCCCTGAAGGCTGGAAACCAGGGTAAGACATGTGGTCTGCAGCTGGTGGCTCAAGTTCCGGGCAATGGTCAGGGTGCGAGACTCAATGTGCTGAAGAGAAAAAGAATAAATAAATATTAATAAATAAAATAAATAAATAATGACAGGCATCCCATTACCTTAATGACATCAACCATCTCTAATCCAAGGTGCGCTGCAACGTTATTGCCCCATTCAGATCAGGTTTGTTGCATTAAGGACGAACCCCGAAACCTTCAGCGTAAATGCAGCCCTGCAGTCACTCTCCACAAATGGACACCCCCCAACCCTGAAGGATGCAGAAAGTTTCATTACCTCTGCTTCATTCCAGTCTCCCTCGCTCTGCCCATCTGACTTCCATTCAACCCAAGAGCTGAACTTCTCATGTAACTTCTGGTTGGCATCATCCACATTCTTCCGCGCATATTCAATCTAACGGAGAGACAGGGCATTTAAGTAGGACCAATTCAAACTTTTGATGAAAACCATTATCTACTTCACAGGTACTGAGCCATACGAAGGGCTACCAGTTTGAAACGCCCTCCTAAAGACGTATAATAAACATGTTTTAAATGTTGTTTTTTCATTAGATAGTCATTTTCAAATCTATATAAATGCAAATGTGATTAAAGAATAACATAAAATTTAAATTTTAGACACTGCTCACTGGTGAGTTGTGCTATTTTTAGAACAGGTTTGTGGGCGACTCATGTGGTCCTTGGGGGCATCCTGGTGCCCGTGGGCACCATGTTGGTGACCCCGGCATTACAGGGTTCAAATCTAAGCTGAAGTCAAGAGCAGACCAAAAACACACAGATACACTGCATGTCAACTGGTGCAAAGACCTACCAGATCCACAGTATTATGTAGTTGCGAGATAGACTCCTGACTTCTCTGTTTAGTTTCTCGCACCTTTTCTATGGCCTGATGGTAGGCCCTCTTGCGCAGCTTGACAGAAAGTGACCCAAGTCGTACGTAATAGCTGGACTTCTGGGGGGTTGCATCAAACCCTTTCACCATTTTAGCTTCCTTTTCTGCAAGACAGCAGCTGGAAGGATTAGCGGAGGGCTGGGAGTACAGCAGGGGATTTCCACGCAAAGTCTAAGCTACATTTTCACAATGAACAGTTAAGCTCGCATTACACAGCAGCTGTGTAGTAGTGTCCCCATATCCGCGAGTGGCGCATTCCAAGAGCCGCCGCAGATGACAGAAACCGCGAAAGGTAGCAAACCATTTGCACACCTCCGATAACATGATTTGTTTATATACATATGGTAAAGGTTTAATTGAGAAAATTAGACAACACATTAAATACAGTACCAAAAGTTATACAGCACTGTGCTCTCGAATTAAAGGAATTCAGACAATTTAGCCAAATGAGGAAAAAAAAAAAATAAAAATAATACCAGGCATCCAAGGATGACGACAATAACATATTTATATAAAAAGGGAGATGAGTCATGTACTGGGTGTGACTGGGCTGGTGGGTTTCACCAAATTGATTTTCCAGACAGCAGTAGCCCGTGGATAACCAAAACAGCGGACATGGGGGAAGTAGATTCTAGTCATACCAGAAAAGTAGGAGGATACTACTCACCCAACTCCTCCTCAGTAAGCGGAAGATATTGGTCCACCAGGGTTTCTGACTTGCTGAGTGCTGCATCAACTCCTGTGCTCAGCAAGTGAGCCACCCGGCTACTCATCACCGTGTTGACACCACCACTGACCATGGCCTTAGTCTTCTCCATGCTGTCCTGTACAGCCCCTTTGGTTTTGTCCATCACCCCTGTGAGGGTGTGCGACACACCATCTTTGGCTCCACCTACAGTGACCGCCACTGCCTCTTTGGCTCCAGTCACTGCATTCTTAGCACTGGCAACAATCTGATTTAAATCAAGAAATGGATTAAATCATGAAATCCTCCCCACACACATACAATGCAACAATGTTATATGGCAAGATCAGTCATTGTTCATGGGACCAGAAGTTCCTCAAGTTCATAAAAATGCTATATGCTGCTACACCAAAAGAAATTAGAATGACTGGGGTTCTACAAAGCAAGATTTCAGTTTGCTGGGTTAACTTAAGCTAGAAGGCATGAATGTCCAATAGGAATGCTCCCAACCTAAACTCTTACTGGTTAATAATGCCTTCTAGCTTAAGTTTACCCAGCTAACTGAAAAACCCTTCTTCATGGAGCACCCCCTAGGTCTTTGAGAAGAGTGGTCCCATAATCATGCACGCTACTAGCTCATCTCATACCTGCTCTGATGGCTGATGAAGGATTGGCAAGGACTTCTCAATCTTGTCCAGGCCTTTACACGCAAGGTCATTTGCAATGGCAACTATTGAAAGAAAATGTAAATAACGGGGAAAAAATAAAAAAATCATGAATGACAAGTTTCTTCTGAACATGGATATTTAAATTATAGTGAAATTTTGCATCAATGGACAGTAGAAAGACTATCTTTGGTTATGAAACAACTAGGTTAAAGTTCATATTGCACAAGGGATGGTGGATTAACCATGTACTTCCACTTCTACAAAAAAAAAAAAAAAAAAAAACCACACACACACAATACTTCAGAACTTTTTAAAATTCTGAGCAAGTCTAAATCACAAGGCACACATTAGTAGTTCGATAATTGTTCTAATGCTTAGAGCAAATGATTATTCAGACTAAACTACAACTGTCACAATTTATTGAAGAAAGTCCATTTCTGCTAGCGCAATTCATTTCATACAATGAACAGACAGAAATACGTCACAGAACAGAGAATGGCTATGTAGCTTACGCTGGGGCTCCAGCTTGCCAATGAAGGGCATGGCACTGGACATGGCCACAGACGTAATAGTCTTCACCCCCATCTCAGCCACCTCACACACAGATCGGAGGTATGGGTGATTGTCCTTCGTGTTGCAGTACACATTGGACACCAAATCATAGGTGGAGCTCACCAAAGGAAGGCTGACCACCCTGGTTACCACACTCTGCGTATTAAAATATAATTATGAGGTATTTCCAGGATACAAACGTTATTTGCTTGTGACCATGATAAAAGCCACACTAAACGTTAAGGCACGCAGGTAAGACGTTATCACACAATGTCTAAGACGTAATGAGTTGAAATGGGAGAAAAACCACCAACCTGACTCGGAACAACTTCCATAGACGCCATTTCGATTCCTTTAAGCAATATAAAACACATAATCAGACTATATTAGACATTAGACATGAAACAACCATAACAATAACATCCCATGAATATAGCTAATGGACTACTACTTTAGCACAAGGTTCACGTCGCTTTTTTTTTTTAACGAGCGACACAAAACACAACATCTGAAGGATTAGGTACTTCCATGTTCTATTTACTTTAGGAGGTTATCAAAAAAAGAGGAACACTCTCTGAACGACTTTGATAACGATGATTAATTCCCTTTCCCGAAATTAATCTAAGCATATTTGCGCTCAAAAAATGGCTAGCAGACAGACGAACAAAAGTAACGCTGAGAGGAACTTTACCTGTTGTGTTTTTTTTTTTGTTTTGTTTTTTACGTAGTTAGAGTACCAGCAGCAGCTCAACATCCAACTGAATCTGGGTTGTTGATTCGCGCACAGCTGTATTTATTGACAGTGGGATACTTCAAATCTCGCGAGAGTTTGGTTCAGTCTGACGTAATTGCCCAAGATCAGGCGCCACACTGTCAAACTCATAGGCCAGACTTATCTAGAACAAAGGTCAAGAACGCGAGGCGGGGATTTCCTTTCTGTAACAAGATGATTTTGAAATTGAGACAACCTCTGTGACAAGTCTTTTTTTTTTTATAAATTCGTTTTCTAGCGAAAGTACGCATTTTTCGTGTAAAGTTAAAATGTGCCTTTCCAACTGAGATAATAGTTTTACATGAAATATAATCACAGACAGACAGACAGACAGACAGATACATACACACATACATACATACACAATGAAAACTAATGTAATGATGATTTTGTATCTTGAAGATTGCATACCAGATAATGCAAACACATGCAATTAATGTGATGTGCAACTCAATAGAGTGATGGGGATAGTAGGATGACAGCTACAGTTCTGAGTAAGGAACTTAAATTTTGCTAAATGACTCATCTTATTGTAAGTTCCTGTAATTGGTCATTTGTGAACCCAAACTGGGTTAAAGTTCAATTCAACTAAACGTGTTGACTTTCATGCATATACGAGTAATGCTAGTACCTTTGTTCTAATGATTCATATTTCTTACATTTTTCAGACAAAAGAACAGTATAATAACCATTGTAACATTGGTAACAAAAATATGTAAATAAACTATTAATTACACTTAAGTTAATAGTGCCTTCAATAAAAAAATAATTGAGTATATTTAACAATAAATGTCAACAGCATCCTGACCAACGTTGATGGGTCACATAATGGCCATTGTACCCAGTAGCAGAAATAAGAAATAGTAAACATTTATTTAGAACAGTAGTTTGTCATATTTTTCTGTCAGTATTGGAATTAAGTTGGAAATAATTTAAAATGGTTCTCTCAGTCTTTTATAGATGAGAATAGTGCGTGTAGGTCTGATATTGTTAAGGCCAGATGTCTAGGCCAAGTTGACGATATGCTGAATCACAGCAACAAAGCTCAGAGTGTGAGACAGGAAGGATATGAAAATGAGTAAGAATTATGCTGAGAAACAATGAGGTTATACAATAATAGAGGTAACCACTTTCAGTACAAAGTAGTCCCTGTGAAGGCATAGTAGGTAGATTTCAGTATGAGATGGATGACAGTCAACAGTAAAGCATAGTATGGCATGTATGGGCTTTTAATGCTGATAGCATGGAATTCTCCCTGTGGCCCTGAGCCAGATAAGCAGTTGGCAGATGGATGTATGGTCTTGAAATATTAAGGTGATAGTTCTGACTCACAAACCACTTTGTAGCCAGCGTATGCTCCACACTCACGGCCTTTAGCTACAGGAGACTCAATATGTTGGTTTTCACTTTAAACTTAATTATTATGGGTGTTTCCTTTTCAGTTACAAGCTTATTAGTGTCATGATTAGGAAAAACATGTATAAACAGATGCCCTTGTTCTTTCTGACCTCAGAGTACCTCCCTAATGTGAAGCCGTTGTTGCTAACCATTTATGTTACATAATCGCTAAGCTAATTATTTTACATAAAGCAAATCGGTTCAAATAAATTAATTTTTATATAGTTCCTTTTACAACACAGCTGCCCCCAAGGCACTTACCAAAAGTGTGTGGTAAGTACTAGGACATTATTAGGAAACTAAACGGTTCACAATTTTACACTGTATTTACTCTGGCATGCCTATGACCCTGACCGGTGATGGGAAGATTTAAATTTTTTTTTTTCAGCAAACATTTTTGTTAGATGCACTATAGAAGTGAGAGCAGGGTCAGTTGTGGGGAAGTGGGCTTAGAGGTATGCTGAAGGTCCTAATGATGATCTCCCTCTGCCACCCTCACGGATTGATGTATATTAACTGAAAAAATAATTTGAAAAAACGTTGTACCTTGCTCAAGGGCATTTCTCTTGCTTCAATACAAGTTACAAATCTGTACTACTCAAAAATCTTGAAGAGACAAAGAGAGGAAACCAAAATAAAGGAGGAAATACAAGTGACTGAAATCAGCAGCTTTAGAGAGAATATAGTTCTTTACTGGATATAAATGTAAATGTGTTTGATTTGATTTGACATGAAACCACTTTCGGCCAATTCGAAGGAACTGCCCTCTTAAATCATCTACCTCTATGAGGTGATTATTGGTGATATTACTGGGATATGTGATTTGCATTGTAAATTTATAGGAAAGTTTGTCACAATTTTTCAGAAATAAGATCTTCTCAAATGAAACACTACAAAGAAATTAAAGTGACCTTTAACTTACCTGACTGCACGTCACAAATTAAGTCACAGAAATACACGTGGCCCTGTTGAACTGGGGTGTACTATTCAGGTCTTTCTACAGTCCAATGGGCAAAGTGACATCATTTTATGACTTTAAATGTGCCAGGGGTAAGCTATGAGAAAGTATCAAAGGGCAACGCAGCAACAGAGGTTGCCAGGCTTAACAGTCATCCATTTATTCACCGATATGAAGTTACCCATCATGTACTAGACATGAACAGTGGCAGCACACTTCACAGCTCACATTATTATCACAAAAAGTCTTCAGTAACATTTAAACAAATTTGATCTGAATCAAAAAGACCAAAACTCGAGCTTAATTAATCTTGTTTAGGTTAAGCCGAAAATTGTAAACCTGTAAATAATAACACGGAAAAATACAATACAATTTTAAAATCATTTTTATCATCAAACAACTTCAATTATTTATTCATTTGTTTGTTTATTATGTTCAATGTATACCTTTCACAACAGAGTCACCCCAAGGCACTTTACGTGGGTGTGTTGTAATACACACTGCAGTTACACTGCATAACAGAAAATGTCTGGGAGGATAGAAACTGGGAGTACAAGATTTCTGGGAATTCTGTGGGAGAAATGTCCTCCAGTCTGAGTTCAGAATGCAAACTACCCTGATCCTGACTGTGTTTCTGGGTGATGATAACCACAAGAGACAGGCTCTTGCTGCTCTTGGGCAGATTGTCCTGAAAGTGTATATGGGTCTTGTGTTCATCAATTCATCAGTTAAGCAGTATAATTTCACAATCCAGCTAACCACAAAGGCAATCTTAAAAAATATTTATCTCCAAAATAATTAATTCATGGGGGCGACATGGTGGTGCAGTGGTTAGCACTGTTGCCTCACACCTCTGGGACCCAAGTTTGAGTCTCCACCTGGGTTACATGTGTGTGGAGTTTGCATGTTCTCCCTGTCGTCATGGGGTTTCCTCCGGGTACTCCAGTTTCCCCCCACTGTCCAAAGACATGCTGAGGCTAATTGGAGTTAATAAATTGCCTGTAGGTGTGCATGTGCGAGTGAATGGTAACAGTGTGTGAGTGTACCCTGCGATGGGCTGCCCCCTGTCCAGGGTTGTTACCTGCCTCGTGCCTATTGCTTCCGAGATAGGCTCCAGACCCCCACGTGACCCAATAGGATAAAGCAGATAAAGTGGAAAATGAATAATTAATTCATTCGATCTTTTTTTCTCTTTGTTCAGAGAGGGTCACTGAACTGAAACAGCTGCTACAAGGATGAACACTACACTGAGTCGTGTTATGAAAAGTAACATATAACAATGAATTCCAAATTCAGCCAAATAAGACATGTAACACACCAAGAAAAAACTAAAGAGTAATATAATAATGTGCTATTTTTTAAATTTCTTTTAAAATCACGATACATACAATGAAGATAAACATTACAATAAAGTTCATTTTTCCAAATGGACATCGGAACAATTATGCTCAATATCTCGTCACAATTGAATATTAGTAAAAAGAAACACTATAAATGCCTTAAATAGGGAGCGCTGCCAATGTTCACTTGTCACCATGGACGCAAAGTGCAACGACACCCAAACTTTACTAAAGTCCAATAAAAGCGTTTCGTAAGTCAGTCCAACACTGTGTTTGTTCTTCAATAATTCTACTTTGACTTTCTTTGTAAACCATATTCTGCTGTAAAAGTCCTCATGACTCTCCATACGCTCAGGTTCAGCAAAATATTTCCATTATTTTTCCATCATAATAATAATAATAGATGAGCTCCAAACACAGATGCAAAGAGCATTTGTTTCGAACAACGTTCTTCAGAAAAAAAGATTCTTTCGGATAACGCGGCATAATGAATAGCTAACAGTTGAGTCCTCCCATAAAAAGCTTCTTATGAAGCCATTTAATTTTCGGGAATTCTTAAATTCTATTTAAAAATGTATCTTACAAATCTTACCCAATCAGCAAATACAACGAAATAACTTCTGCTTCAAAGCACAGCAATCGCAAGATGTCATTGCTTCTGCCACCTAGTGGATTTAACGTTTACATTACATCTGTTTATTTAGTAGATACTTTTAACCAAAGTGCAGAAAGGAATGCCAAAATATGTTAACTCCCAGGCAAAATACGATTACTCTCACTCATACCAAACGTGTCAATAACCCTTTCATATCATAATTCTTTATGCACTAAATAACAGTTAACTTTTGCACAAGAAGTTTCCATCCAGGCGAACATACTCGATTATAACACCTGCAAACCAATACAAAAAATATAGGCCTACAAATTCAATAATGAACGATATATTAATGATTTGGAGGTTGATCTTTCTTACATTCGCGGGATTATTTAAAATGTTTATTTATTTTCACAAATCAGTTTTAAACGGAAAAGTCCTGCAGTCCTGTTATAAACCAAAATATATTTAAGCCCTGATTATAGATAAGTCGCGCGGCCATTGTCCCCGTGTTTCGGATAACTGCCGCGAGAGAGAGAGTGAGAACTTCAATATATTTGAGCCTTATTCATTTATATCATACTAAACATAATGCAAGCTTGCTTAGATAACTGGTTCATTTGTAGATAAGAGGAACTAATGTATTTTGGTAAAATAGCTTATTCTGCAAAAGGACCGGATCGAGGTACAGACTTGACCTGAGAAGCCTGCTGCAGAAAAGAATATAAGAAATGTATGTTAGGGGTCAAGTATATGTGGAAAGAGAACGAAGGAACATATAGGGAAGTGAGATAAGGAATTAGCTGAATACAACTTGTTTAAATATGACAATGGAATCACAAGAATGATCACAAATAAGTCAACTCTGCCTTAAACTTATAATGAGCCCCACTTAGCAGAAGTAACTAGTGCCCACAGATATCCAGCCCATCCACTGTCTGTAAACACCTGCTTGGCTATAAAAGATGTATGCACTTGTTGTTCAGGGAACAGAGCATGAGATGTATGAAAGACAGCTGAGTGTTTGTTCCCATAAAGCTTTGCGGTGAAATAAAGTCTGTCAGACTCTTAAACAAATCAACTTTAGCAAAATTTCTACCATTAGGGCCTACAATTAGTATAGCATGTAAGAGGACTTCCAACACCCGCCACATGCTATATGCTATTAAATATTCCTCGCTATACAACATTGTGTTTTGTAAATCATAATGTAATAAACATGTGACAGGATGTGTCACCAGAAGAGAATTTTAATTTCCCCTGTATAGCGAGAGCCACACCAAACACAAACCAGAATGAAAAACACTTAATTTAACTGCTTACTCCTACCTGCACCTCCACACCCCAATAATCAATTTGACATATGAAGGTGATTGATTTAAGAAATAGGCCTGTTAAGAAATTTAAGCAGACAGATTATATAGGGGTAGATTGTGAAATACTCTGTCCAATATTAACATAGTATGCTTAACAATGTGGGAAAAATGGGAAGACTGTAAGGACAACAGAAGGAGAAGATCCGTCAAGGGGGTGGGGGGGGGGTGTAATGTAATGTAATGTTGCATTGCGTAAGCTTTAAAAATAATGAGTGCCCCCTTTTATGACATTTGAGCATCTGCCCCTCAAAAGGTCTTTGCACAACCCTGGGAAAGTTCAATCTCGAGATAACATCCAGGGTCTGGAGTCTAGAGGCAGAGATTAAGCAAATGATCTGGTTATATTCAGAAACAGGGAAGAACTGCGAAATAAAAATATGTTTAGAGAAGTTAAAAAGTGGTGATCTGGAGTTCATATTGAGTTTGGGAAGTACAAAAATAGTTGGGGAGCCAATATCATATTAACTGATGTAACAAATTAGTTACTAAGGGGAATCAAGTCCTAGCATGAAGGTGAAATCAATTTTGACCAATTTAGAGTATAGTTTATGGAGAACCTCTCTTTGAAATCTCTGGCTGTTCTGAATTGCATAAACAATGCAATTGTGTTCTGAGTATCCCAGCTCAAAATCTGCCTGTATGGTCACCTAATATCAGAAGTAGTTAATTGCCCATAATCCTAGAGCCACTTACCACTTTGGAAAGCTCCAGAAGGTATTCTAGCCACCCAAGGTCAAGTTGGCAGACAGTAACACCAGGTAAGAATCTCATTCCTATCACCTTATACTTAATAAGGATCACAGCTGGTTCACCTTAATATCAGAACTTTCTTTCCCAGGACAACACATGACAAATAGAGACGCAAATAATAATTTGGCATATAAAGCGATAAAATAAATACAAGAAATAAATATGCATTTTCACTGTTAAGCATAAGAAATTACTGTGCATTATGACCATTTTACGGCTAATGTGCTCTTCATTTGCTATATGAAGGTTATAAAAAAGCTGAGCACTTTGTTCACTTAAGTATATCGGCTCAAGTGTGGGGTTTAAATGGACTTGAGGGATTTGCACTTTGTCCGGAGAAACACCAAAATATGGGCGTGTCGCATGTAAATGACCCGTAAGCACATTCTGCCACTGACTTAAGTGCATTTTTCATTACCTGTTCTGGAGGGCCCATATTAAGAACATAAGAACTATACAAATGAGAGGAGGCCATTCGGTCCATCAAGCTCGCTTGGGGAGAACTTAACTAATAGCTCAGAGTTGTTAAAATCTTATCT
>JAABNX020000017.1:9083319-9100999 GCA_015163995.2 Mormyrus lacerda | reverse complement strand
AAAACTAAAGGGGATTAACAGAAACTAAATAACAAAACATTGAATGCACAGCGACTCTCAATCACAAACCTCAAAACGAAAACCTACTTCCAGCAACAAACGAACAACAAACCACTAGGGAACAGAATAGAAGCAGGAACTTAAATACAGAAACCAACACTGGGTAATAAGACTAACAGGACAGGTGAGACAGGGCAGGAAAACCAGGCACAGGTGAAACTAATGAACTCAAAAAGGAGCCAGACAGGGAAACTAAGAACTAAACAAGGAAACCGGGAAACAGAAAACAACACTAGGGAATTAAACAGGTAAAGACACAAGCAGGGGCACAAGGAACAAAACGAAAACCAACTACAAACTCAGACACAAGAACCAGAGAAACTCAACTGAAACACCAGGGAGCAAAATACAAAAACAGAGGCAGTGGGATTCAAACACAGAACAGAAGGGTACATAGACAACTGGCTGCTCAACATGTTGAGCCATGAGGCCAACATAGAACGGGGGTAAAACAAGGACTCACAAGAAGGACAGGATGACCAGCAACACTTGCTGGTCAAACGGGGAAGGGACACAGAGTGATACAACAGGGGCTGACCCTGACAGTTTATCATTTTAAAAGGTCAGTTGATCATTAGAAAAGCTCTTTGCAATTATGTTAGCGCAGATGGAAATTGTGCTGATTAAAGAAGCAATAAAACTGATCTTCTTTGGACTAGTTGAGTATCTGGAGCATCAGCAATTGTGGGTTCGATTACAAGCTTAAAATGATCAGGAACAAAGCAGTTTCTTCTGAAACTCATCATTTTATGAATTTATATTCATGTTCTGAGAAATGAAGGCTATTCCATGAGAAATATTGACAGGAAACTGAAGATCTTGTACAGTGTTGTGTACTACTCCCTTCACAGAGCAGCGCAAACTGGCTCTAACCACAACAGAAAGAGGAGAGAGAGACCCTGGTGCACAACCAAGCCTGAGGATTAATACATTAGTGTGTGTAGTTTGAGAAACAGGCTCCTCATAGGTCTTCAATTGGCAGATTCATTAAGTACGGTAGTTCCCGTAAAAGATCAGTCTTAGCGTCAACACTGAAGGGGCAACTCCGAGATTCTGCCCTTCTATGCAGGATTGTAAAGAAAAAACCATATGAGATGGGCAAATGAATACAGACACTGGACAGAGGAAGATTGGAAGTTTGAGGTATTCAGATCACAAAGAGGAAATTTTGTGAGACACAGATCAAATGAAAAGACACTGGAGGAGTGCTTCACAACATCTGCCAAGCACAGTGGAGGTCTGGAGCATGTGATGGTCTGGGGCTGCTTTGGTGATGGTAAAGTGGCAGATTTATACCGGATAAAAGGGATCTTGAAAAAGGAAATCTATCACTCCGTAATGTCATGCCACACCCTGTGGATGGCACTTAATTGGAGCCAATTTCGTCCTACATTAGGACAATGACCCAAACACAGCTACAAACTATGCAAGAACTAAGAACTATTTAGGGAAGGAGCTGGGATCTGTCGTGGAAATTTTGGATATTGAGGAAGGACAAGTGGCCAGTTGATCGATTCAGGTAAACTTCAGTTTTATTGTGGTATCTCACAGCACGAGCTCGGGGAGAATTCTCAGCAGTTCTCCCCCGACGTGTTTTCTCACAGTCTTTTTATACCTTTGTTAAGATATTATTAAGACATTTCCTTCTAATGGCTGGGGGCTTCATTGCCATTCTTGTCCTGATCAAACTCCCTTTCCTGTTTCTCAGCCTTCGCCTGGGCCACATTCTTTCCTAACATTCAGGTTTTGATTAAACAGCTGCTGTTAATTACATGTATCCTTTATATTTCAATAATTCAATGCTTCAAACTATCCCAGGTGGAGACCTCTTCCCATCTTTTTGCAACATAGTTGGTTTCCAATTACATTTCATTACTAAATACCATGACTTAAGCAATATATTCGTTGCAATATACTTATGATCATACATTACAACTGTGTATAATGGCGTGTCCAGCACAGTCACCAGATCTCAACTCTATTGAGCTGTTATGAGAGCAGCTTAACTGAATGATACGTAAGAAGTGCCCGTCAAGCCAATCCGACATGTGGGAGATGCGTCAAGAAGCACAGGGTGAAATCTCATCAGATTACCTCAACAAACTAACATCTAGAATGTCCAAGGTCTATAAGGCAGTAATTTCTGCAAATGTAGATGAAAGCAGAGTTTGGAGAACAGTTATTTGAATTTCAAAAATGATTTCTGACTGTTTTCTGTTTTAGCTATATTTCCAATTCCAACTCATTTCATGTACTGTATGTTTTCCTGGAAAACAAGGAAATTTCTAAGTGACCCCAAACTTTTGAACGGTCCTGCAATATAAATTCATGACTATCCAGTTACAAATATTGCCTCCTTTTTGATTTACATTTTTGAACAGCTGATCAATGTGTTTAAGTCATTACATTATGCTTTGCTACCTCAGTAGTCTTTTTATTGAAACATTGGGAGTCTATAAGAATGGAAATTAAGCCGCTCTTTCCATTTTCCTAAGTGAACTTTCACGCATGGGACACTCAAAAAAACCCCCAGTAAAGGTGGCGTTGACAATCTGACCCCAAGTACTTCAATATAATGAACTTCAATTCAATTTAACTCACTAAAACCATATACAAATTAATATGCACTATATCCTTTTCTTTAATATTAGATGTACCAATTACTGTAATGGAAACAATGAATCTTCAAATATACTAATTTTCTTTAGTAAAAAGGTTTTTTTTAAAAAAAAAAATATATCCCCCCAAGGAAATAATTTTAAAAGGATTTTAAAAAGATTTTGCAGCACCCTCCATTAGGGGCATTAATGTAATTTTCCTACACCTCTTGCAAACTAAAGGGAATATTGAAAGAAACAAAATAAGCTCACCCAGTGAGAATGTTTATTGATTTAACATGAAAGAGAGCAATTTAAAAGGCAATTAAAACAGAAAATGGTGCAAAATGCATTGTACATATTTACATTATATACAAATTCACAGATTCCTAAAAGATCTACCATTTCACTACAGCAACATTCAATCAGCAGACGGTTTTTCACCATAACCTCGTTCAAATGAAAGTGTTCAAATAACTACCCTGAATATAATTCTTAAAAGGTCTGTAAAAAACATTTAGTTTGGAGATTCAAAGGCTGTAGAACAAGTACAACCTCATGAACCATGTGTTTTATATGTGGGTAATTTCTAAACCACAAGTAGAAGTCAAATTATTTTCAGATGAGACAAAGGTGGACTTCTACTCAATGTTTGTTTAAGTCTAGCTAGCTGCAGACAAAAACGGATGTTCCACTTCAATGGGAAGGGGGAAAATAAGTTTCTGCTCAGTAAATGTAATGCCAAACTCTGACAATCCTGACACATGCTTGGTAAAGTTGTTTTTTGGAGAAATGTCAATAACACAGTTAAGACTGAGAATGCTGCATAGAACTCCAGTTCCTTAAAACGAATTTCCTTCTTCAGTCATCTGAGAAACGGATGTGCTTGCTGGCTTCTCTGGCCCTGGCAATGATTATTTTCTCTGCCTTGGCAATCAGCTGTGGGAAACGAGGAAAAAATTAATCAGCACGAACAGCTCCAATTAACATTTGGTACGATGGAAACCATGTAGACAGACATCTGCTGGAAAGTTCCAGAGACACACTGAAAAGTTATTTAAAGCATTCAAACACCTAAGTTACCAAAGGTCTAGGAATGTCCAACTTTATCAATAAATGACATGATGATGAATAAACTGCAACAACTTTCTTAAAAAAAAAAAACATTAAGTCCACCTTCAGCACAATCAAGACCAGACCTACCTTTTCTGTGCCCCGTTTTTTATCCCTGGGACGATTAAGTTTGGCTTGTCGGTCGACCAAAATCTTCTGCCAATACCTTTGTTCATGGTCACCTTAGAAGACAATGTAATATGCATTGTTAAAAAACCACATTACTACCATTATCTAAGCTTACAAATCATTATATAGTTTGGCTATATAATTCCTCGCACTAAGATTTGAGAGGGGAAGACGGGGAAATTTTTTTTTTTTAATTTTCTTCAGAATAAAATAGGATTAAGCACTGAAATGGTAATGAAGAAAGGAACAGCTCAGCAGCCACAACATCTTTTGAAAGAGGAGATATTGTGGATAAACAAGGTAAAAAAAAAACGTTGGTGATGTGGCATGTGACATGTTCATTAAATAAGGATGTGCCAAATTTATACTGATTACTAACTTAGTCATAGAATGCCTCATTAATATTTTAGCTGTATTATTTAACTGTTTACCAAACCATGGCCGTAAATAAATGTCCATATAGTACTGAAAAAGCTGGCATCTGGCCAGATGTTTTGCCCGTCATCTGAAGCCCTGGTGATTATTGCACATGCGAGATATATCGATATGATATTGCCCCGCCCTAGAATAAAGTTTGCTTTGTAGTATCTACCAGAAAGAATCTCCAGCTTCCAATTGTGCTTCTTCTGGATTTTGGAGTGGGCCAAGATGACAGCCTTGGCATCTTCAGGTGTCTTAAAGCGGACATGTCCCTCAGCATCCCCCTCTAAGATGTCCACATATACCACAGGAGATACCTCCGAGAGAACATCCTACACAATTCAGACAATTCAAGTTAATACACCCAACCATCAAAATCATATAATATTATCATTGACAAATCCAAAAAAGGAGAGAAAACATACTGTAGAAGTTGACAATTCAAATTCCTTCTATGGATCCAGAAACAGTACCTTGATGAACTTTCTGCCAGGCAACGGCTGACTGTGAGTGATCTTGATGATGACTCCACTCTCAAACTGTGGACCAAGGGAAGTTTCTTTCTCACTGATGGGAGGTTTGTTACAAGCTGAGAGCCACAGAAAAAAGGTGCAATTAGAAGTACTGTAAGGAACGACTGTGCATTCCGTGAGAAATTTGCATATTTCTAAAGACTCTTCCTAATATAGTTTCCCAAAGTAAATGAGAAGAAGATGATGAAGAAGATTAGGATTTAACAGAAAAGGTTAGACTGGCATAACATTAGTTTGTTGTGATATAATTACCACCTAAACAGGAAAGAAAACAGATGGGAAAAAAAAACATATAGTAGTTATACAACCTTTAACTGTATTATGCAGTAAGAGGCAAAAAATTAATATCCTAAGCAGCTTCCTTTATTCCATTAAAGAACTCTGGCAGAGTAAGCAAACTTACCGACAGGCTGCGTGCTCTGCAGAATGCTTTCAACCTCCATATGGTCACCGCCCTTCTGACTGATCTCTGTCATGGACTTCTTAAGTGAAGCCATGCTATGCTTCTGCAGTGTCAGATACTCCTGCTTCAGCTTGAGCCAGTCTTTCCTGTTATGGAGAGAACAGAGGAGAATCGGCCAATGGGAAGTGACAGCATACATCTGACCTCTGCACAGCCACTGCTTGGACCTGTCAGCAATATACGTACTTTGACAGTACTCTCAGAGGAATGACTTCTTCGCCAATTTTAAGTCTCTCCTTGTGCTTCTTTTTCCTCTTTCTCTTGGCTTTTAATATAGAGTCATCTTTCTTATGTTCCTCCTCTTTCTCAGTCTCCTCTTTAGCTTCCAGATCTAAAACATACAGACCAAAAATGCTGTCCCCCAATGTAGTTTTGGTAGGATAAACAGTTTCATCTGCTATCAAACAACATTTCAAAAATCTGAGTTCTACTGAACTGTATCCTTATTCAGACTTCTTCCTTAAATATTGGAAATTCTATACCTATATATTTTTTTATATACATCTCATCAAGCATTCTGACAAACCATGAAAAACTTTATCGATAGAACGTGATCTTACTCTTCATCTCCACTTCTGTAGCAGACTTCTCATTAGCGACTTCCTCCACCTTATTCATCTTCCTCATCTTGGATGGCATCTCGCCTTGGCCATCAGCTCCAGAGCCTTCAGTACTGCATGATCTCTTCCTCTTCTTCTCCTGCTTTCCCAGGGTCTTCTGGGTTTCTGAGGTCTTGTCCTTCTCCAGGGGATCTTCCTTGCGTTTCCTCTTCTTATCAGTGGTCTCTGTCTCCATCTCAGCTCCAGGCTCTTTGATCTCTGGAACAGGCTGTGAGCTGCTCTCCTTCTGATTGACACGCAGCTTCCTTTTCTTTTTCTTCTTTTTCTCCTCCTCTACAGAGAGCAGAGAGGGTTCACTTTTTACTATATAAAAAATATTAAAGCACTTCTATACATTTATACCACAGAATATCTATTCAATAAAAGATTTTTCTCCAAATTTCAAAAGTAAAAACAGAAGGTACCACTTGTGTAAGTCGTCGTCTCGAACCCTACAACCTTCCAGTCAGAAAATATACATCCTTACTTATTAACTTATAGAACTTTTAGTGTGATTAAGACATGTGTCTACCAACCTTGTACCCTGGAGAAAACGAACCAGAGACATTTGCCTGACTTACCTGGGGCAGGTTCCTCAGGTGCTTGAAGGGGGATGGGCTTGCTCTTCTTGGTCTTAGGAAAGATGCCTGCTTTCCTAGGAGCATCCTCAGGAGGATTGTTCAGCGTCTTAGCAAAGGGGAGTTACCCATTTAACAGTGAATGGTTTGGAGAACAGATGGAAAATCTGAATTTCACTAATCCAGACAAGACCTTAAAAACCTGACATTAAGTCCACACACCAGCTTTACAAATAAACACCGTAAACGGGCCGTTTAACATAAGGCCCAGACACACACTTCCACATTTTCTGTACCTCTATCGCTTTTTGCGCCTGCTCCTCTCTCTCAAACTCAATGAAGGCAAACCCCTTTGGCTGTCCAGTAGACTTGTATCTTGGAATGCTGACATACACAACAGTCCCGCACTTACTAAACACCCGCTCTATCCAACTGTGAGTCACATTCCTGGGCAACAGTTCCTACAGAACAGGAATACAAAAGCAAAAAAAAAAAAAAAAAAGTACAATGACCAAACACCATGCCACTGAATGGTGTAAATTACCATAGATGGAACAAATAAGCAATTCCTGATTCCCCTAGACACCCCCCCCAATCATGCCCCAGAGTGTGCATCATGCAAAAAATTAATAAAAATACAAGCAAAAGTATGTTCACAGAAATTCAGGTTATGTACAAAAAGCAGACATCCAAATAAAGCAGACTCAAAATGGCATGCCTACTGAAGTGCAAAGTGTAAAAACCATGTTTACTTTGCATAACCTGATTAAGGCATCTATTAAAATTACATGCAGTGGGTGCACAGCTCTTCAAAACTTTCATGATGTACGACAATGATACCCATACAGCAGACATTTACCACATAGACTGTACGCTGGTCTACATTTTTTGGATCCTCTCCAAGAGGATGCTGTCGACGCACTTTTGTTCCTTCCAGGTTGATCTGAAAGTGAGAGTGATCACTTTTTAATGGTGACCTCATCTTAAACCCACACATTGTGAAAGTATTGCATTTCGGTCATTCTGCTGATTCTTCTGGGGAGATAAACAGAATTCCCATATCACTGTCTAAGATTTTGTGCAGCCTACCTCAACCACAGATGAGTTTTTCAGAGCTCTTGCAATCAGCTTGATATCAGTAGTCATCTTTTTCATCCGGTTAAAAGTAGTTAAAACAGAAATATCAACATCTACAAAAAAAAATTAACAAGATGTTTTAACAGAATGCACATGTGGGAATATCAATACAATTCATAGGTCATCATATAATACAAAAACAAACTTGTGCACATCCATTTTATTCAAAAAGCTCCAAGACTGCTACAGAAATTATTGGATGCATTTAGCTGTGTAGGTTTAACTCAGTGTTCTTTCATTGTCCATTGGTACAGGTGGATTTTTTAAGAGGAATTGAGGATCATTCTTTTTACAAAGTACTACAAGAAAGAACCAAAATGCAACAAACAACTTGCATAATACTATATATGAACTGGATAGACATAATACTGCATTCATGAATGACACTTACACCCATCCCTGGACTGTTCCACGAGCTGCCTCAAGAATCTGTCCTTGTGCAAGTTGACATCCCCAAACCAGAACTCCACCTGCTTCTTCACGTCAGCCAGCAGTTGCTTCACCCGTGATCGCTTCTTCTTCTCGCTCTCAGTTTTCTTCCCAGCTTCATCTTTGGCCGAGGATTCGCTTCCAACGGGGTTTTTATCAGAACTGATCATCGTCTTAGCCATTAATGGCTTCCTTATAGAAAATTTCAACATTAAATTTACGCAAATGTACGCCGTGGTTGGCTTCGCACACAGAGAAAAAGCCTTTACTTGCTTTTAATGTCACTTGATTAACTAGTAACAAGTAATACATTCGTAACCAGATACCTATCAATAAATCATGCAATTTACCACCTAGGTAAACTAACATTATAACTATTCACCTTTAGTCGGTTTTTGGTACACAATAGATTTTCTGTTATTAACAGCTGACTAAAGACATACAACTAGAAAGCTTACTGAACTTTAGAGCAATCACTCACATGAAACACCTGAAACGTTTTTGGCTAACCAGCTAAGTTAGCAGCAACGCACACGAAGTGTTAACTAGCTATATGCCACGCAAAAGTAGCATATTGCATATAGTTTCTGGGACAATTTACCTTATTTTTTATCTGCGCATGGAGAAAAACGTTGAGACTTTCTGGAACTTTCACGTGTATATTTTCTGGCCACAGGCGGGATTTTCTAACCAAAAAATGACTCGCTAACAAGTACTTCCTCACAACAAACTGATTTATACACAGTCCAGACTGCATGAGACGCCAGCCGCAGTGATTTACAATAAAACAAAAAACATTCGGTTGTTCCTACATACGTGAAAAGTTAGTAGACCGTAAATTGAAGATTTGAATATATCGGCCATTCAGCCTTTCCTGTGGACGTCGCCGGCGCGTTGTGATGACGTCGGCCGAACGCAGCGAGCAAGTCGGGCGCGCGGACAGTTCAGTTTTTCATAAGAATGAATGCAGGCATGACTATGTCCTTATACTTTTAAATGAGTTATTTATTTTGCAGGTCGGAACGTTTTAACATTTCAAACATGCATTAAAATATACAATGAGTTAAAGGTGCCATTTAAATACAATGAAAAACAATGTTTACAAAGTACAAGTAATTAAATATTCGTAGCAGCACCTTTTCTTTAAAAAATATTTATTGATAAGAATATATGGATTTATGTTATTCATCAATTACCCCCATTACCGATTTACAGTGACGCGTGATTTTTTTTACTTTTAGGGAAAATAACGACATAACGACATTTTTTCGAATTTTGCCAGCTTACGTCGTTCGTCGTCGTCGACACTATGCTCTATCCTCGTCTTGATCAGTTGATTCAGCTTCTTGCAGAATGCCTTCACCCAGTGTATTTCCACTTGAAGGAGGGATTTATTACAGATCTTGCCAAGGATTGTCAATAGCTTCTCATTGGTGCTAACTTCACATCTCTGGAGGACCCATCTGGCCCATTCCTCCCAAATAGCATCCCCAGTGAAGTTAATAATTACCCGTGAGTCGCCAGAGGTGCTGTTGAGAGTGTCCAATTCCTCTTGACTGATGCTATTCCAAATGGCACTGTGGGAGGGTAGTCTTTTTTACATTCCCCATGATTCAATTGCATGTAAATGATGCCTAATATTATCCTTGCATAGACTCTGTGTATTGACAATTAATTGGTATCACTTTACACACTCACTAAATATACTTATTGTTTTGTTCAAAAGGACAATGTTGTAAAATACTAAACTGTCTCATAACAAGCCAAATGGAAGCTAGGTGGACAGAGCATATGAGAATGTTAAAATAACCACAGCAAGATTACAAAACTTACACGACTTTATCTAGAGAAGTGAATGAGTTGGGATCAGTAAACGGAGACAGGCCTTGATATGTTACTTGGTTTCCTTCCAACCTGTGAATATATGAAGGAAAGATAGATCAGCCATCATCCGGAAAGGCCAAATTTTGTCAAATTAAAAGACGGTGACCTAGAGGAATGAAATTTACACTGTCTTCGGGGTATTTTACTAGGCAGGAAAACTCAGGAGTGTATAGAAATGTGTAGTAGTATTGGTGTACAGAAATGTGTAGTAGAATATATACATTTTATGAATATCAATTTATCACTTGAAAAGAATCTGGAGGCACTTACCATATCTCTGTCACGGTTTGATTTGTTTTCATAGCTTGAGTTAGTATCAGCATTTTGTCATCTGTAATGTTAGTCCAACCTATGCTAAATGTGAACCAGGTTGTAGGTTATTTGCATAACAATAGTAAAATATTCATTATTATTGTATCATCAGAGCAGTGTGGTTTCATTGTTTATTTAGTATAGGACTATAATAAACATCCATCCATTCATCTTCCATAACGGCTTATTGTACAGGGTCACCATGTGCCTGGGGCATATCTCAGGCATGCCACTCCATTATAAATCCAGAAATGTCCAAGAGTGTTTTTGCATCACCATTTTTTATTTTGATGAAATTTGGCGTGTGAATAACACATTCCTTCTAGTGCTCAGATATATATATATATTTATTTCCCTTTAGGAGTACCTAGTCAACACAACGGGTAGCAAAAAATGATAATTTGAAGTGTCCTGCTAAGAGCTGTCACTTGACAATTACAGCTAAATGGATACAGCTAAATCAACTACACCTTATTGGGAAGTATTTTTTCATGGTATTATCAAATACAACTTTTGCATGTCTTTTTCTTTTTTCAAGGTCAAAGTTCATCTTACAAACTGTATTTTTTGCTACTTTAGTTATCTGAATAACACATATTTTGTTTGAAACAGGTAAAGAGTGGTTCTTCCCAATGAACTGAAAAATGTCCCCTTCCCCCAGCATGTGCTTTTTTAGGCTCAAAATGAAAGAAAAAGAAAGAAAAAAGCTTACTTATTGTATATATATATATATATATATATATATATACCTCAAATGGTAAATTTAATAAGAATAATAAACATGTCTGAGTGCTACAGTAGAAGGTATTTGTAATGTTCATATACCAGACTTCATCAAAATCAAAAATGGTGATGCAAAGGCCACTTGTTAAATTAAAATTGAACATCCCAGGCAACACAGCAGAGATACAAATATATATTTTCAAGTGCTGTTTGTTAATACACTTCAATAATCAAAGCAATATATTCAATGATAAGCACTGCTCATCATTTTCAAGAATAGAGTCCTCTTACCCTAGAACCTGTAGCTTGCTTGTTGACTGCAAAATCTCAGCTAGCACATGGACTGCATCTGTGTCAAGATTATTATCCCCAATCCTGAATTGTGAAGGAAATGTTAATGTTCCATCCATCCATCATATCCACTAATCCAACAACAAATTGCTCTAAACCCACCCAGTTCACATAAGGATATGTTGGGAGTGCAGTAGAAAAGCCACACAAACTCTAAAATACAAATTCAAGAGTTAATATTCCACATTTTCATATATAAATTTTCTCTGACGTTTGTTAATACACATGACATATTACAATTCAGTTTCTCTTGGTCCTGTGTCAGAAGTCACAGGTCACAAGTGAACTCACCAGAGGTTCTCACACCTAAGCAGGTATGGCTTTAAGTCCCTCAGAGACTCTGAGGTGGTGTTGGTTCCTGTCAGATCCAGTTCAGATATCTTACCATCCATGAGGTTCAAAAAGTACTTTAACACAGTATAATCCATTGGGCACAGGACGTTGTTGCTAATGTTTACATGCAGCACCTTGGGGTGGATCTGCTTGGCCAGGGAGTCGTTTTGCTGTTCAAAGAAACAGTGGAGGTGATTTAGTATGTGGCTCCCATTTTCACAGAAGTTCTCAATCTCCGTCAGCAAACCAGACAGATAGGCCTCTGCTTTTTCACTCCTCTCCAGCAGCACGTATCGCGAGAGAAGGCTACAGTTACGCTCGGCAAGCAGCCCTGAGAGGAACCTCTTGAACAGGTCAAGATACCCGAAGCTCATCTCTTGACCAGTGTCAGTACTGGGGTCAAGGACGTCCATTGGGAGTTGATCTCTCAGGGTGTAGTAGAGGGCTGCGAAAAATTCCTGGATGGTGAAATGTGCAAATGAGTACACATCTTCCATGCAACCAGGCTCTTGAGCTAATGTCTTATCCAGAAACGCACTGATCAAATCACTGTTCGCCAGCTGCTGGATCTCTGCACTGTGACCGTAAAAGAGGGTCTCGTGGCTCAGAAGCTTCATGTAGGCTAGCCTGCCCAAGCTTGAAATTGTCTCAGACAGTTGCTCTGACCTCTCAGCATTAGCATGTGGTGACCCCAACCTGGGCCGAGAGTGCGACCTCAGCAGGGCCACCAGGTACTGTGTGTAGACGTCGGTCATGGTTTTGGGCGTCCCGCTGGAGAAGCCATCACTGTCATTCAAAACGGTGCACACAATGTAGCAGAATGCAGGTATATAGCACAGGGTCAGCAGTGGATTGTTAGCTTTTACAAAATTGAACATCTTCAGGGCAAGAGTTTGTTCTTCAAAGTATCGGAAGAAAAAGTCTTCAATTTCTGCCATGGAGAAGCCAGTAAGGAGGACAAAGCAGTCGATACAGCCAATAGGTATGTGACTAATGGCGGTAGGTCGACTGGTGAGCAGCACAGAGGCCTCTGGAAGGAGCTCACTCTGCATCAGACTGGACAGCACCTTTACCAGCTCTTCCTTCTCATCAGGCTCTGTCACAAACTCCTCAACCTCACACTCTCTGTAATGCTTGAACTCATCAAACCCATCCAAAATAATCAGCAGCTTGTCTTCATTGGACAGGATGGTGTCCATCTCCTTGGCAAGATGGCCATTTTTTTGTAGCAGAAGTTCCCGAAGGCTGATTGGCTGTTTGATTAAATTTAGGTCCCTGAAGGTCAGGTGGATCACAAAGTCAAAGCTCAAATGTGCCTGGTTGTTTCCAAAATCACTCAGAATCTTCTGGACCAGGACTGTTTTACCAATACCTGCTACACCTGTCACAAGAATCTTCTTGGCTGTTCGGCTTCCAGCTGTATCCAAAAACAGGTCTGTCGATTTAATCACTTTCTGTTCAAATGCGTGACACTGTAAGGAAATGCGCTGTTGTCCAAAAGCTACGATCTCATGCTTTTTGAGCTCAAGGCTGCGATGTCCTTTCATAAGCAAGAGATTGATGTAGTGTTCAGAGAAGAGGATTTTCTCTCCATGGCGAGTGTTGTAGTAGAGCATATATTCGCTTCTCCGTTTGAGGGTCTGTTTGTGCTTTTGTATTAGTTTACTGTAGTCTAGAAGAGAGGAAGATTTTAATTGGTTAATGATATGCATATTTTTGTATGATATGCATATTTAATGTATTTATTAAAATGATACATAATATCATTATATGAAACATCTATAATGTGTATATATATATATATATATATATATACATATATACATGCAACATTTTTGTATCCCGAACTCAAACTCCTAAACTCCAGCTCGTCCAGAATGCAGCAGTCAGAGTCCTCACCAGAGCTAAAAAAATATGATCATATCACCCCAATTTTATCTTCGTTACACTGGCTGCCAATTAGATTTCGTGTTGACTACAAAATACTACTCTTAACTTATAAAGATGTAAATGTTGTTGCACCGCAGTATGTCAGTGACCTCATTTGCAATTACATTCCAAATCGTGCACTTAGATCTCCAGATGCAGGTCTTCCATCCATACACAGAATAAAGAACACTACTTATGGGGGAAGAGCATTTGCTCATAAAGCACCACAGTTATGAAATAAACTTCCCATTAGTGTTCGGAACTGAGACACAATCTCTGCTTTTAAGTCAAGGCTTAAGACATACCTCTTTAGTCAGTCTTTTGGATAGTAAAACCCCCTTTTCTAAGGTGAGTGGGAAATCTGGTGGTTCATAGTCATTTAAGATTAAAGGTGAAAGGGGGGATTGCTGCTGTCATCCTGCGACTCTCACCGGTCAACTAAGGTGGTGGCAGTAGTTTGGCTGGATGCCAGAACCCCTGGAAACCTTCATGTCTATGCTTCCCTCCAGGTCTCTCTTTTAGCCAGGCTGCTATAGTTACTTTAGTACTGCCGGAGGTTAGGTTAGGTGTAGGGCAATAATTCTTCTCCGTCTTCTCTTTTCCAAGCTGTTCCTGAGCCACGCCTACACCATTTGAATCCTCACCTGGACTCCTTGATGAAACCAACTGGGACTGAAACCAACTGGGACTTGAAACCAACTGGGACTTATAAAACTATATGGACTGAAATTAATGTGAATGTAAATACAGTTTCATGCTCCCCGGTCACCCAGAGGAGGATGGGGTCCCCTTCTGAGTCTAGGTTCCTCTCAAGGTATCTTCCTGCCAGAAGGAGTTTTTCCTTGCCACTGTCGCCACAGGCTTGCTTGGTGGGGTTCTGGCCGGTTGAATATAAAGTGCTTTGTGACAATGACCTTTGTTAAAAGCGCTATATAAATAAAATTGAATTGAACTGAAGTCCTAAAATGCTAAACAGTCCAAATCCAAATTGAACAAATAAGCAAAGTAAGAAAACTATTAATTAAAACTTTAAGTAATTAAAAAAATAGTTACTGTAGATATAACTCCATGTTTGAAACCTTTAAACTGATAAAAAAAAAATCGCAAAACATAACTCAAAAACTTTTGTTCACAAATTCACACTGCATCAAATGTCAGGCAGTATAACTGGGGAAAAGGGATTTTTATTGAAATGTCATTTTAAAAAATGGTGGAATGGATATAAAGATCATAAAGACCGCAAGTGATCTTCAGTTAAAAGGTTAGTGGTTTAGACTCAAATATTTACAAAAATTACCATTTCAGCTAAAGCTGAGGCTTGCGGTTCAGTCAGGTGGAACAATCCATGTAAAACAATGAAAATATTGTAATATGATAAAAACCCTTTTTATTATTAAACTCGTGTGCCATCCATACACTTGATATGAAGGACAAAAGTTTAGGCTTGTGTTCAAACAGTTGTCTGTTTAATTTGAAATGAGCTTGAAAAGACATGTGCCACGATCATAATTAATATGGCCACTAATCATAAATGTAAAAAAACCAAAAACAAATAGGAATTGACAATGTCTGATGTATTGTAGACAATTAAACTCTTACTTGATAAAAGTTAATTTGAAAAAAATAATTATAAAACATATTTCTTGGTGGTGCCACCTGACGTTTTTTTATTTTGTGAAAACTGTCGTTCAACCTAATACATTATGTAACCTAATACTGTATGATGTATATATAGAACACGCACAGTTATAAAGTAATAAAACTGTAATTAGTTGTTGATAAAAGTGAGCGGGTATAAAAACATAAGCAAAAAAAGCTTTTGTATAAGGAATTCCCAATTATACAAAAAATTCCCAATTATACGCGATAATAGAGGAGTTTCTGGAAAGGCTTCCTTACTATCTGGTTGTTGCTCCTTCACTGATCTAGGCTCC
Organism: Mormyrus lacerda; assembly: GCA_015163995.2. Lineage (NCBI taxonomy): Eukaryota > Metazoa > Chordata > Actinopteri > Osteoglossiformes > Mormyridae > Mormyrus > Mormyrus lacerda. Next base: position 9,085,475 of record JAABNX020000017.1, on the reverse strand, counting down.
GTCAGGCGGCTGCACAGAAGGCGAAACTCTGCGGCGGCTTCCTCCCCCTTGCAGTCCACGATGTCCAGCGTCTTTCGGACCTGGGCTCGAGGTCCCCCCTCACACAGGACTTCCTCCCGGTCGTCCCGGGTGAAAACGTCCCTCAGAATCAGCTGCTCCAGCAGGGAGCCGATGTGCTCCTCCAGCTGGTCCACAAGCACGACCCTGCACTCTCTCAGCGCCCTCAAGCTGGGCTCGGTCTGGCCACCGAGCCACAATCCTGCCGCCATCACAGACTTGCTCCTGCCGACTGCTTCGGGACTGACGCGGCAGCCGTGTCTTTTAGGGGAAGCCGGCCCACAGCCACCTCATCCGCACCGATTGTTTTTCGTTCTTCAAAAGACAGAAACTGCGGCAGTGACGCTCTCTGGTTATGCTGTATGCCAAGGTATTTGCAACACTTCACATCCGCAGAGGCCTTAGGCTCTATTTCAGTGGACGAAACTTTCCCCCCTATAAGTTAAGTTAAACAAGTAAGAGGAAGTAATGCAACCATTCAGGGGTATGTGGAAACGTGAAGCACTGTCCGGTGATAAAAGATATATGAAAATTTCTTGTTCTTGTTTGCGACGTAAGCAGACAAAACACTTGATGATGAAACATTTTAAGCTTTTGATGAAAAAGAAGTACATCCAGGGAAGTTATGTACATTTTGTTCCAGTCTGATATATTCATAATTACAATGAGACTTTTACACTGGAAAACCTTATACTAGATGATAAACACAAAGATGGATTGCATAATGGAAATTCTTGTTTTTACACATCTTATACAGCATGTTGTTTTATTAAATTAGCATGACTAATTCTGCTGCCGCCCTTCAAATATTTCTTATTAATCAGCGTCATTGATGTATGGTAGCCCTGTTGCCACAGTCATCTTTGGCTTAGGAGTCAATTCCTGCATTTATATATCGCCGATCATCATCTTGGCCATTAATGGCTTCCTACAGAAAATGAAAGGTAAAACCAGACAATCTATATAAAATGATACTCTAGTTGACTTGGCAAAACAGATGAAAGGTTTTGTGTTACATGTAATGCCGCTTGGCTGACTAGTAATAACAAAACTAATGAAGCAGCAAGTAACAGTCATAAATAATATGTTGCTGCTACTAGATATCCACTTTTGTATATATTCACATATATTCACACATATATACTGAATAATGTATAGTTGCTATAGGTTACAGGTTGCGCTGTATTTTCTCATATTTATTGTCCATTTGCTGCTGCAACAATGCAAATTTCCCAATTGTGGGATTAATAAGTGTTATCTTGTTATCTTATCCGATCAATTCACTATCTAGGGAACTTAATTGGGACATTTTGTAAACGTTAACAAGCTTAAAATATCCATCCAATACCCAAGCAGACTTTCAGTTTTTAACATTTAACAGTCCATGTAAGGACACGCAGGCTTCACTAGAAACAGCCTTGAAAGCAGCATATTGTACATGGGGCAGTTTTCCTTATTTTTACCTGCGCATGAAGAAAATGGCGAGAGTTTCTGGAACTTTCACGTGTATATTTCCTGGCCACAGGTGGGATTTTCTTACCCAAAAACCCGCTAACAATTAAGTCCTGCCTCACAACAAGCTGATTTCCACACAATTCAGACTGCATGAAACGCCAGGCATACTGTTCTAAAATAAAACAAATAATACTCAGTCATATACGTATATACGAAATGACTGGAGTTTAACATTAAAATGTGAATATATCCGGCCTTCACGTCATTTTCCAGAAAACTACATAAAAGCAATCCATGGCAACAGTATGCGAGCGCATACAGGAGCGCGACTACGGGCAAAAGCTATTATATTTAATTAACATCAAATATTACCTCGTTACCTCGTGTCCATCCATCCATTGACTTCCGCTTATCCGAGGTCGGGTCGCGGGGGCAGCAGTCTCAGCAGGGAAACCCAGACTTTCCTCTTCCCGGCCACTTCCTCCAGCTCCTCTGGGCATTCCCAGGCCAGCCGAGAGACATAGTCCCTCCAGCGTGTCCTAGGTCTTTCCCGGGGCCTCCTCCCAATGGGACATGCCCGGAACACCTCACCAGGGAGGCGTCCAGGAGGCATCCTAAGCAGATGCCCGAGCCACCTCATCTGG
>JAABNX020000017.1:9047677-9080399 GCA_015163995.2 Mormyrus lacerda | reverse complement strand
GTCTTTTACGATCAGTGCCAATTTGCAGAGAAAATTTACACATGATGCAAATAGGACTTATTTTTCTGATCTCGATGTCAACGAGCACAATATCATATATACTTCATGTTTTTTGAAGCCATCAGCACATTCCCCTTTAAAAAAACATAACATTTATATTCCTCAATATTTACATTAAGAACAAGGCCCTCTGCTTTCTAAGACTTGGTTTCCTATGAGTTCTTGATGTAAATGCAAATCTACGGGTAACAACAGAATGCTCACTGAAAATATTACAACAGATCTGTTGTGTCAGATTCCTATTACAGCATGACATTATGGAATTCCAGTGGAATTTAAGCTATTCACACAACGTTCTGAAAAAATACAAATACAATCTTACTTTCCTTTTTTAAACATGAAATAACTTCAATCAGTTTTCTTTGACTGTTGTGCTTTTATCAAGCAGATTGTCAGAGGAGCAGGAGTCTTCATGTTCATTGTTTCGCCTAAAATGATTGAACTTCCCACTATCAACAGGACATGGACACTATAAACAGTCTGTAAAGTTAAATTCTTCAGATTGGGATGTGGATGGCGGATAAGTACAGATGCTCCCTGGGTTACGATGGTCTGTGTTACAATATTTCCACTTTTACAATGAGTAAATGATTTTCACTTTCAGTACATTAGTCAATAAATTACATGAGATATTCAATACTATATTATAAAATAGTTTTGTGATGATGATTTTGCCCAATTGTAGGCTAATGTAAGTGTTTGTTAGGTTAGGTGCACTGTATTAAAATGCATTTTCGCATGATATTTTCACCTTACGATCGGAATGTAACGCCATCATAACCAGGGGAGAGGCTGTAATGTGGCTGTCAACAGATGATTTTTCTTTTTTTTAATCTATGTCATTAATACATATTTTTTTAAAAATGCATAAAAATCCAAATAGATGGAAAATTTAGTATCTGTATTATACACATGGTCTGAATTTGGTCATGCTATACATTGTAATATAAACTGAAAATGTCCGACTAGACCGGATGTCTGAAGAGCAGGCTTCCAGTGCATTTACTACACTAAATTTGAGCCATCTTCAGAGTGTGGTGCCTCACAGTCTCTAATCATCCCGCATGCGCCTTGTCAGAAAGCATAACAAGGACAGTATAGGAAAAGGGAAACTGATGGATTCTGGGATTTCTGCTCTGTGCGTGAGATTTTCTAGAATGTTCTATGAAGCATCACACTAGCCCACCCTAACTCTAGGAGCAGAATAAAACAACACAAAAATAAATCATAGCAATTTAATATTGAAGTCTTCATTAATATCAAAAAGTCCTGCGTCACTCCGTGTACTCTTCCACAGCCAGACCTCTTGGTGTGTTGCATTGGGTCCTTTTCTAGAGCCAGCAGTCCAGGTTTGGTCTGCAAATGCTGTCGGCCCTGCGTGTCACTCCCTGCATTTGCACCTTCCCTCATGTTGCCTGGCAGGACTCACAACAGCGGGTCTTGAACTGGACTAGCGAGCACAGCTCCAGTTGCCGGACCTTCTCGCAGTACCTGGTGCTGTCGCGGCACTCGCCTGCTGAAACACAGAACAGCCCTGTCAGTGGAACCACATGACAACTACAGCAGGTCAGTAAACCAGCAAACTGTTGCTAGAGTAAATTACACACTTGTTCAACCAATGTGATACTAATTTCAGTGCAGAGGATTTCTTTAATAAAACATACTGAGTTCTAGGGGCAATTCTATGATTTTTTTAGACAGAAGGAAAAAGAGGTGCAATTACACAAATGTTGTGAGCTCAAATCATAGGCATCACACATGTATTGTAACCTCACCCTCTTCTGTAAGTCGTTTTGGATGAAAGTGTTAGATAAATTAGTAGAAATGTGAATAATTACATACAGTACAGAGCAGCCAACCTTATCATTAGCCAATGGTATATTTTGAATCAGTAAGTGACAAGGGAAGGGACGCACCATGGAACCAATCAGCTTTCAGATGGAGACTATGTGGTCCTGGAATTGAAGAGTTCCTGTCCTTCATCCGCAGAGCTTAATGTCACATGAGAGCCACTGACTATATTAATGTACTGTGAGTGTGCATCAAACTGAACGGTATTAAGAAAGGCGGATATGCATGGGCGGGTGGCGGGGTGGAGTTTGAGACAGCAGGACTCACGGCTAGAGCAGGGCCGAATGTTGCAGCGCCTCCAGCTGGAAGGCCGGCCCCTGGGGGGACAGTGGTGCAGCCCCAGGGAAGCTCTGTGGGGGCCACGGGGGTAAACGCAGGCCACACGGCGTGCCTGGAAGCCATGGTTTCCGCAAGTGGCTGTGCACTGGGTCCAAGGTCCTGTTCGCCACTGCAGTGCACACGCTGCGGTGGAGCAGTTCCGGTACAAGCTCAGCCTGTCGTGGGAAGGGGAGACGGGGGGGGGGACGGGACAAACATGTCACCAGAGTCAAGGAGGTACAGGCAAGGCTTGTTTTCAGAGCAATGCTAACAGTACTATGGTTTTTATGGTCTATAAGCCTGGATTGTAAGTGTTGCCTTATGACTATAAATTAGAAAAACCTGGATAATGTGAATCATTCCCCTTCCTTTAAGGAGAAGAGTATCGAGCAGAAAGGTAGGAAGCTCTGTGATCAACAACGGCAGGTGACCGACCAGGATGTGCAGAGGATGGCTGGGGTAGAAAATATCCCATTGCAATAGCAAGAGCATGCAATCCATGGCCCTTTGGTTAAATCGCAGCTAGTACACTTCCAAGTGTTATTTTATTTTGATGAACCTGTACAAAGATTTATGTGAAAATTTGATATGTCTGAGGTAATTATATGTGTGATTAGTGTGCTCTGCTAAGAGGAGTGTGCACACAGAGGTGCTACAGTGGTCGCCGGGGTGACAAATGACCTCAGAGTTGGGCCTTACCTGGATCTGGCTCTGCACTCCGAAGTAGGAAGCCTGGTACCATTCCAGGCCTGGCAAAACACCTGCCTGAACTGTGTGGCCAGGCGTGGACCAATGCACTGTCCATGGCACTGCGGAGACACAGAGACTTGCACTGAGAGCCACTCATGCGGCCAGGAATCTTTGACATGTTAGGCGAATTCTGTCAATGGGTCATTCAGTCTTATCATAGCTGTCTTTTTAATTTGTAAACAGCTGCATGTAAACAGCAGAGTTTAAAATCCGCAAAGCGTAAGCAAAGGATGCAATGAACTATGCGGCTCTTGTGAAAATTGTAATTTCTAAAGTGAAATTGTTCGGTCAGCAGATGAGGAAAAATCGATCACTCACAACTCAGAGGCATCTGTGCTTTGTATGATGCTGTCACTGGTATTTTACTGCACAATTAGCAACTTTAGGCCCTTGCACTAATTTAAAAAAAACTAAACTAAATGCTTGCAAATGGCAGTGCGACATCCAAACAGCTCTGGTGGAATTTCCCGCAAAAAATGATGTCATACGAAACATTTAAATATAAAGGCCGAACCACAGAAACATCTTGAAAAGCTCCTAATTTCGGCAACTGACTCACCAGGCCCCAGGCAGACGCGGCCCACCATGCGCAGGGCTGGCTGTTGCACGGCTGGCTGTCAGGGGGTCTCCTCCCTGCCCGGGCGCAAGGGTCCTCCTTGGAGGCGGCCACTCCATCTGCATGGCCTCCTCGGTGACAGGACACCCTGCGCCGCTGCACCCCACCCCCACAGCTGGCAGAGCAAGACGACCAAGGGGACGTCAGCCACCTTTGCCGTAGGTTTGGGCAGAGTGTGGAGAGATAAGTAATGAATAAATAACTTATTCATGCACACCCCCATATTCACAATGCACAAAGCTTATTCATGCATGCCTACATACTCATATGTCAGTGATCAGTAGGAGTAAGTTAGTCAAACAGGAAATTATTGACAATGCAAAACTTTTTTTTTATGTACTTGCTTGCAGCTATACAAACAGCCACTAGGTGGCTGCAGCAGTACTGGGCAGCAGTAAAGGCTGAGATGCCGAAGGAAAATGTCTATGGGTGAACTGGCTGATCTCAACTCTTACATCAGCTGTGGGTTTCTTTTAATGTTTTTAATGGTTTGCATTTATGATGATAAATTGCAGGATAACAGGGAAGCTTCCCAGTCTGAGTAAGGGCTGCATCTGAGTCATAGTTTGTACTGATAAATCACTGACAACAGTGAATAGGAGAGTGAGCAGGCAAGTAGTGGCTGCATTTTTAAGGCTGTTCATATATGCAGTGACTCCCTCTTACTTGGGGGTGCACTCTTGCCCCGGGCACATCCCTGCCGCGGGAGGCTTCTGGTTTGTGGCTTCTGTAAGACAGGACAACAAGCAACTCAAATCAAGTCAAGTGCGCCTTCACTGTCAAACCAATCATATTCAGCACATACAGCACTGCATAAAGTGATGAGAAATAACATTCTCTGGGACAGGGTGCTACATATAAGCATGAAGTGCATGGATAGACAGGTCCGGGGGGGGTGGGGGCATATTGGAATGCTTAGAATGGGCAATGATGGAAAGCAGCAGAGTGGTATGAAGGAGTACATAATGAAAAGAGTGCTGGTGGATGGTAGCGTTAGTGTTAAGCTCAAATCCGAGGGGAGGGAGACAGTATAGAGTCCAGTATCCTCAGATAGCAACAGCACAAACACATAGTCAAGGCCACGGAGACGTGTGAGCCCTTCCTTCGCATCGAACGTCGGATGTGAAGAGCCGCCAAGACAAAGCTGAAGATGAATAGCGTCACGCTAGCGCGGCCTGTCATCACCCATTCAGCTTTTTAATTGTCCGCGTCGCAACGCCGCGAAAGCTACTAAATAAAAACCAACGGGGCTTATGACCGTCGAGACGACGCTGCAGAATTTATGAGGCCATTTGTCTGCGTGTTGCAGCAAAACGCGGCGGACAACAATGCTACATTTTAGCTGGATATTCCGCTAACAAAGAAACATTTCTCTGTGCTTTTGATACCGCGGCAGCCATTGCCTCTGTGTTTTTCTTGGACATCTGCCTCAGCCTTAACATCCAGCAGCCTGGCACTGGAAAGCAGGGCGTCTGAAGGTGCTCAGTGTTTAGCGATACGGGCGGGAAACGGCAGATGTTTCTGATTGGTGTGGGAGGTGGGGTGTGGGGCGGAGGGACACTCGAACCTGCAATCTGCAGCAGAGAGGAGCGAGAGGTGGTACCAACGTGGTTGCTGGCGGTGCACATGTAGATCCCCTGGTCAGCCCTGCCTGGGGTCAGGATTCTCAGTGAGCCGTCCGGAAGCCTGCCTACTCTGCCCAAACACACACACACAGACACAGGAGGAGATGGTGAAACCTGGCCAAGAGGCTGGAGCAACTGAGAAGGTTTACTGGCCCCTACAGGCCACTGTCCACAGTACAAACACAGCACTCTTTTTCAAAATTCTGGCCAGCCACTAGCATGTTTGGAAATGTGGTTTTCTATTTAACTATGTAGCAGATGTTCTCGTCCATGTTCATTTAATAATGTTCAAAATCTTAACTAAATCAACTGTATTTAAGTAGCTTGCTCAGCAACAACAAGAGTTTAATTGCTGCGCCACCTGCTTGGGGTACCTGGTACTGTAACGCAGCTCTTCTCCATCTTTGGACCAGGTGAGCGCAGGCTTAGGATGGCCCAGTGTCTCACAGCGGATCTCCACGCTGGAGGTGAACTTGGACAGCTGCAGAGGCTTGCCCACAAAGACCACAACCTCTGAAGGGGACCTGCTGTCGTCTATCTTCTGGCTCTTCTGGATGATTATGGGTGCTTGTGGAAACACCCCAGGAGAGCGTGTGAAAGATCTGGACCTGGGGGAGTCAGTGGTGGCATCAGAGGGAGTGTTGTAGTTTGCAGCCTGTTTAGGTTCTTCGGGGTGGTGGAGGGCGGATTCGTTGATATCACCATGGTAACGAGTAAGCTCTCCCAGTAACTGGATCAGAACCTCCATTCCATGTGTTCCCCCAAGTTCTCCAGGCCAAAGGGACAAATTACGGAGGATCTCATCCAGTTTCCATGTTTCAGCTTCTAGTGTGGGGGGGTCGTGGGCCTCCCCAACAGGCTCCCCTTCCATGGAGGACATATTCCTCTCAGCTGAGCCCCGCAGATCTCCGGAGATAGGGCCATCCCACCCGGGGCCCTTCAGCTCTAGGAGCCGCTGGACAATGGCGTCGTAGCGGCCCAACGAGAGCCTCGCACCTGGCGATTCAGGATGGAGCTTCTCCTGGCTTCCGGCGAGCCAGAGACTATCATCCAGGATGGGCAGCTTCTGCTTGCTGCCAAGGAGCTTCAGGACAAAGTCCTCGTGCACCTGGCCGGCCACGCAGGTGTACACGCCGGCATCTGGTGCCGCTATACGCTGGATCTTCAACAAGCCCGTAGCAGTGATGGAAAGATGAGGCACGCTGGCCAATGGCTTGCCATTCTTCAGCCACATGACCTGGTCTTTGCGCGAATGTCGGACGGGACAGCGCAGGACCACGGAGGTACGCGGCAAAAGGTAAGCGTAGCCCCCCGTGACAAACTCAAGCCGCTTTTCCTTCCTCCACTGGATGTATACTTTTCTCTGGGCCTGGATGCCTGGGCCCAATTTCACACTTCCTGGCTCCGGTGGTCCTGGAAAGTAACAGCCATCATGCCATTCATTCATAGTGTAAAGGAAATGCAGGGCAGTGTCTGAGCATACAGCATCAACAGCAAACTCCAACCAATCCCTACCCCTGGTGCAGAAAATCCCGGAACCCGAGTCACCGCGTGTCCCATTTGGCTCGAGTGACTGACATTTTTTATTTGCAGGTTGTTTTTGGACCACAGTAACGAGGTGAAAATCAGGCATGAGGTTTTTCCTTCTCGTTTCCAGAACCAATTAATAACATTGATGCGTCTGGCTTATAACTTAAATGTCCGAATCATAAAAACTCTGAGCCAAACAATAAAACTATATTAAATATTTCAGGTTGATGGCTCAGAACAGTTCCCCGAAGAGGTCGATTTGGACCGGGCTTTAAGCCGCATTATCCAGCCCTTACCGACGCACGGTCCCGGGGAGCAGAGTCGGACGGCCATCGGGGGGGCAGGAGACGTGCAGGCAGCGGGGGCCATGGTTCGCTGTTCGCCATTCAGATCATGCCGACACTCCATATGCATAGTCTGGGTCCCCTCTCCACACGTAACTGAGCACTGACATGGAGACACAGCGGTCAGAGAGACTGCTCTCTCACACACACACACCCTAACACCAACAGCTACGACCCTTAACCCCTACCCAGTCCTAACCTTAACCATAAGTAACCAAAAAAAATGCAAGACCTTTAGTCCCCACAATGTAATGTATATCTGACCCACACACATGCATACACAGAAACACACTCACACACATGGATTCAGAGACACAGAAACACACATATGCATTCACATACACCAGGCTGTGATAAATTTTGCTTTCCTGACCTCAGTGGTAGTGTATGTTTCACTGAACAGCCATGTTCCTTGAAAGGACATTGTCTTTTACATTAATTACAATTACCAGACACTTTTCTCCGAAGTGAAGTACATAAAAGAAAGTAGATTCAGCCAGTCCCTGGAGCAAGTAGGGGGATAAAGGGCCTTGCTCAAGGGCCCAATGGTGACATCGCCCTGCCAACTCTGGGATTGGAACCTGTGACCTTCCGCTTACCAGCATAGCGGCCTAACTCACTGAGCAACCCACTGTCCAGGGAGACTCTAAGGCAACTAATTAGAAGCACACCAATATAAAGGGGCAAAGGAATCAGGCCTGAAAGAGGCACTACGCTATAGGGTGCTGTGAGCGGTGAAGTCTCGGAACATCGCGGCCGTACCTGGGACCAGTTTGCGGGCGCCCACCAGGGGGGGCAATCGGTCACATTGCATGGACGCAGCGCAGTGGGGCCTCGCGAGGGACAGAATGTATCTGGAAGCTCCAGGACGCTGCCGTCCGCCAGCCGTTGCTTGCATGTGGCCCCCCGCCTCTGTGTCCCTCCCCCACAGCTTTGGGAGCACTGGGCAGACAAACGAAAGCAGAACCACTTCAGTCCCAGTCCCGGTATACCAAGCCTGGGGTGTTTTTCCCTTGGCAGGCGTCTGAACCCCGGACACCCACCCCACGTGTCCAGGACATTAATGTAGGGCTCAGGAGTAAACAAACAGAGCATAATGAAGGTATATAACTGCATGGAATGCGGGTAACCCTGGATACCCCTGCATATAATAAACGAATAATAAAAATAATTCCTGTTATCTGTCCCTCAAGACAAAAATTCCTGGCAGTTACTTCGCCTTACTGCACTGTGCAGAGGCTGGTTGCCATTGTGTACTCTTACCGTGTACCTTGACTGTATTAGCCTTTTAACTACTGTTGTAAATCTTTTTCAGGCACACACACACACACCCGGCTGTTGTCATAAACCCCTTTTGGACGTTATGAGGTCCAAACTCGTGCAGATTTGGCTGTTTAGCTCTAATGCCTGGATAGCAACATGCTAATGGGTGTTGAGGGTGATAAAAGTAGCCATAATTCATAGAGAGGGGCCAACCTCACCATCAATTATCGGTGACACGAATTTAAATCGGTGAGTGATAGGGGATGGGGCACTCTGGGGCCAATCAGCTTTTAGCTGGGGAGATGTGACTCCACCCCCATATGCAACTTCACAGTCAACCCACTGTCAACACTCAGCACACCACATGCATTCAAGGCAGCCCATAAACACAGTCTCTACATTGCCGTTCAGTCTTACAGGTCCCCAGTCCTGAGTCTCCCACATGGGCGGGCAGTCGAATCGGTTGCAGGCCTGCACGGAGCTGGGCTTGGGGTACCGGCATTCTGATTCACCAGCCGGGACTGTCCCGTTATCGCCATGGGAACGAGGGCGAGCACAGAGCACGGCTCGTGTCCTGAGGCCCACCCCACAGGTGGCTGAGCATGGACTCCAGGCACCAACCTCCCACCTGGGGGCATAGAAGAGGGGATAGAGGAGTGAGGAAGGACGGAGAGAGAGGTTATAACCTGTGTTAGGTAATCTGGACCCCCCCTGATCTGTGTGAGTTCCCGAATCATCACTAGTTACAAGAAACACTCACGCTGCACTCACACGGCGTAAGGAGATGGAGAACAGTGACAGCCCGCACTGGAAGCAACGGGGCTCACTCTCAGAGAGGTAAGAAAAGCATTGAGGGGGTGTGCGTGTGGCAAAACGGTCAGGGGGGGCGGGGATGGGGAGTCTGACAGCCAAGGGAAACAACCTGAACACAAAGTCTGTTGTGCTTGAAAACATAACTTAACACTTAGCAAAACAGAAAGGGGCCTCTGGGTTTTCTCAGAGCGCGCGAGCCGGGGAGGATGCAGCGACACGTGGTGCGGCGGCTCGGATCCCGCCGCCGTGTGCCCCCCCCCACCACCGTAAGACCCTTTACTTACTACTATCACTTTGTCTTGTTTGCGTTGTTAATAGCCTTCTTGGGAAGTTCATAGAGAAATTGAGGCTCTGGCATTTATAAGTCACATTAGTCCTGTAATGCTGTCAGAGGGCTCTGTGTCATCAGCAAAGTACTTAATTAAGGCCATTATGCTGGATAAGTCAGATCACACTGATATTAAAGTGACTATAATGAAACTCACTCTTGCTTTCCGCTTGGCTGGTGCGCCGTGAGAGGAAGAGAATTCCTCCATGTTCCATGTTTGTCTGGAGGGGGCCATGTCTGTACTGAGACTCAGCTCAAGCCTCAGTGCTTCCTTATTAAGGGACTGATAGCTGTCAAAAGGCTCATTCCTTTGTTTTTATTGTGCTACACAGCCGACAGCAAAGAATCCTGGGTTTCTCATGCTGGGCTCGTGGACTTTTTTGTTCCCACCGTGTATTAAATTGTGGGCACATTGTACTAACTTGTTCCCTTGTTTTAGTTAAATCGTGGCCATGTTTTAATTAGTTCCCAGAGTAAAACATTGCCACGATTTCATTAAAATGAGGGAACAAATTTGCAAAACGTAGGCAAGTTTGGCCACATTTTGATATATTGTTCCCAAGACATATTATAACGTGGCCAAAACATTTATATAATTTTTAGCGTTATTGTTCAAACGGCATATAAAAACATGACCATGATATATATCATTTTTATCATTATCGTTCCCACCATATATTCCACCGTGGCGACGATGTATGTAAATTTTATTACTATGTCATTATGCATCTCCTATAACCCCCTGGGTGCATGGAGGCTAATCTAATCTGAGTAGGGAGAGTTGTGAAGTGCCAAGAACGATCAGATAAGTCAGAGAAGAGGTTAACTCATTTGTTTCGGGTTAAAGGGAGTGGTTGCATTTACCTGGGGGGGCAGGGCATGGTGTTGCAGGCTCTGACCATTTGGGGGGGCCGGCGAGCACTGACACACAGGGCCTCCTCTGATGGTTCCCGGGTCTGTTTGTTCCTGCAGACCACCACTGCCTCCTGCAGGCCTGCGACCATAAAGAAGACATGTCCACATGGGGTGACGCATGGCTGAATGACAGGGGGCCTAATAAATTTGGAACATAATTGGCATAGTTGGGTAATTCAAGTCCAGAAAATAAAAGTCCAGACCATGATTTTGTTTCAACCAACGAGTTGAGCATAAACAGTCACAATCACAAAGCACTCAACTGGTTGCTTGAAACAAAATCCTGGTCTGGACTCACGCTCTCTGGACCTGAAATACCCATTTCTGATAATTGGATTGGTCTGGGTTGGTGGCCCAATATCTCTAGAAGCACCCCTGCACACGGGGTCATAAACACATGGGGTAGAAATAGGCAAAGAAACAAAATGAACAGTCACATGCGTGTAGACAAGACTGTACTGAGATACGTTTGCATTGGATTTACATACAAACACAGCTGACATGGCCCCAGATGCTGGACAGGCACACACTCCCAAATTATTGCAGCAAACAGTTACATATAAATCATTCCCCACTTGTGAATATGCTGGTGCATATTCTTTAAAACCGCAGCTCACTCCATCTGCACTGCGTCACAAATTTCCCCAGTTGCTCTCAACACCTGCCCTCGAACCAGAGGCCTCAAACTGCTTTTCAGTTCCCGTTCTGTGGACCACCATAGGATTAAGTATTTCTGTTCCACCCACATCTGCTTAGGCTGATCAAAACCTTGATCTATTTCGATGCCGCCGGGTGTGTTCGTTTATTATCTTCCTGGCTTAACGAGACCCAAATTCCAGGGCGTTCTTCCCCTGAGCAAAGGGATTTAATCCTCAGTAAACTTATAAAAATGTGTGAAATTTAAACTATGCTGCCTGGGGTAACGTGACATGTAAATAAACAAGTAATTGTAAACAAGAATGATGAATGATGGCTATCAGAAAGCACTTTCACAGAATATGGCATGAGCTTTCCAAGGGGGTGTGAATGACTGCTTGCAATTCTTTGTGGCCTAAGATTCGTTGTCAGAGGTAGAAGTTTCAGGTCCAGTAAGTAAAAATCCTGACCAGGATTTTGTTTCAATCAACCTGGACCTAAAACTTCCACCTCTGTTAAAACGTGACATCGTTGCATTTTTTCCTCTCTGCTTTACGGCCCAGATGGCATGTGTTGGCATAGGAATACGGACCAAAGTGGCACATCTTATCACATGAACAAACATCACAGGACTGTAACAGTATGAGAACCGAAAAGGCTGTGTAGACATGTCCCGTTCTCTCCCTGATCTTGTGAGCGTAATCACATGCAGCTGTTTGCCTAACTGAAAAAGATGAAAGAATCTCACTGACACGAAAAAAGACACATAAATACTAATTGAAATGCAAAAAAAACATAAGGTTGTAAGGAGAGCATTGCACAATCGTGTGAGAGACCCTTGATAATGTGCTGAGGACCGTGCTTTAAACGCACATCAAAGGAACCTGTCTTAATAGTCAAAAGCTGTTGACCATCATTATTCTTTCAGGAAAAACTCACGGCTGCGCAATCCTTTATATTTTGCAGGCTGATTTCTGAGGAACTGACTTGTATTTAAGACCAAGACCTTCCAGATTGTCAGTGCAGGGAAGATTTGGAATGGGATTGAACATTAACCTCACATGACACGGCAGATGCGCTACACTTTGGGCCTCTTCGTTGCCATGGTTATGTCTGCTACTAAGAACCCCCCCTGCAGTAGCATAGCCCTGGGTAGGTCATGTGGGCTACATTCCTTTATATCCCTGCTATACCTGGCAACCGGAGCCACCATGTGATATTGGTGTTTTTAATTAGGATGAAAAATGATTCAAACACACATGGACTGTGCAACAACACAGAAAGTTTCATGCATTACGTTATACTTATTTCTGTATTTATGCTAACATTTCTCAAAGGGAGCTAACATATCAATCACACATCACAACATCTCTTATACTGTATATTCTCAGATTTCAGTGTTTTTTTTTTTTCATTTAAACTGTGGACAGTTTTGAACTTGGCTCACTGGGTATTAAAATCAGGATCATTGCCTACAACAAAAAGGCTTCTCCGGAGACATCAACGTCAGCATTCTGATAATGGCTTCCTGTCTCTGACCACGGTGCTACCTAGCAATGGGACTTTGCAAAGAGGAAAACTGGGATTGCATTCCAGCTGTCAGCTACACATGCCAGGGCTCAGTACATCCTACATCCCCCTTGTCATTGTATATTCGGTCTCATACACATTCCTCGTATCACAACTCCAGCTGTGTGGTGGCCTACTGCTTCACACATCTTCTTAATCTCCATGCACCTACTCTATGATGTCATCACCCTCTTAGCCTCCACAGTTTACCATCTCCCATATCTTCATCCAAAAGACGCACGTGTCCGTACCTCCTCCGCAGCTCTCGGAACACTCCGCGAAGCCCTCATACTCCCAGTCGTGGAGGTCCTCTCTGTCCGGCCGTGTGGCCACTCCGTCCTGGCTCTCCCCCTGCCTCTCCTCCTTCCCCCATACTCCCACCCCGGGGCCCCAGCAAGGGCTGCGGTAGCATGGCCGGACACCGGGGGGCTTGGGACCGTCACACTCGTCATCTGGGAGGTCGGCCACCGTCTGAGAGAAGGACAGCAGGACCTGGCACTTCAGGTTGCGCTGCTGCGTGCCAACACCACATGACCTGCTGCACAGGGACCATGGCCCAGGGATGAACCTAAATATAAACAAATGCAGGCAGGCATCATGTACGCACAGCGTACACACATCACAGATCACCACCAGGACCTCATACAGGTATTCCTGCCTTCATTACAAGTCTAAGTCTAAATTTAGTCTAAACTAATTTACATCATCCCCTGTATAAAAAAAGCAATGTAGTTACTTACTAAGTTGATTAGGGTGCCATTCACTCCACCTTACACAAAACACTGTTTACTTGTAAATCTGTCATATAAACTATTTAATTTATCAGCCAGATCCAGTAAATGTTCAATCGTAGTGTCAATAAAAAATGTTCCAAGACATCCATTTCTCATCTGCTTTTTTCTTCTAAACTGCTCCACGCATTTTCGTCATTTGCCACTAAGTTCATAAACTGAGTAAGTATTTCTGAAATCCAGTCCTCCCACAGTTAATTGAACAGCTGTGAAGCATTAGCCGCTGGGCCTTTTTCTGGACGGATCTGTTTGATGCCTCGTCAGGCTCGGTATTTAAGAATGGATTTCAGACGGGAAATACTTTCAGATCGGTTGCCTTTATTGGCCTTCGTGAAAGCGGCCTGTTCTTTTGCCAGCGCGTCTTCAGAAATACAATATGGGGCTAAAGAGAACAGTCAACAGATTTAGTCGTGAAGCAGAAATAGACGAGAATTTTTGGGGTCCAAACTCAGACCAGACGTGGGATCAGTGGTTTTTCGGTAATGAGGGAGAAGGCAAATACACCCAATGAACACGATAACCTGGGTGGCACTTGTTACCGTCATAAGCAGCAGGTGTTTGAGGAGTAAAGGATTTCGGCCCATAGAGATAAAGGGGGACGACCACATGGACGGTGTTCTGGAATCCATGTTTATTAAAGTTACATCACGGCCGTCCTGATCCCATTTAAACAGAAATACTCTCGTCGTGCAAACCAGAATGACCAGAAGAGCCATCACAAAATAAAAGAACGGAGAGAGCCCTCCCCCCCACACCCCGCCCCACGTGACCCCTTATGATGTATTTCTCTCCCACATGTATATGAATACACATACCCCAAAACAGGCTGCTGCACGGTGTTCCCAGCAAATCACCAGTGATTACTGACTGATATCTGAATGACTGTATCGTCCAATCAAAGAACCCTTCTGGCTCAAAATTAAACCTGGGAAAAGTCTGATTTCAGTTTTTTGAAGAGTGTTATGCATGTGGCACCATGAGATGTGTGATACTGTGATATCAGTGGATTAGTTATACTGTGAGTGGTAGTCATATGGGATGTGTGATACTGTGAGTGATACAGTCATATGGGATGTGTGATACTGTGAGTGATACAGTCATATGGGATGTGTGATATTGTGAGCTATACAGTGATATGAAGGTGTGATATTGTGAGTTATACAGTGATATGAAAGGTGTGATATTGTGAGTTATACAGTCATATGGGATGACTGATACTGTGAGTTATACAGTCATATGGGATGTGTGATACTGTGAGTTATACAGTCATATGGGATGTGTGATACTGTGAGTTATACAGTCATATGGGATGACTGATACTGAGTCACAGAGTTTCATGATATGTGTTTTATGGGATTTACCACACAAACATACAGCACTCGTTATGAAAGCTGTAACCACAGCAATGAAAAATGCTATGATTTTCCCCATTTTTGGGTGAATCCCATAAGGCAAACTCTGCAAGTACGTCTGCCCCCACTGAGAGTAACATATGTCAGACACAGAAAAATTCAAGTTCATTGACACAGTCCAAAGGGTGCAATTAATTAGCAGTAGTATACAGTATATCTTTGGCTAAGCTAACAGATAGCAAATAGGCACATAGTGTTTTATGGTAGATTTGCTTTATATGTTACATATTTCTTTTCCATTAAGTTTATTCATTGCAGCTATGGTAATTTATACACTGTCAGCAACACACATGCTCATAGAAACACATATAATGGATGAAGATGAAAGCGAAATTACCACTCGACAAGATATAAACCCAAAATTACTGAGAAAAAGTCAATCTTTGATGCCAGTGAGCCATTCTCGTGCCACATCCGTGAGCAAACCGACACGTGTTTCCAGCTGTGGCTTTTTTGCAGCTGCAGTTGCAGCTTGCGGTACCATGAGCGAATGTGCTTGAGCATGAGGGGTTATGCACGAGTGTGAATGGGTGTGCACCAGCATGAGGGGGTGTGCATGAGTGTGAGTGGGTATGCTTGAGTGTGAGAGGGTCCGCACGAGTGCGTTGGGCCAGCGGCTGGCTTCACGTCCCAACAGAGAGGAACAGTAAGTCTACAGCAGGAATGTCTGCCTTCTATCTTCACCTGCCAGAATCCTTCAGCATGTGGCAGGCAGACATCTCTGCTGCTTCCTTATCCACAGCAAGTTGTGTGAAATTATTTCATAATTTGAAAGATTAACTCCTCACAAACAGAAAAATAATAGGTACTGTAACTCTTCACTTGAGGGGGCACAAATAATGTAGCAGTACATTCTTAAGTAATGCACTAAATAACCATGCAGCACTGGGCACAAGGTTAGGGATTAAATTAGATGAGATGCTAGTCCATAGATGGGCACACGCACACAATCATTCTCTATGGGCAACTTACAGTTTGTACTGTGCGGAAGGAAACCGGAGTATCTGGAGGAAACTATTGTCAAAGGTAAACACAAAAATCCATCCATCCATCCCTTTTCCAAACCGCTTATCCTTCTGGGTCACGGCCACGCAAAAATGAATTCAAACAAACCAATATAGCTGGTTAAGTGAGACACGAATGAGAGTGGTTGGTTTGAAGGTCACGGTTGAATGGGCTAAAATAAACCACCAGGTAAACAGCAGCTTTGGGATTAGGACCATATTGCAAACATATCTGTGTCACAATTTTTTTATTTTTACCCCACGACACACATTTATAAATGGATATTTGATGATCCAGTTTCTGGGCTTTGCATATAATGCATCTGGAGATAAAGCTGCCCAGCATGATTTCTCTCTGTAAATCATCACCTGCTTGTACACATAATGGCTTCCCCAGAACATGCATTCGGCGAGCGTGACACCTGCCGTCCACCTATTCCTCTGCAGATATTTATGGAAATCATATTACTGTCTGGAACTTATTTATTTATTACAATAATTTGTTTGGCAGGAGCTTTTACCCGGAGGACCGCAGCAATGGCAAAAAGAAAGACATTAAAGTAACCTTTGCGACTTTTCACAGGTCGGGGGAGTCTGGGAGGAATACATCTGCTCATTAGCTCACAGTAAGTGGGGGATGTGGGTGGTCAGCGAGGTTAGTTAAATCAGTGGTCAGCGAGGAGCTAGCTAAGGTAGAGGGCAGCATCGGTGGCTGTCAATTAGTGTGACCTGAGCTAGGGATGGGAGAAGCTCGACACAGGGTCAACGGCAGACCTCGAAGAGCTGTTTCTCATAATTTTTACATCTTTTAATATGTACATCTTCCCATATGGGTTGAAGAAAATTCCAGAATGCTGTCACAACCTACTAACACCTAGAGACACACAGGGTGAAATATAAACAAACATATATGCACATCCCAAACACATACATATACACAGTGAGAAAAAAAAAAACGTACAAATTTATACCCTTGCTTGTCACTAGGGCTGCATTCTCAAGGATAAATGTACCTTTTAAAGTACAGAAATGGACTATGAGGAACATTTTTTACCATTGGGGGTACATTAATGTTTGTTTGTACCTTGAGGATGTTCCTCAGAATCTATTTCTGTACCTTGAATCAGACTAAAAAGTATGTTTACCTAGAGCTAGTGTACAATTGACAGACCCTTGAGGCTACAGCCCCAGTGACAAGCAAGCGTGCTCTTTTTTCTAACATATGATAAACTGATACCCAAAGATATGACATACCCTCTCACAAAAACACAGGTTTACAGACCTCCCACCTGGCCTATCACTACAGTCATGTGCTAATTCCCGTCTTCCTGGTCAGGTGACCTTGACCAGGTAGCTGAAGCCATACTTACGTGGGCTCCTCAGTCACGACAGTCTCCTCATCCAGCTCCTGGGCCTGCTTGAACCAGGGAGGCTTGGCTTCCACCGGGAGCTTCTCTGCAACCCGTGAAAGTTGTACATGCTTTTATTTGCGGACTTTGCAGTCTGCTGTTTCACTTTTGCGTACATGTGCACGTCTGGTTGCAAGCACACATACACGTGTGTGTGTGCGTGTGTGTGTATGTATATATACATATATATATAAATGCTCGTTAAGAACACAAGAAATTTACAAACGAGAGGAGGCCATTTGGCCCATTAAGCTCATTTGGGGAGAACTTAACTAATAGCTCAGAGTTGTTAAAATCTTATCTAGCTTTGATTTAAAGGAACCCAGAGTTTTAGCTTAATGACAACTTTATTGATCCCCGTGGGGAAGTTCCTTTATTGGGGAAATTCTTTTTTTTTTTTACGCCTCCCTCATTGTAAAGCAAGCTGTCCGCGAAGGGCTGCCACCTTAGCTTACACTACACTAGCAGGAAGACTATTCCATACTCCAACTACTCGCTGTGTAAAGAAGTGTTTTCTCAAATTCAGTTTAAAATGGTCTCCTGCTACAGTAATTTTCACCTATGGCCACGAGTTCTAGTATCTAAACCAATTTTAAAGTAGCCATTTGGCTGAACAGCTTTGAGATCTGTTAGAATCATATATACCTGGATCATGTCCCCACTTAGTCTCTTTTGCTCGAGACTGAACAGATTCAGCTCAGCTAACCTCTTCTCATAAGACATTCCTCTAAGACCAGGATTCATTCTTGTAGCCCTATGTTGAACCTTTTCCAAGGCATCAATGTCCTTTTTAAGGTATGGTGACCAAACCTGCACACAATATTCTAGGTAGGGTCTCACCAAGGAATTATATAATTGTAGCATCACGTCTCTTGACTTAAACTCCACACACCTAGAAATCCTATTGGCCTTTGTAATTGCTTCCCCACACTGGCGAGAGTGGAACATGGAAGCATCAACATATACAGTCCACAAAGGTCTTTCTCCTAACCAGCTACCTTTATTTCAGTACAACCCATAAAATATCTATACTTTATATTTCTGCTCCCTGCATGGATTACCTTACATTTATTTATGTTAAATTTCATCTGCCAGATATCAGCCCAGTCTCTAATTAAATCCAGATCCCGTTGCAGCCTCTCTGCTGCTAGATCTGCTGCACCCACCTTGGTGTCGTCTGCAAATTTAACCAGTGTACTGTATGCATTGGCGTCAATATCATTCATGTAAATTAGGAACAATAGTGGTCCTAAAATTGAACCCTGTGGTACCCCACTATTAACATAGGTCCACTGCAACATTGTGCCTCTAATAACTACCCACTGCTTCCTGTCTGTTAACCAGTTTTCGATCCAAGCTGCTACAGTTCCTAAAATCCCTGAAGCTTCGAGTTTAAGCAAGAGCCGTTTCTGGAAACAACATCAAAGGCCTTCTGGAAATCTAAGATCACTTCATAGGCCTTTTTGTGATCAATTTGTCTTCTAGCTTCCTCAAAGAACTCAAGTAGATTAGTTAAACAGGACCTACCTCTCCTAAATCCATGTTGGCTATCCCTCAGAATGTTATTTGAATCTAGGTAATGTACCATTTTTACTTGGATAATAGCCTCCATTACCTTTCCAGTTATGCAAGTTAAACTGATTGGCCTATAGTTTGCTGGATTAGTTCTATCCTCTTTTTTGATTGTGGGTGTTATATTAGCATGCTTTCAATCAGAAGGTACTACACCAGTAGATAAGTATGTTAAATAGGTATGTTAAAGATTGGCTAATAATATCCCTCATCTCCTTTAATACTATAGGTAAGATGTCATCAGGGCCCTGCAATTTATTTATTTTGAGCTTAACTAGGCTTTGTACCATATTAGCCTCAGTTATACATATATTGGTCATAGACAATGTTGTATTTGTATCGTTTTAGTGCCAGTAATGGGCACAAAGGGACCAGGACCACCCACCTGCAGGCTTGTAGCAAGGCACTGTGACCAGGCAGTCCTCCTTGATGTGTGGCTTGGTCTTGGCGTCACACCCTCCAGCGTGGAGACCCCGGTGATCCACGCACAGCACTACTCTGTACCGCAAGCCCTGGCCACAAGTCACCGTGCACTGGGGGAGTGGGGAGGACAGAGAGCATGGGACAACAGCAAAAGAACTTTCAGGTAACACTTCACTTTAGGAGACACATATAATAATATTGCACGCTTACTCAATGCATTAATTAACTAATATTTGTTCATCAGTAAATAATCATGACGGTTCATGTATTTCATAATTTGTTCTTGAGTAATAGCTGGGTCACTACACCAGTGGCCTAAATTGTGGAAACACCTACTATTTTTGCTATTCCACAACACAAATACGGCCATAATGTTTATAAACAACAGAGAATGTTACAAATATCATACATTGGATTAAATAAGTAACTGGAGCAACAGAGTTCTGCAAAAGTTCTGCAATCTCTATAACTTGGAAGTGCTTCCACAATTTTGACCAACAGTGTACGCAAGTTACTTGTGTCCCGTGAAGAAAAATGTTACCAACCTTCAGCAACACTACCCTGTTTAGGGCATGCCTGTAGCCAGAAATGAAATTTGGGGGGCCAGCAAATTTCAAGGGGGGTCAAACTTTTTATTTCACTACCTGCTGGCTACAGGTCTGGCCGGGAGCAAACAAATTTCAGGTTCTGATCCCATACTTTTGCTATGTTATCAAGTATTTGATTTAAAATCAGGCTTATGCACAGCACAAAACATTGCCTTGGTGTTGAGGTATTAATAACACACCCAAATCTCCAGGATATTCATAACAAAGAAATGATAAAACTGTAACACTAGGGCATTTAATCTTCATCAAAATGACCAACTCACATTAAAAAATTAAGAATATAAATCAACCAATAGTTATAGTCATTAGATAATCCGTTTTGATCATCCAATTACTTTTTAAGTTATTGTGCTGTCAAGATCAAGTGCATAAGCTGCCCTTGTCTTTGCCACCACTATGCCACACAGCAACAGTTTTGGTTGGGCTTTGTCTGTATGAACATGGGGAAGAGTATTCGGTGACGATGCCTTGACTGTGGCCATGACAATATAAAATAAAGACAGAAAAATGAGAATTCCCATAGACTGTCTGCCTGGAGACAGTGCTTTCATACATGCCTTGCTAAGTATTTAAGGGGAGATCAATGAGAGGAATTTAGAGGGCAAACAGCACCCTGGCTTTTAGCGAGCCACAAGTCTGGTTCAGTGGTCTCCAGCTGTGTTTGCCAGAGGAAAGTAGGAAGGAAATGAACCTTATCATGAAAACAGAACAGGACCAAAAGAGGAGGGGCCTCGCTGACCTGTGGCCAACCGCCAAACCTGAGAAAGTAGCCTGCCCCCCCCTCCTCACCTCCACCACCTGTTAATCCTCAACAGGGATCATGTGCTTTTCTAAAGCTGTAACTCAACAGCCGTGACTGTGGTGGGGTGGGTAAATTCTGAGGCCTTAATTAATAGTCTGCATGTTTTGGATGTGTTTGGGGGCATCTCAGGTCACTGCGAATAATTTATCCGGGGGTGTGAAGTTCACCTGCTGTTTGCTTTAGTAGCCATATTTCTCTAGCTTTGGAGCTTTGCCCAGATTGGGAGGGGGGTTTTCACACATGTGGGCTGTCTCACCAGAGAATGGCCCAGAAGACGAATTATGTTGCCCTTTCACCTTTTTTTGGCTAATTAACACATTGTTAGCATGTGACCGCTGTGATGTGTTCAGTGGTAACAGAGATTAATATACTACTGTGTCACGTGTGGTTACAGTGGTGTAGCTCTGATGGAAGTTTAGGTTACACTGACCCCGTCTTACCGCATCGCTCACATTTCACGTTTATGCTTCAATCACAACACCACAGGGCACCCAGAAATGAGCAATTAACAACCCACAGGCCACAATTAGCTCGGCCTGTAGATGACCCAAACTTCTGGTAGGACCTCCAGCCAACTACTGGAATGCATCCAGGGCCGTAAAACACAAATCTTTGGGCTTCATTCATACTAGGATACACCAGTGACCAAGGGAAATTCCCTAGAAATGAAGGCACAAATGACTTTCACATTTTATTGCATTCAGCATGCAAATCTATACACATAAAACTCAAACACATACAGTACACTTATCCTTCAGTACTATATATTTATGGGAAGTAGTTCATTTGTTCTTGTAATGCATTTTACATCCTGATTAGTGCCACGTATTTATAGGGTGAGCGTTTGGATGTTATGTTTTATTTGTGTAATGTGAACCGTCTGTCTAAACATGCTTCGCCCGCACTGTATTACTCATTGCGGCTGCAGCGCTGATCCGAGCACGTCGATGACACAACTTACAGCTGACCACTCCTGTGCCAGCCAGGTGGGGCAGTCAAAGGTGTTGCAGGGCTGCATGACGGCCATCTTGGTTGAATACAGGCACTTCCACTCCTCCGCGGGGGTGACAGTACCCTGGATGTCCTCTTCCACGCATGACACAGTGCGAGTCTGGACCCCCCCTCCACAGGACATGGAACAGGCCGTCCAGGGGCTGCTCTCCCACCTGTAAACGCAGGGTCAGGTTAGACTCACATAAACACATACACACAAATGGACTCAAACACAACATACTATATAAAAGCAAGCAAACTTACATGTGAAAACAATATCGAAAAGTATATCTTCAGTTGCCATCTATGAACTGTGTACAATGTGCTGGATGGACTAAAGAAAACCGTGATCAGAAAAAAACCCCAGAAATGCAGTAAATAGTGTTTCCTGACTTGGTCCTCAGGGCCCCCAGACGGTCCACGTTTTTGCTCCCTCCCAGCTCACTGCCAGAAAGTCCACATTACCGGGAGCTAGGCGGAAATAAAAACGTGGACCATCTGGGGGTCCCTGAAGACCAGGATGGGAGACACTGCAGTGGAACGTTGTACTTCATATGAAAACAAAATGTGTGTCAGATTAACTTCACCACCTCTTATTGTATCAGTTACAATCGCTGAATATTCTATGCTTTCTTCACATGCCTAAATGGTGTCAATGAACTGGGTAAGTGAAATGGTTCAGAACACCCACTCCCTACCCTCTGTTGTGTTTTGGACCGTGAGAAAATGTGAAAAGTTCACTGTTCTCTGTGAAAGTGACAGTGAGGAAGTGAAAATTGATCTGGTTTACGTACCTTGGAAGAGGGTGATAGAGGTCATAGGGCATGATTTGCTTGTAGCCATCACTGTTACAAATAAGAGGAAACGTCTTAAGGTTAAAAACTGGTAAACTGAAAAGTGTTTCAGTTTCCAATTGCCTACTGATAGGATTCATGAGCGTACAGGCCTGATGGACATCTGAGGGGTTCTGACTGCCCTTGTCCAATCAGCAGCATCTACCAGCTCTATATAAATTAGTCAAACTACTGGATGTACAGACTCCCACGGATGCTATAAAACACTTAATTTAATAAAAGGCATTAGAAGTTCACACACTGTGAGCCTCCAAAATTTTTGAGGTTATGATTCAATGTCCACGTGTGTTGCAAAGGTGTGAATGAGTCTGTGCTCCAACCTCGCAGGGCAAGGGTCCATGTTGCACTCCTGCAGCTTGGGCTTGGGTTTCACATTTTCAGGATAGTAGTGGCAGTACTGGTCTGCAACAACACGGCCTCCACGCAAGTCATAGCACTCTGCTGATGTCAGCTGATACCCTGCGGCCAATCACAGCCAAAGAATCACAGCCATACACACATTATGATTGTTACTGCTTTTCATTTATTTTAATTTATTATTATTGTTAATTTCCCACCATCGATTTTCATCTAAAGCAACCTTAAACTGTTTATATAACTGATTGTTTTGCCATTTCTTTCTCCACTATACTCATCCCCCACATCTGAATCCTTTAGGGAAGTAGTATCTTCTCATTTAAAGCACTACAGTGTCACATTCAGGGCAGTAAATAGTCATATGCCTGCTAATTGAGATGGGAGGCTTTATTCATAAACTGTGCCCATAGTTTCCGCTTTTATTGTATTTTCATAACTAGGAAAAATCAGAAGGTAACTTTGGATTAAGGAGAAGAATAAACTGGCATCGAGTAAAAACAAAGAAAGAGAAGGTCTTCAAAAGCAATGCCAGAGAATACAGTTACACAGAGCAATGGCATGTGCATCTACCTCAATTAGCATGGAGACAGAATTTCCTACCTCCACCACAGGTCACTGAGCAGGGGAAGAAGTCCGTCTCCCTCCAACGGTGGATTATAGGTTGGTAAAAGATGAACTGGACGATGCTGTCCATGCTAGCGACAGAACGGATCTGAAAGAGGAATCAGATGACTGAGATGCTCGTCCATCACCATTATATCTGATTGGTTAGTTTTCTACTCAAAGATGCATATCTAATGGCCAGAGCTAGGAAATTGCAACTCCTATACCTATTTAATCCAAATTATAGTCACCCCAGGCCAATGGCAAGACTGAAATGGTTTGGCACTATGGTTGGCGGACTTCCGAAAAACTCATCGAGAGCCTCCTCCACGGTCTCTTCAGTTGATATTCTAAAACATTAAAAGGGGATTCTCCTCCTGAAATGGAGAAGTTTTGGGGCGCATGTCTGCCAAGCGAATTCAGTAGAACATCTCAGCCTTGACTAGGCTGCTGTCTCCAGAGATACCCCAGCCGCCCGGGCTGGACAGAGTTTTACAGGCAAGTTCTGGGAATGCTCCCAACTCAGAGCTTTGGTCTCCCCATCACACAGACATCTGGTGATAGATGCTGCGCAAGGGCAGCTTACAATACCATTACAGAAGATGGTCTGAAAAGCAGCTAGTTACTAAAGAGACAATTAGCTACATCAGTGGCCAAAATTGTGGAAACACCTAGCATTTCTGGCATTACTACACAAATATTGGCGGCAATGTTTATAAATAATCAAAGCATGTAATAAATATCATATATTGGATGATTAAATAAGCGACTAGAGCAACAGTTGAATAAAGTGCTGCAATCTCTAAACAATAGAAGTGTTTCCAAAAGTTTGACCATTAGTCTAACTTCCTGCTATAACTAACAATAACATCAATTAGGTTGACGAATGATCAGCACCAGCCCTGTTTTTGGCTTGAATAGCTGAATCAACACCCCCTACCCCCCCCCACCCCCCATGCTCACATCCCACAACAGACCCTGTTGAGATCAGGTATTTAGGCATGGAACGTCAAAGTCATCTTACCATAATAAATAGCAAACAGCACTAATGGACATCGGCAATCAAAACCGGCCCAAGAGGGCAAATGAAATGCTCCACTACTGCATTATCTTGACGGTCCATGTGTGAAAACACATGCACAGTTCGGTGACCCACACCTTCACTGCGGGATTCTGGCAGAACACTTGGATTTTTAGGCAATACTATCACTTGATGACATGCTACTTAGCAAGGGGTTATGAGGAGGTGCCAGCAACTTCCACATCCATGAACCGACATGAAAATGTAAAACGCTTACTGTACCACTTTTAAAGTCACAAATGTTCAGGTGAGAAAAGTGAAATTAAGGGTATCAGGTTAAAGAAATGTCTCCAAAATCCAAACAAGGTTCACTTACAAGCCACACCATAAAATATCACTCAATTAATTTAATAGGAAAAACATTTCTTTCGGCATTTTTTTAAGAGGTTGAATCTTTACGAATCCACCGATTTGCCCAAATATGTTGTAAAATAAATCATACGGTTGAAATATTTCCGCAGATATATTTTTTCAGCAGTACCTGAGATCCTGCAATGACCATGTCTACTGCAGCTGTGCTACAGAAGGCCATAGAGAGGTCATGCTGTTTTTCTTGTGTGGAAGCTCTAATTTTGAGGTCACAGTAGTCCCACCAGGACCTGCATATGCAGCTGAATATCTGGAATGGTAAGAGAGCTTCTGAGAAGTTCAACTCAGTGCGACTCACACCAAGACCTTCGTGGAGACTCACTGAGAAATTTGCACAGCTTACAACTGGATCTAACGCCCTCACAAGGAACAGGCCCAAAATTTGCCAAGGTTGAGTGAAATTACAGAGAGACATTTTGTTTAATTCTAAAGGGACCCTCCACTTTTCAGAACGAACAAGCACATACCAACCAGCAGTCCAAAAAATCCTGAATAATCAGGACTCATATGGGCCTTGTGAGGACACTCATCAAACCTGGCAGGAGCAGTAAGCCCCAATCAGCTTTAACAAAACCCGTGGCAGTAGGGGGGCACTGACATCATCGCCGGTGGTGTCAGATGCTGTGTATTTGACCTAATTCTCCTCCCACATACCTCAAAAGTAACACACTTTCACACTGATGCAAAGTCCTCATATCTGTTGCTGCACTCCTGCTCCAAATCCAGGGGGGCAACCAAGAACCAACCAAGTGGAAACACTGCCTGATTCCCTTTTTCCTGCTTCTCCCAGCTGTCAGTCTGACAACAATACACAGGACCTGAACTACACACATTCCTACATCACAAGGGGGCCCTATATCCACACATGTCCTCAGTATGGTTATAGGTCATCCATCCATTTAATATACCCACTTGTCTGATTCAGGGTCACATGGGGTCCAGAGAATATCCCAGAAGCTATTGGCACAAGGCAGGGAACCACCCAGGATGGGGTGCCAACCCAACGCAGGGCATGCTCACACACCGTTCACTCCCACAAGCACACATATGGACAGTTTGGTGACTGTAACTAACCTTAGCATGTTTTTGAACTGAGGGGGATACCAGAGTACCTACAGATAACTCCACAAAAACACGGGGAGAACATGCAAACTTCACAAATGGAACTCAATCCCTAACCCCAGAAATATGAGGGGACAGCACTAACTAATGCACCACCATGCCACCCATCTTATAATTTATGTATTTTCATATGAGAAAACCTGAAACAGCCCATTAAAAGGTACACTCTTAAATTAATGAATGCTTCCCTAATATCATTTCTTTCGGAAACAATGAAAATGAGCGGGTACAGCAAACAAGAGCCAAAAAAGAATACGGGCAGATAAAAACAGAAAGATTACCACAAATATTTTACCTCATGATCACAGGAGTGAAGGGGGACTTCAGTAACACACAGTGACTCAAAAGCCTTAAACAAAGTTGGTGTTAACCAAAAGTTATCCATAAACAGTTGGTATCTGCCAAGACACCTGAGTGGTCACACGAGAACTCTGTGGACCTCTTGAGCCCACAAATTCATCCAAAACGGCCGCTTTTCCTGGACTGGATATATAAACTAGTCTAAACTAGTCTTGAACTTTGACACCCAGTTCTATATTTGCAATAAGTGCCTGTTGAATAACTGTTTCCACCACCGCTTCAAATTTGTGATATGAAGTGGCAGCCTGCCTTGTTGACAGATCAGAAAGTTCTGGATTTGCAGCTTCTCAGGTTTCTCTGTCCAACTTTTCCTATTTACTTTGTGACTCAAATTGTTTGGTGAGGGTTGTTTTCGCTGGCCTTTTCCGTGCGATACCGGCTTCACACTTTTAAAAACCTCCATGCATGAAAAGTCATTTGGACACTGATCCAATGGCTTTTATAAGCAGAAGGAAAAAAATCCTCTAACTGACGTGAGGTATTGACCAAATCATTTGGGACGTAAAACATTGCCTGGTTTGCTATACGGTGGAAGTTGGAACATTAATTATCTACTTGTTGAAAGTGAAATTCAGGTCACGACCTTCATTTGCTGGGAAGAATTTATATAAGTTCATGTTACTTAACAGACATATTAATTACTCCCAGCTTGAATAAGCCAAGTTACTTTACACGCATACAATTGAACAGCCTTGTGCTGTATAGTGCTACTAATGCATTAATTTGGCCCTTTTCCTAGAATATCAGCTTGTGTTTACATCTATCGAAGTATAAGTGCAGAGGACATGACCTCCACTCTTCATAATGCCGCTTGTTCTGCAAGTGATGACAGCACAGATGGGCGAGTAAAAAGAAAACGGGATGATTGTATCGAGACTAGGAAGCAGTTACCCACCAAAGATTTCTTCTGTATTTAGCATAACCCATTCTATCTAAGAAAGTATGTAGCAAAATTACCAAATGTCTAACAAATCCTGTCACAGCGCAAACACATAGCCACTTCTGGGAAACTTTTGCAAAACAATGTTGCATGTGACACTGTATTTTCTCATGGATGACCCGTTGCATGAAGCTATTCCCCTGGGCTGCTGTTAGGATAACGTGCAAGTAACGCTTTCATTTCTGGTTCTTCCCAAGCCAGGTGGATGTACCCTGCGTGACATCATTTCCTTACCATAGCAAATAAGCCTATTAAAAATGAAACCTGACACACAAGTATTTACACTTGTTTTGGTTATATGACATATTTACTCAAAAATGTCTGCTTGATCCAAAAAGTAAGGAAAACAATAAATAAATATAAACCAATAAATAACATTAATGCTTCCCAGATGGTCTTAAGTCACACAGGGTAACAGTGTGAGGCAAACCTCACCATTTAGTGGAATTCATCTCCAACCTAATCACCTCATTAATTAGCTATATAGAAGAAGACCAAATCTCTAGCAATTCACATTCCTTAGAGCGATATCGCCTGAACCAACTGATTCATAATGAATACCCCTGATGTTACGTAGAGGACAATCAAGGCCTTCTAGAAGCAATATCCTTGTTTTTTTATTATTATTTTTTTTTGTATATAAATTTCGGATCCTAGAGACATTATAGAAAACAGAAGAAGCATATTGTACTAATGCAAACTTTGGTGGCCTGAAACAGGTGAATGGACCTTCTTACTTTGATGGTAAAGTCGGCCCCGAGTGGTCCAGCCATCCTCAGAACTTCCTTGTCAGGGAACTTCTGGAAGTCCACAGTGGTGTTCTCAAGGTGATGGTGCCCAGGCACACTCAGACTGTTTTCTCCTTTGACTCCCTGCAGAGTCTTACTCTCCAGGACTAGAAGAAAAAATGTATGAGCAACCAATCAGAATTGATCCCAATAGGAACACAACAAAAATTACAAATAAGGGGTTTTCATTTGCGCCCCAGTGCTCATTACTCCTAATGCCGCATGATTGATTACATCCATATACTTTATGTCCTCACAAACCACAAATCACTCTGCGCTGGGCTAATCTTAATGAAGCATTATCCATTTCTTAAATGGTGACCAATACCACAATCATCACAATCAAGAAAAACGTCATACAACTAAGTCGACATTCCATGTTGTCTTAATTGCTGCTATAAAATTATAAACCAACCCTGACTGACTAACACATACCTCTACAGGCACGACACATTTTCTCATTGATCTGAAGTCAGCTCTTACATAATACGCTTGTGTTCAAAAACACAGAATTTCACACCATTACTATACAAGTCTTGGAATGTGTGAAAATGCCCCTCACCCTCCATGTCCAGATGGCAAGCCTTTCAAAGGACCAATGGCAAAATATTTTAATGAGAAATCTGTTCATAAGTTCCTTCTGCACTCCACAGCGGACCTAGCTAACTGGCTGTTATAGAAAAAGAAATAAACGGAACATTTGTTATTGATTTTTCTTTGAGTTTCCTGGCAAAGTTTTTCTGTCACTAATGCTACCCTTGGAAACCCTTAGATCTACCTCTGTGGAAGAAAAAAGTGGAAAAAAATCCATTTCCTCCAATTTTGCCGTGCTTTTCAACATACAATATTAGGATTGTTGCTGCCTTGATTGAGCAGACTTGTCATTGAAAGTATTACCATCGGCCAATGTGTTTACTCTCTCACACCTAACAGAAACTGATCCTTGCCCTGCAATTCAGCAATTTCTTCCTTGAAACACTCGATCACAACAATGCATATAATTTCAGCTTTATGTCAGATGTATTAGAGTCCTGAAGACAAATCTCTAAAGCCCACAACAGCCAACACCCTTCAGTTAACAGCTTACAGTTTCGGTTTAATTCTGGTTGGACGCGCCCTAGACCTACCAAGACTTACACAAGTGATCAGGACCTTTCAGGACCAGTCGCACGTGCCGACTGCCATAGGGGGCGACAACAACCGTGTCCTCCGCTGAGGAGTGAGGAGAGAGGGAGGAGGGAAGAAGAGAAGCCGTCAAGCAATCAACAAGTGTCCAACGAATTGTCCTTAATCAGCAAAGCAACAGCAGTTGTGCCGCCACCATACGTACACTATGGCTGGAAGCATGTTATTATGAGTTGCATGAGTACAGTAGGTATATTAAGTTGTTACCTCCTTTATGCAACTCACCCTTGCCCGCTGACTGCTGGGATTTGTAGTGACCTCGAATGAGCCTGCAGGTGGAGCCATCCCCATTGCAGACCCCGCAGTTGTCTTCCTTGGCTGTGCTGCCAAGTTCATGGTCGCAGCCAACGATCTGCCACAGGAAGGCGGAATCCAGCGTTAAAAAACATGGTGCCACGTCAAGCGAGTAACAGGCCCAGCTCTGCCAACCAACCGCCCTATTTAACGTTCCTCTCTGACATTTATGACTGCTGCTAGGATTGGAGGGGCTCCATGCACTTTGACTATATGTGTCTCCTCATTGGTCTTCCCTAGTGGAGCTGTCGGCCATATGCTGAACTTGTCACACTCGATGTGGTCCTAAGCACCAAAGGAGCCGATGTACCGTAATATGGCCCGAGCTAATGTTTTCTGCACGGTTGAGCTCCTCTGACCCATAACAGCACTGCCGTTGCCTGTCTACAATGCAAGAGTCCTCGCAGTCCCTCTGTGCGTGGCTCTTCATCATCGCAAACCTTTTCCAAAACCTGATTTGCATGAACCTTCTGGGATATCAATCTACACACAACTCTGCTCCTTACTCAGGCTGAATTTCATATTCATTTGCTTAGTGGATGCCAGATTCACTTGCTGTGTAAAGCCAATATGTTTAATCTACTAGACATTGCTGTACAGAAGGCCCCTTATTCAAAATGAGCTAAAGGTAACATCTGACTCACAACCAAAAGGTAACAAGTTTTAGCTCAAGAAAAGGAACTGCAATTCATCCCCGCCTGAGTTAGGTATTTCTTTTGGAATGACTCCAATGGAAAAAAAATTCAGCTGTTTAAATAAGTATAATGTAAGTTGTTAGCTATGTGAGTCAATTTGGATTAAATCTCAGGTTCTTGATTTACGACTCAGTCAATTAATGTAGGGAGTCATCCTTTGAGACAGCTGCCAACTCTTCATTCATGGAATCCCATGGTCCTCCCTGCTGCCCTCTGGTGGCAGCGACTGGGAGGCACTTACCTGGCAGACTCCACTAATGCACATGTCCAGGGACTCTGTGTAGCAGCGGGTTCCATCTAGCACCTTGGGGGCCAGCTCCACCACCAGGTCCGAACCGCGGGCCCGGCATTTCAGAGCACAGGGGTTTTCAGGGTCATTGTTCAAGGGCAGCCATTCGTGGTACCGGCCCTGATGTCGGACATCTGCGTGAGCCGAGCACTGCTGCGCGCGGAAGTCCCCAGCTCCGAGGGGGCAGTCCTAGAGATGGGGGGGGTTAAAGACCAGAAGATGGGAATCTGAGTGTTTCACTAGGTTCATGATCACTTGACAATTAAGCTAGATGATGCTGAAGAATCATGTGCACCACCAGTCTGAAGAGTATTTTCTACATGGTTGAGCTCCTCCATCCCATAACAGCACTGTTGTTGTCTGTCTACGATGCGGGGATCCTTGCAGTCCCTCAGCACATGGCTCTGAGTCACATACAATCACATTTATGTCACGCCTGAAAAGTGGATGTGGTGGCCTTGCATCATAGCAATAGTTTGGGGAATGTTTCTTGTGCAACGCGATGACCTAGGTTTGCGTCATTTTGCCATTATGTCTCACGGTTGTAATGTGTGTGTGTGTGTGTGTGTTATCAGGTGCAGCATTGTGTGTTTATTTGCTTGTGTATTGCTGCGTCTGTATTTGCTTCTGGCTGATTCTATGTGTTTATGTTTACAGTCTTACTTCAAGTTACACATGATCGAGTCGAATTGCATTTGCACCAATCAAAAGTTTGGACTTGCCGATCTGGCTACAAAGAATCGATCGAGCATCACATTACATGACCTGGCAACAAGCAAATGTAGTAGGAGGTTAGTGGGTGTATTGCTTAATGCTTAATGTAACGCTGTCCATATCTATTTTGTAATACTATGGAGCCTCTTAGGTCATAGTAGAAAAAAGTACGATATAGTAATTTGTACTCTCAAGTTACTCATTTCAGTGCTTGTGTTACTAATCCATGCTCTGAATTCACAATTTGTCACTCGAGTTAGTAATTCATGCTCTCAAGTTACTAATTTGCGCTCTAGTTACTAATTCATAGCTCGAGTTACTAACTTTGTTGCTCTACTTATTATTTTGTCGCTCAGGTTAGTAATTCATGCTTTCAAGTTTCTAATTTGGCGCTTGAGTTAGTAACTTGTGCACTCAAGTTAGTAATTTGTGCTCTTGAGTTATTTATTTGTGCCCTTGAGTTACTAATTCAAGTTTTAGTAACTTGTGAGCTTTTTAACTTGAACTTTTTAACTTTACTTTCGCGAGCGCATTAATTAGTAATTTGAGAGCATGAATTACTACGAGATAATATTTTTTTGTACCATGACACTTAAGGACCTCCACATAATACAGTATACATGCAGTAATGTATTGGGACTTTGACTTTCCCTGCCAGCCCCAGAAGGATGGGCTTCCCCTTTCAGTCTGGTTCCTCCTAAGGTTTCTTCCTTCTAGGGAGTTTTTCCTTGCCACTGTCACTTCTGGCTTGCTCACTGGGGGCTTTGGGCAGGGATGCTGTAAAGCACTTTGAGACAATGTAATGTTGTGAGAACTCGCTACACAAATAAATTGAATTTAATGTGATGGACAGCTACAATATCGAGAAACACCCAAAATGACGTGTGTCCGGTGGTCCATATCCCAGATGCGAATGCGAGTCAATGCAATGCTGAAGTTGAAAAATGTACAATATTCCATTATTGTCACAATACAATTTTATACATTCTCCTGATGTGCTACTATAGGGGCTCTATCTATTCATCGATTTGTGTTCATGTGTAAATAGCCTGTGACATAACTAATTCATGGCTGTTATTGCTATTGAAATGCAGTGACCACATGTTGTAATACTGGGGTATAAAGCAACAAACATAAAAACTATCCAACTGACTGCATTCATAAAGCCAACTGGATTGTTACATTTTTTACATTTGGATTGTTACTTTGTTACATTCATAGAGCCAACTGGATTGTTGGGAATCTTACATTTTTGATTCCAAGTAGTATAACATCTTTCTTATGTTAAAGCTAAACATCTGTAAAAGCGCGCCTGTCTTTTTTTTCCACATGCTGCCACTTTGGGATTTTTTCTTGATGATTTGGAGAGGAGCAACAGTGAAATTTCTCCACGACAGCACCCGAAAGACCAGGAAATTGGGGGGGGGGGGGGGGGTTGG